>JAJEJO010004766.1:155960-182717 GCA_020662805.1 Glaucomys volans
GATTTATGAGCATTAATTTTATATCCTGCTACTTTACTGAATTCATTTATGAGTTCCAGAAGTTTTCTGGTGGAATTCTTAGGATCTTCTAAATAGAGAATCATGTCATCAGCAAATAGGGATAGTTTGATCTCTTCTTTTCCTATTCATATTCCTCTAATTTCTTTGGTCTGTCTAATTGCTCTGGCTAGAGTTTCAAGAACAATGTTGAATAGTAGTGGTGAAAGAGGGCATCCCTGCCTTGTTCCAGTTCTCAGGGGGAATGCTTTCAATTTTTCTCCATTTAGAATGATGTTAGCTGTGGGCTTAGCATAGATAGCCTTTACAATGTTAAGGAGTGTCCCCACTATCCCTATTTTTTCTAGTGTTTTGAGCATGAATGGGTGCTGCATTTTATCAAATGCTTTCTCTGCATCTATTGAAATAATCATGTGGTTCTTGACTTTAATTCTGTTGATGTGGTGAATTACATTTATTGATTTCCAGATGTTGAACCAACCTTGCATCCCCAGGATGAAACCCACTTGATCACGGTGCACTATCTTTTAAATATGCTTTTGTATGTGATTCGGTAAAAGTTTGTTAAGAACTTTTGCATCTATGTTCATTAGAGATATGGGTCTGAAATTTTCTTTCCTCGATGTGTCCTTCTCTGGTTTTGGTATCAGGGTGATATTAGCTTCATAGAATGAGTTTGGAAGGGTTCCCTCCTCCTCTATTTCGTGAAATACTTTGAGGAGTATTGGAATGAGCTCTTCTTTGAAGGTCTTGTAGAACTCGACTGTGAATCCATCCAGTCCTGGACTTTTCTTTGTTGGTAGGCTTTTGATGACTTCCTCTATTTCATTGCTTGAAATTGATCTATTTAAGTTGTGTATGTCCTCCAGATTCAGTTTGGGTGGCTCATATGCCTCTAGGAATCTGTTGATGTCTTCCATGTTTTCTATTTTGTTGGAGTATAAATTTTCAAAGTAGCTTCTTATTATGTTTTGTATTTCAATTGTGTCTGTTGTAATATTTCCATTTCCATCACGAATTTTAGTTATTTGGTGTTTCTCTCTCCTTCTCTTTGTTAGCGTGGCTAAGGGTTTATCAATTTTGTTTATTTTTTTCAAAGAACCAACTTTTTCTTTTGTCAATTTTTTGAATTGTTTCTTTTGTTTCAATTTCATTGATTTCAGCTCTGATTTTGGTTATTTCCTGTGTTCTACTACTTTTGGTGATGATCTGTTCCTCTTTTTCTAGGGCTTTTAGCTGTAATGTGAGGTCATTGATTTGTTGACTTTTCATTCTTTTATTAAATGCACTCCATGCAATGAATTTTCCTCTTAGCACTGCTTTCATAGTATCCCAGAGATTTTGATATGTTGTATCTTTGTTCTCGTTGACCTCTAAGAATCTTTTAATTTCCCCTCTAATGTCTTCTGTTATCCATGTATCATTCAATAGCATATTATTTAATCTCCAGGTCTTGGAGTAGTTTCTGTTTCTAACTTTATCATTGATATCTAATTTCATTCCATTATGATCTGATAGTATACAAGGTAGTATCTCTATGTTTTTGTATTTGCTAAGAGTAGCTTGTGGCATAACATATGGTCTATTTTAGAGAAGGAACCATGAGCTGCTGAGAAGAAAGTGTATTCGCTTTTTGATGGGTGGAATATCTATATATGTCTGTTAAGTCCAAATTAGCGATTGTGTCATTGAGTCCTATGGTTTCTTTGTTCAATTTTTGCTTGCGAGATCTGTCCAATGGTGAGAGAGGAGTGTTAAAGTCCCTCAGTATTATTGTGTTTTGGTCTATTTGGTTCCTGAAATTGAGAAGGGTCTGATTGACGTACGTGGATGCACCATTGTTTGGTGCATAAATATTTATGATTGTTATGTCTTGCTGATTTATGCTTCCTTTAAGCAGTGTGAAATGTCCTTCTTTATCCCTTCTGACTAACTTTGGCTTGAAGTCTGCTTTATCTGAAATGAGGATGGAAACTCCTGCTTTTTTACTCAGTCCATATGCATGGTATGTTTTTCCCCAACCTTCCACCTTTAGTTTGTGGGCAAGTTTTTCTATGAGATGAGTCTCTTGAAGGCAGCATATTGTTGGGTCTTTCTTTTTAATCCAATCTGCCAGGCTATGTCTTTTGATTGATGAGTTTAGGCCATTTACATTCAGGGTTATTAGGGAGATATGACTTGCATTTCCTGCCATTTTAGCTTTTTGGGGGTTTTTAGCTTAACGTTATTTTTCCTTTGTTTGACTCTTTCTTTAAGGTAATTCCTCCCCATGTTGGCTGTGATTGTTGTTTTTCATTTCTTCCTCTTTGAATATTTTGTTGAGGATGTTCTGTAGGGCAGGCTTTCTCTTTGTGAATTCTTTAAGCTTTTGTTTATCATGGAAGGATTTTATTTCATCATCAAATCTGAAGGTAAGTTTTGCTGGGTATAAGATTCTTGGTTTTCATCCGTTTCCTTTCAGAGCTTGAAATATGTTGTTCCAGGCCCTTCTTGCTTTTAGGGTCTGGGCTGAGAAATCTGCTGATATCCCTATTGGTTTCCCCCTGTAGGTAATCTGATGTTTTTCTCTCGCCGTCTTTAAAATTCTCTTTGTTTTGTATGTTAGGTATTTTCATTATAATGTGCGTTGGTGCGGATCTGTTTTAAATCTGTGTGTTTGGTGTCCTGTAAGCCTCTTGTAATTGATTTTCCATCTCATTCATCATATTTGGGAAATTTTCTGATATTATTTCATTGAACAGATTGTTCATACCCTTGGTTTGTATCTCTGTGCCTTCCTCAATCCCAGTAACTCTTAAATTTGGTCTTTTCATGATGTCCCATATTTCTTGGAGGTTTCGTTCATGATTCCTAACCATCTTCTCTGTTTGTTCGACTTTGTTTTCAAGATGAAATATTTTGTCTTCATTGTCTGAGGTTCTGTCTTCCAAGTGATCTATTCTGTTAATTATGCTTTCTATTGAGTTTTTAACTTGGTTGATTGTTTCCTTCATTTCCTTGTTTCCTTCAAGGATTTCTGTTTGTTTTTTTCTCAGAACCTCTATCTTTTTATTGAAATGATTTTTTGCTTCCTGCAATTGCTCTATTAGCTGATTATTCATAGCCTGAATCTGCTCTCTTGTCACATCATTCTCTTCTCGGATCATTTTAATTATGAACATTCTGAACTCCATTTCTGTCATTCCTTCTACCATGCTGTCTTTGTGTTCTCTTGATGTATCATCTAGATTTGTTTGGGACACTTTCTTCCCGTGTTTTCTCATGTTGCTCATGTATCTTCCCCTCTGATGTTTGAGAGGTGCTTGATCAAGTGGTGACCCAAGACAGCTGCTGCTCCACTTCCTTCAGCCTGGGAATGACCAATCCTTCTGTCAGAGGCAGCCGCCAGAGCCAGAGACTCCAGCCCCTCCAGGCCAGACCCCCCAGAGACGCCATGCAGTGGCGGGGAATACTGCAGCTCGGCTCTGCAGGCTCAGGAAGTCCCAGATGGTCGCTCTTTGGCTCCTTTTGTTTAGCATGAGGCTCTCACAGTTTAGCATGTGTCAGTCCTGAAGGATGGTAATGGTCCAATAATATTTAATTGTATGAATGACTGACATTTTACGTACCCACGTGTCAGTCAATGGCCATTTGGGTAGTTTCCACCTTTGTTTATCATGGTAACACTGAGGTGAACATTCAGCCACAGGTGACTGCTTTCCTCATTATAGGTCCTTACCTAGGAGTATGACCTATTACTTGCTGTGGTGAGGAAAGTATGATGAACTTAAATTTCTAAAAAAACTTTTAGTACATTGTTATTGTTATTATTATTATTATTATCATTATTATTATAATGTTGAGGTTTGTGCCCAGGGCCTTGTGTGTGCAAGGCAAGTAGCATTCTACCAACTGAGCTATGTCCCCAACCCCAGGATTTAAATTGTTTTAACTCATACATAAAATTGTATATATTTATGGGGTTCTGTTATGCTTTGAATGTGAAGTGTCTCCCCAAAGCTTCTGTGTTAGTGCAGGAAGATTCAGAGGTGAAATGATTAGATTATGAGGGGTATAACTTAATCAGTCCATCCTAATTTGAATGGAATGACTTGGTGATGACTGTAAGCAGCTGGGGCATGGCTGGAAAGGTGGGTCACTGGGGATGTGCCATGGAAGGGTTCATCTTCCCTGTGGCCCTTTCCCCCTCTCTGCTTTCTGACCCTGCCATGAGCTGAGCAGCTTCCCTCTGCTGGGCCATCATTGATGTCCACCCTCACCCTGGGCCTAGAGCAAAAGAGTTGGCTGTCAGTGCAATGAGATCTCTGAAATCTTAAGCTCCAAATAAACTTTTCTTCCTCTAAATTGTTCTTGTCAGGAATTTTGGTTAAAAATCTGACTAATATGGGTTCCATGTGATGATTAGATACAGGTATAGATTGCATAATATTTATATTAAGGTAAACATATTTATCTCCTCAATTATCAATTCTTTATGGTGAAAGAATTTAAATTCTTTACGCTAGCTTTAAAATTTATATATATATACATATATATATACATATGCATAGATCTCTCTCTATATATATAGTACATTACTGTCATCTAAAGTCATGATAGAAGAATAGAATAGCAGCACTTTTTTCTCTCATCTAACTATAGCTTTCCATCTGTTAATTAACCTTTCTCCATCCTTCCCTCTCCCCTTCCCTTCCCAGACACTGTAATGACCATCCTACTTTCAACTTCTGTGAGATCAAGTATGTTGGATTCCATGTAAAAAGTGATTATACACTGCTTGTCTTCCTGTGCTTGCCTTATTTCACAGAGCACAATGACCTTCAGCACCATCCACGTTGCCACAAATGATGGAATTTCATTCTTTTTTGGTGGCTGAATAGTATTCCATTGTGTATATCCACATCTTCTTTATTCATTCATCAGCTGATAGACACTAGGTTGCTTATGTTTAACATTTTCATATACAGCCACACTCTTTTTCAGCCACACTCTTTTTCAAAGTGTTAGCACTATGTTATTATGATGTTACCATAGGTTTCTAGTTTCTCCACATCTTCACCAACATTTGCCATTGTCTTTTTTATTTTAGTTATCATAGTGAGTATGAAGATGATCTCATTGTGCATTTGTGTGTGTAGTGGGGAGGGTACTGGGGATCTAATCCAGAGATACAAAAACCTGGTAAGTTGGGGAAAAGAATGAAAACTCTGCATGAAGCTGAGATTGCACATAGAAGCACACCTTCTGAGGTACAAAAAGGACAGAGAATCTGCATTCACCATCCATGGAGGAGATGAGGGAGCTTATTTATGCGCATTGAGTTTGGGCTTTTGTGTGCAAAAAGTTACATTATAATTTCCTTGGCTAAATTAAAGCTCTTAACTTGCACCATTTGTAGATTTACAAATTGTGTCCTACTGAAATGGAAGAGGACTTCCACCTTCAGCCCCAGCTGAGAAAGGAAGAGAAAGTGGTGTGGCACAGCAGGACCTCTGGATTGCCCAGAGGGGATCACAAGTCCCACCTAGAGGGCTACTTCAGTGTCAGGTTTTTTGTTGCTGTGACCAAAAGACCTGTCAAGAACAATTGTAGAGAAGGAAAAGTTTATTTAGGGGCTCATGGTTCAGAGGTCTCAGTCCATAGACAGCAGGCTCCATTCTTCAGGGCTTAAGGTGAGGAAGAACACCATGGTGGAAGAGTGTGGTGGAGAGAAGCAGCTCACATGGTGATTGGGAAGCAGAGAGAGACTCCACACTCCAGATATAATTATGTACCCAAAACCACACCCCAATGCCCACCTCCTCCAGTCACATCCCACCTGCCTCCAGGTAACACTCAGTTAATCCCATCAGGGAATTGATTCACTGATTGGGTTAAGGCTCTCACAACCCAACCATTTCTCCTCTGAACCCTCTTGCATTGTCTCACATGTGAGCTTTTGGGGGACACCTCACATCCTAACCAGAATATTCAGTTTCCCAGGCTAAGAGGATTTAGGTTATACCACCATACATAACAGAACACAAGGATTCATGCCCTGCCTTGGGGAAGAGTCTGCAAATAAACAGACAAAAATGACAAAAACAAAACTCAAGGATTGGGACTATGAGGACTTCTCATAAAACTGTCATGTGATGGGAAGAGTAAATCAAACACACTTGAATTTATTCAAGGGGAAGGGGAGTAGAAACCTAAAGAAAAGCATGCAATGAACAAATAAACAGAATTTTGAATGTTTGAAAAATAACCCAGTAGGAAGGCAAGAGAGTGGACTCCTATTAGCCTGGAAGAGTGGTGGGGGACACGGAGGGAAAAGCCATCCAGGCTGACATAGGTGGCTCTGTTTCTCCATGGCCATGTGTTAGGTCCAAGGTGTTAAGAAGCACAGTGTGCTTTTTGGTCGATGGCATTGCACCTGAACACGTATGCTCTTATTCTGCCCAACTCCAACAGCTGCATTTCTTTAGCCTTTAGCAATGACTTCTGTAATTAGAGTATGGTAAATAGATCCTGGAGCAGAAGTTGAGAAAGGGTAACCAGGGGTCCTCTCCCCTTCATCCTTCATGTTCCTGCACAACACACTTCTGGTGGTCACCTCTCTCTGAACACCACTGGCTGAGTCCAATCTATTCCTTCCTTGCTGTTTTTATTTTTATAGAAATAAGACACCAATGGCACTCTCTTGTCAGTGTTTTCCTGTGTTTAAAAACTGGTGCAGTGCTGGGGATATAGCTCAGTTGGTAGAATGCTTGCCTGTCAAGTGCAAGGTCCTGGGTTCAATCCCCTGCACTGCAAAAACAAACAAACAAAAAACAAACAAACAAACAAACAAACAAAACAAAAGCAAAAAGCTGGAACAAATCTCCTCACCTTGCCCATGTTAATGAATAGACAAACTTTCCCAATTTGGAAACATATTATTCAGGTTCCTATATCAAAAAATCTTCATATTTTTTGCAATCAGTGACATTTATTCATGTGCAATGATATATAGCCCTTTGTGGCTATTCAGATATTTGTTATACTTTCCAATAGATCTAATTTATTTTCCCTTTTGTGTGGTGAATTCTACCAACTTTATTTCTTTTTTTATTTGTTCTTTTTAGTTATACATGATAGGAGAGTGCATTTTGATATATCATACATACATGGAGTATAACTTCCCATTCTTGTGGTTGTACATGGTGTGGAGTTTCACTGTTCATGTATTCATATATGAACATGGGAAAGTGATGTCTCATTCATTCCACTGTCTTTCCCATTCACATCCCGCATCCCTTCCCTTCATTCCCCTTTGTCTAATCCAATGAACTTCTATTCTTCCTCTTCCCCCACCTTGCTCTGTCTTAGCATCAGCATCAGCATGTCAAAGAGAGCATTCTGCCTTTGATTTGGGGGGATTGGCTTATTTTGCTTAGCATAATTTTATTCTCTCTTTCCTCTCAAAGTTATTCTAGCAATTTAGGTTCTACCCCATTTCAAAAAAATGCTGGCTATTCTTTAATACATTCTTGGTTGCTTGTGAATGCATAAAATACAGCCTTACCTTATAGAAAAACTAAATGCCAATGATTGGACATTGTTTAAAATAGATCCATAAGCAAAATTCTGAGTATTTGTATCTTTACTTTATGTTCTTTAGAAATGTCTACAGAATAAGTTAATAGCTCCTCAGGTCACTGTTTTTATACTTAGTCTAGGACACAATATATTCTCCTTCTTCAAAAGATGTCAAAGTCCCTAAGAGTGACAAATCATACATGTTTTCCAGATACTTGTTGATTTTTTTTAGAAACACAGGTACGGAAACTAATCATTTGCCAACTATTGAACACTTAGGGTGTTGAAAAATTTGCTATCTTTGGTTACATTTGCTGAAAACATGTTTGCCCATGGGGCAGTTAGGTTGGCATAAGGAACCCTTTGACAACTTCCCCTGCTATAAAATCATTAGAAGTTGATTAGTTTCTAGTCAGTCATTAGTTGTGACCTATCTTCCCTCCTTCCTTCCTTCCTTCCTCCCTCCCTCCCTTCCTTCCTCCCTCCCTTCCTCCCTCCCTCCCTCTTCCTTCCTTTCAATCAGGGACTGAACCCATGGGCACATAACCACTGAGCCACAACAGCAGTCCTTTACTTTTTTATTTTGACACAGGTTCTTTCCAACTTGATTAGGGCCTTGCTAAGTTGCTAAGGTTGTTTGAACTTGGAATCCTCCTGCCTCAATCTCCCAAGCTGCTGGGATTACAGGTGTGGGCCCCCACTCCTGGCTAGTTGTGAGCTTTTTACTCATATCTGAGTCCTTTCTGAATCCAATATGGAAAGGTCCTGCTCTGTCAGAGAAAGATCTGAGTACTGGTGAATCATATCCTTTTTGAGGATGTGATGCATTTGCTTGGCCAACTGTCTTGGGACTAAAATAGGGGAACCTGTATAACTATGTGAAAATATAGTGTAGTTACTTTGAGCCTCCCTTTTCAAAATAACTCGTGTGGAGAAATTTCCGCATCATGGAGAGTAAGTGACCTAGCAGAATTGTACTTCACACTAATCTTATTTATCTTTGAGGACAGGGTGCCTGAAACCCAGAACCTTCTATTCAGGTGGGCCTGCAAAAATCAGTTGGACCTAAAATGGCTTCAAGAGTGGCCTCCAGAAAACCTCTAACTTCACACCTATGAGTCCCCATGCCAGGAAGCACCAGAGCATAAGAAGAGTGAAAATGGGTAATGCTTAGATTCTGGGAAATCTCCTCTTCCAGGAAAAAGCATGAGGATTCCTTTCCTTTATTGGCCTGTCCCTCCCCCTCCTGTGTTTTACCCTGTATGTGGGATTTCCCCAACCCAGACAGATTGAGAAATTGATCTGTGAGCTTAGACTCCCAATTATCCATTCTCTGGCTAATGAACAAACCATCAATACATCCCCAGCACTCTTTCTTTCTTATTTTGAGATGGAGTCTCACTAAGTTGGCCAGGTTGGCTTTGAACATGAGATCCAAGTTCAAAGATATGTCAGGCCAAGTGTATTGATATCTTATCATGTGCAATTCAGCTTGCTTTCTTCCTAGTTCTTTCACACTGAGAGATCTTGGAGTGTTGATATTCTGTTTAGAATAGCTGGTTTAGAACTATTTTATAGAAGATTATCTCTGAGTTCAGAGTAATCAGCCATTGCATAAATGGGTTTTTTCCATGAATTTTTCAGATGGTGTTGTGCCCCGTGGCTCAGGACCCCCAAGAAGACCTCCACAGACCATGATCAATGCAAGCAACAAAGAGTCATTTGTTAGCAAGCTTGAGCTTGGACCTCCATGCACTCAGCAACTGGTGATGCTAAGAGGCCCCGAGCTCAAATTTAGCAGGGTTTTTATAGTGAAAGACAAGCAGGTTCACAGTGTTCTTTTGGGTCAGCCTGACCGCTAGAGGACGGGTGGTTCTGCAGATAAGATAAGGGAGGGAGCATTCTGTTTTTTTTTTTTTTTCCTTTGAGAGCAGTCTGGGAAAAACCTCTCATTTACACAAGCACAAACATTTTCTATCTTTTCATTCCCCCCTTTTCCTAGAACATTTAGAGAGCCAACTTTGGGTCTCCATAGTGTTAATTCCTGCTGCATAATGGGCTGATATTGGGCCCTTGGCACCATTAGCTGTACCATATTTATCCTATCTTTAGCAAAAGTAATTAACCTATTAATTATACATGGTCCTAAAGCTAAAGCTAGTAGCAACAATATTAGGGGTTCCATTATAGCAGATACTAGAGTAGTTAACCAAGGGGAAAAGTTAAACCAGGATTCAAACCAGCTTTGATTAGCTTCTCGTTCTCCCATTAACTGTGTCTAAAAGGACCCGCTTACTCAGGTGCAATCTCCATTAACATTAATAGTGTCTGTTTCCACAGAAAATTTCCCATTTGCTAAAGTGCAAAGGTTTACTTGCAGTTCAGGTCACCATGTCCATAAGGGGTGATATTCAGTCAGAGTCAGGCTGGGAACTCCTGCCTCCAGGTTGGTTACTTCCCAGGTGATTTCATAAGGCTGATGTGGGCTGAGGTTGGTGCTTCCAGAAACTGGAGCTGCAGCTGCGGTTGTGGCCAGGGCGATACAGCAAAGCAAAAGTAGGAACATAGTCATAGAGTCACAGTTTGTGGCGGCAAAGCTTGATCTTTAGCGGGTTGTCCTTGGATTTGTTCACTCTCCACGTAGTGTTGTCTAGGGCAGGAAGCACGATGTCGGAAAGGGGTTCAGCCGGCTTTGGCGTGGGTGTGATGAATCTAGGAGGCGATGCCGTGGACTTCGAGAGCAGTGGGTGTAGTCAAAATGACCACGTAGGGGCCTTTCCACTGTGGTTCCAGCTTACTCTGTCAGTGTCGTTTCACCAGAACCCAATCACCCGGGTGGAAGTTGTGTGGAACAGGAGGTGGGCCCGACTCGTACAAGTTTTTAAGCTTTGGTCAAATTTCTCTGTGGGCCCTCTGCAGGGCCTGGAGGGAAAACAAAAGTTCAAGATCATCTATTTTTTCCTCCTTTAGGAGCCGCTTGGTTAGATCAGGGATTATTGGGGGTGGAGTCCCAAACATAATTTCATAGGGGGTAAGTCCCATCTTATAGGGAGAATTACGCACCTGATATAGGGCATAGGGAAGGAGAGCCACCCAGTTACCGCCAGTCTCCATGGTTAATTTGGTCAAGGTCTCCTTTAAAGTTCTGTTCATTCTTTCTACCTGTCCTGAGCTTTGGGGTCAATATGCACAATGTAATTTCCAATTTACCCCAAGCACCGAAGCCAGTCCCTGACTTACCTGTGAAGTAAAAGCTGGCCCGTTGTCCGACCCTATCATAACAGGAAATCCATACCTTGGTAGGAGGTCTTCTAAAATCTTTTTAATCACTATTTGTGCCGTTTCTCGTTTGGTGGGAAATGCCTCGACCCATCCTGAAAAGGTATCTATAAAAACTAATAAATATTTATATCCATACTTTCCAGGTTTTACTTCAGTGAAATCAGCTTCCCAATATACTCCTGGTTGTCTCCCCTGAATCTATTTCTGGATTCCCACTTGCTATGTCCTGCATTTGTTAACTTACAGACCCTACAGCTTTTGACGATCTGTTCTATCTTGTCTTGCACACCTCTAACTCTAATTCCTGCTTGCTGCATCAAGTCCTGTGATTTTTTTTTTCAAATAAACAGCTTTTATTATCATTCTCATGCTTTGAGAAAAAGGAATGATTCAAGTGGGTCTGGAGACAAGAACAAGAAATCCAGTTTTGCACACGTGGGAGCAAGGTTCACCCCACCTCAGGCGCAGCAGCTGCACTTGACTGATGCCCCTTTGCAGACACAGCCCTGGGCACACTTGGCACAGCCCACAGGGCAGCAGGAGCAGCAGCTTTTCTTGTAGGAAGTGCATCTGCACTTTTTGCATGTGCAGGAGCCAGCGCAGGTGCAGAAGTCACCTGCAAAGGATCAAAGACAGGCAGGGAGCCATGGGTGTGATGCAGGAAACACAGGAGCTGGTCACTGATATCTTGCACCCATGGCCACATTGGCCCAGCCCTGGCAGTTCCTGTCCCACAGAGAACCGTTGAAGTGTCACTCCATCTTCTTCACACTGCAGCTGGGAAGCACTGGGCACCCTCTGGTGTTTTCCCCCCAGGGAAGGACGGGTCCCGATTCCAGACCCAGCTCAGGGAGGTGATAATGGAGCAGGGCAACTTTGAATCTCCCTCTGCTCCCTCTGAAATGGAAGCCAGCTGTAGGGGGCAGAGGGGGTGATGCATCGGAAGTCCAAAAGGGTGTTGAAGGTGCTTAGCCAGAGAGAAAGAAGTGGAAAATCGGGAGTGCTATTTTTCGCACCGTCCTATCTGCTAGGCAGTTGCCCCTAGATATTGGATCGGTTGGTTTCTGATGCCCTGGGCAGTGGACGATAGCCAATTTCTTGGGTAACCAGAGGGCATCTATCAGGGACATAATTTCTTCTTTTTTTTTAATGAATTTTCCTTCTGTGGTTAGCATTCCCCTTTCCCTGTAAATAGCCCCATGAATATGGGCAGTTGCAAAGGCATAACGGCTGTCCATGTACACAGTCAACTTTTTGCCTTTTCCCATCGTTAGAGCCTTAGTCATGGCTATCAGTTCTGCCTTTTGGGCAGATGTGCCTGTTGGCAGGGGCTCAGCCCAAATCACTTCTGTCTCCGTTACTACTGCTGCGCCCGCATACCTTTGACCCTTGTGTATAAAGCTGCTTCCTTCTGTGAACCATGCCGCATCTGCATCAGGCAGTGGATGATCTTGTAGGTTTTCCCTAAGCCCATGAACCTGAGCTAGGACTTCTGAACAGTCATGAAAGGGTGTGTCCATGTCAGGGTCAGGCAGCAGCGTCACAGGATTGAGTGCTGAGGGTGCCTGGAAAATAATCCTGAGAGGGTTAAGCAATAGGCTTTGATAATGTGTGAGCTGGGCATTACTGAGCCATTGATCAGGAGGTTGTCTCAGGATTCCCTCAATAACATGTGGAGTGATTACATGTAATTCTTGTCCCATAGTCAATTTATCAGCATCTTTTACCATGAGGGCTGTGGCAGCAATCATGTGCAAGCATGGGGGCCAACCTGCTGCTACTGGATCCAATTTTTTTGACACATATGCTATTGGTTTTCTCCAAGAGCCTAGGTATTGAGTTAAGACTCCTTTTGCTATTCCTTTACTCTCATCTATATAGAGAAAGAACAGTTTAACGACATCTGGAAGCCCCAGGGCTGGGGCCGACAACAGGGCATCCTTGATTTGTTGAAATGCTTTATCTGCTTCCAGTGTCCAATTAAAGGGTTGTTTGTCTCTAGTGGCTTCATACAGCATCCCCATTTAGTTTTACCTCTCTTTATTTTAATAAACACTGAGGTATTGTGTGGACTGAAAGTTGTTTCTATGTTGTTCAAGGCTAGCTGGTCTTGTACCAGGAGATGTAACTGTTGCAAATTCTGTTCTGTTAGAGGACATTGTTTCACCCATATCAGCTGAGTAGTGCCCCATAGCAACCGAACTGGACTGGGTCTTGTTATTGGAACTGTGGCTTTTAGAATCTCATTTAGAATTGAAGGGGTGCCCCTCATGTCAGGAGAATCACCAAAAGAAAAAGTTACAACTTTCAGAGGAATTTCGGTTTTTGCAATTTTTTTTCTTTTCTTTCTTTTTTTTTTTTTTTTTTTGTCCTTTCATTCTGCACCGTCACTGCTAAAGCCCTAGTTATTTCCCTAGTAGCTTTAAGCTGTTTCTCTTCTGGTGCATCTCTGTTGTTAAATACCTGCTGGGCTCTTATTAGGTCCTGAATATTTTTTTCCTTCTAAGTCCTCTATTCTTTGTAACTTGCACCTTATATCTGGTGCTGCCTGGTTAACAAAGCTTATCACTACTGCTGCCTGATTCTTGGGTGACTCTGGATCTATAGGAGTGTACTGTCTAAATGCCTCCATTAACCTTTCTAAATAGGTGGAAGGTGATTCCTGTCTTTCTTGCATGACTGAATATACCTTGGCCAAATTAGTGGGCTTGCAAGCTGCTGCCCGGAGACTCCCCATTAGAGTCTGACGATAAACCCGGTGTTTCTCCTTACCTCCAGCCTTATTGTAGTCCTATTCATCTTGTGGAGGCCTGGACAAGGGGAAAGAAGCATTAATTAAGTCAGGGTTTACAGTGGGCTGTCCGTCATCCCCTGGGACCAACTTCCTGGCTTCCATTTGGATTCTTTCACGTTCTTCGGTTGTGAACAGGATCCGGAGTAACTGCTGACAGTTGTCCCAAGTGGGTTCATGTGTGAACATGACACTATCTAAAAGGGAAATCAAGTCTCTAGGATTATCAGAAAACTTAGCATTTTGACTTTTCCAGTTATATAAATCGCTTGTAGAGAAGGGCCAATATTGAAACTGGGGATTGCCAGCGTTGTCTGGTGGCCCAGTTTCTGGGAGCGGCAGAGTGATCGTAGAATCTGGGGTTTCTAGTTGGTAGGGGCTGGCTGCCAACTGAACTTGACCCCGTGTTTTCCTTGCTGGCCCTCCTGAGCCGGTTCCTTTTTCTTCATTTCTGGCTGTTGCAGCCTCTTTTTATTCTGCAGCCATCTGTTCTGGGCTCTGAGGAGGAATAGGGGCTGGCACATAAGGAGGGGGGTTAAAAAAAAGGGGGTCCAATTCTTCCTCTGGGAGAATAGGATGAGGAGGTGTGGATGGTTGGAAGGTGGAAGGTTCCCTCCAGGAGCCAACCTACCTGGAAGGTAGGCCAGTCCAACCTGCAAAAAGTTATGTTTTTTCCTATTGATTTCAACTGACAAGTTATGTGCCCTGGCTTGAACTTCCCCAAAGTGGCTGGTTAGTAGGGTTAAAGGGGTACTCTGAACTTGACCCATCTCTTTAATGGCCAGGTATCCAGCTGCTGAGAGAAAAAGGAATGCGGTGGTTAGATAAAAGAGAACCAAACGACGCTGACGGGGGTTGGCAATGTTTTGGCAGCAGAGGACATCCATGGGCTGTCTATCTGGCTGAAAATCTGTTTCCTGTATAATACCAAAAGGATGAAATAAATTTGACTATTGATCATTGTTTCTCCTTTCTGCCAGGAGATCTGCAGACTCATTTTCCTCCAGATTGAAAATGAGGAAAATTGCGAGTGGGGAAGTGTAGATGGTGACAGATTAACACAACAATTAGACCATATGGACAGAAAAACAAACACAAAAGTCCGAACAGCACAGTACACAATTAAACAACAGACAATAGACAAATGTCATGCAAATCAAAATTTTCTAGTTGTTACTTTGTTGACAAAACCAAAAATTCTCTGAGAGTCCCTCTTTTTTTTTTTTTTTCCCAATACCTCAAGAGGGTTCCTGAATTCGACAAAGAGTCGCCCAGATGCAAAAAAAAGTTGCCCAGATGCAACAAAAAGTTGCCCAGATGGGTCGAGGGGACGTCTTCCGGGACCCTGCTGGGGTCCTATAGTGCGTCCACCAGGACTTTACCAGCCCAGAACCAGAATCTGCAGGCAATTCAGACAGATGGAAAATATAGCAATGCTGTTACTCACCGGCCGTTGGTGTTTCTTATGACTCTATGGTTAGGTGTCTGGGTGGGATTTAGGGGATCCCAGAGGAGCCCCCATATGTTGTGCCCCATGGCTTGGGACCCCCAAGAAGACCACCAGAGACCATGATCAATGCAAGCAACAGAGTCATTTGTTAGCAAGCTCGAGCTTGGACCTCCATGCACTTGGCAACTGGTGATGCTAAGAGGCCCAAATTTAGCAGAGTTTTTATAGTGAAAGACAAGCAGGTTCACAGTGTTCTTTTGGGTCAGCCCAACTGCTAGAGGATGGGTGGTTCTGCAGATAAGATAGGGGAGGGAACATTCTGTGGTTTTTTTTTTTTTTCCATTGAGAGAAGTCTGGGAAAAACCTCTTATTTACACAATCACAAACATTTTCTATCTTTTCAATGTGATCTGTTCTGTGGTTCTGTAAATGTTCATGAGTGATGTGATGATTTTAAGGATCTTTAGGACACTTATGGGAGCTCTTATTTTGCACTGTTTTCAATGTGCAATAAAAGCATATCAATGAAAGGCCAGAGATCAAGGTTTTTCACCCAACTGGTTTAAAATCAAGGAAGCCTATTGAAGCATCTTCCCTATTCCTGTATATTAGCCAGATGTTGGTCTTTGTAGGTTCAGCCAATGTGGACTCCTAAATTATGGGTTGGTTACTTTCAAACCACTGGCTGACAAGGGACCAAGGATAAGTGATGAAATAAATATTTCATGGAGAGCTGCTGGCGAGATCACTAATTCCAAATTCCATTCCCCTTCTTTCTTTTATATATTTTTTTCTTTTGCTTTACTAATTAATTAGTACAGCAACTAATTAACCTAGGGCCTGCACATGCCACAGAAGTGCTCTGGTGCTGAACTGCATCCCTGGCCATTTTAAAATTTAATTTTGAGAAAGGGTCTTTCCACTTGTGATCCTCCTGCCTCAGCCTCCTGGGTAACCTTTTTAACTTTTTAGATTTAGTAGACACAGATCAAGAAAAAAAAATGCCCAAGAATATTTGAAGAAACCAATTATTATACATTAAAAGATTATTTTAAGTAGTCACATGGTTTGAAAAGAATGTTAAAGGAAAAGAGTTTTGCAGGTGAAAGTCTCTGGCAGAAATAAACCAATAATCATAAGCTGGTTATTTTAGCTCTTATTAGAAAAGAGGGTATCAGTCTCTCTCCTGAACAATTGGCACCAGGATCAGAATATTCTCACAGAGAGGTCACCTCATAAGACATGAAATTGTCAGCCAGGTGCAGCCATCTCTATCAGCTAAGGTGGGGCTGTGGTGCACACTCCCAGGAATGGGGACCAACAAGCAATGACAAGACTGCTTTGGATAGGACTGATGGCATACAAATAAAAACAAATATTTAAAAGCATGACTCAGAAGATCACGAGTTTTGTGGAGAATTTATATGGACCCATTCGTGAAACTGGAAATGATTTCACTACTATTTACTGAATACTTCTTTTTTTTTATTTGTTCTTTTTAGCTATGCATGATAGTAGAGTGTATTTTGACATATTATACATACATGGAATATAATTTACCATTCTTGAGGTTGTACACGATGTGGAGTTTCACTAGTTGTGCATTTATATATGACCATAGGAAAGAGATGTCCCATACATTCCACTGTCTTTCTTATTCCTGTTCCCTCTCCATTCCCTTCATTCTCCTTTGTCTAATCCAACGAACCTCTATTCCTTCCTGCCCCCAGCCCCGCTTATTGTGTTAGCATCCACATATCACAGAGAATATTTGGCTTTTGGGTTTTTGGGATTTGGCTTCTTTTGTTACTTCCATGATTGTCTCTAGTTCCATCCATTTACCAGGAAAAGCCATAATTTCATTTTTCTTTATAGTTAAATAATATTCCATGGTGTATGTTTACCACATTTTCTTTATCCATACATTCATCCTTTGAAGGACACCTAGGTTGGTTCCATAGCTTGGCTATTGTGAATTGAGCTGCTGTAAACATTGATGTGGCTATATCACTGTAGTATGCTGATTTTAAGATCTTTGGATATATACAGAAGGGGGTGGGCATAGCAGGGTCTGATGGTGGTTCCATATCTAGTTTTCTGAGGAATTTCCATGCTACTTTCCAAAGTGGCTGCACTAATTTGCAGTCCTACCAGCAATGTGAGTGAACCTTTTCCCCACATCCTTGCCAACATTTATTGTTACTTGATAATTGCCATTCTGATTTGAGTGAGATGGAATCTCAGTGTAGTTTTAATTTGCATCTCTCTAATTGTGAGAGATGTTGAGCATTTTTTAATGTTTTTTTGACCTTCCTCTTTCTATTCTTGTTGAATAATGAAATTTCTGTTTCATCTTTGACTTTCTGGGCAGTTTGGGCAAGAGTTGCATGACAGAAATGATGGATACCTTCCTTGTCCTCTTTAAGGTTTCTGTACCTTCTTCCTTTCTCTTCTTTTAAATCTGCTGTCTGTGTTAATTTCAGTGTTTTTTTTTTTAATGGAAGACTTAGTTTTGTTGTGGAAGGAACCCAACTTTGCCTGCATGTTAACTGAAGACACATTGCTCATAGACATTAGCTTAGCAATTGATGCAGTAAAGCACCAACCTTTTTATCAACAGTTTCATCTCTGGAACTCATGTATAAATAGGCCTAAAAGAAAAAGAGTTACTAAGGGCCAGATACACTATTTCATTCCTTTCCAGAAGCTTGTTTGTCTTTCTTTCTGGGAAGAACAAACAGAGGAGGAACAAAGAAATTTTCAAATTAGCTTGTGTAAATATCCTATTATTGGGCTTGGGTTGTTGCTCAGTGGTAGAACGCCTGCCTATCATGTGTGAGGCACTGGGTTCAATCCTCAGCACCAAATAAATATAAATAAATAAAATAAATATCCTATTATTCTCCAGTCAGTGGACTCACACTGCAAACCCAGTGGACAAAGTAACTTATTGGCTTAGTATATCTTTAGTACTACAGAGAAGGGTGACTGTGAGATAAGGTGCAGTGGGCAAAGCTCTATTGGGACTTCCATTGGGATGATGGATGGTGTCCTAGTGGTGGATGGTGAGGGCATCTAGAGGTTCAGGATGCTGCCGAGTCCTAGCTCTTGAAAAAAAATCAAGACTGCTAAAGCAACACTGGAACAATACTTTTAAAGAGACAACACTCCTGATTCTAATGCAAAACTTCAGTCAGACAAAGGAGACACTGTCAAGTAGAACTTGACTGTTTTGCTGCTTCATAAAAGGGACAATGACCACTGGAAGAAAGAGACTTTGAAAGCAGGCAGACAGGGTTTGAACCCTCACCCTGCCACTTCCTAGGTATTTGACCTTGGGTAAGTTTTCTGACCTTGGGTAAGTTTGTGTAGTTATAAAATGAGAATGATTGCGCTCTTTACACAATCATTGGTAGCTGTCACTTTTCCTTCCTTTCCCCATTAGATATAATAAATGTATTTCTGTATGGTAGATGCATCCCCTATTATGTATAAATAATATGTAGAAACACCTGACAAAACAATAGGTGATAATGCTGTGGCAGGTGCCTGTGAAATCTCCCTTTACTAGCTCCCAGCTAAGAAGCAGGGGAAGGATTTGTGCTCAGACCATCTCTCTTCTCAAGTTATCATTTCTTTTCTCCATTTTCTGAAAAGAAAATGAAACAGAAGGACTTAACAAATTTTAAATTTATCTGAGTTCTTTATTTTTTTCATTGGTGTATTATAATTATACACAATACTGGGATTCGTTGTGACACAATCATAAAAGGGTATAAGTTGATTATAATCTCATTCCTCAGTACCTTTCTTTTTCCTCTCTTCTTCCCTCTCCCAATCCCTTTTCTCTACCCTATAAGTCTCCCATTGTTTTTTTATATAAGTGCATTATAATTATGTGTATATAAGTGTGATTCACTGAGGTGTATTTCTATATGTACATAGCATAATTTAGTGAATTTTATTCTCCAGTATCCCCTCATGCCCTTTCTCCTTCCTCCCTCTCCATCCCAAGAAGGGCTTTTAGAATTTCTATGTCATGAAAACTCTGAAACTGTCTCCAACAAAATAACTTCTTTCACATATTCCACTACCATCAATTTCATCAGTTTCAGCAAGAACCTTATAAAGAAAACAGCTCCTAGCTCTGGCCAACCTTCTTTATTCAGAAAGTTAGGTTCCTACTCACCAGCAAGAAAATTTGTTTCCTTTCAGGCAGAGTGAAATGTCTCTTTGGGGGACTCTTTTCATAACTTAATGCGTGTATTTCATTTCCTGGATCCTAAAATACTCTGTTTATGGTCTACCTCGGTCAGTTTTTCATCCCTGTGGCCAAAATACCTGACCACAAAAACTGAGAGGAGAAAAGTTTAGTTTATTTGCGGCTTGAGATTGAGTTTGGACAGAGGTTCTGTCCATTATCAACTGACTTCATCCCTCTGGGCCTGGAGTGAGGGAGAACATCATGGTGGAAGGGCATGGTGGAGGAAAGCAGCTCAGCTTGGGGCAGGAATGATAGAGGGGGGCGGGAGGAAGCAGCATGATAAGGTATTGCATGCGAGGAAGAGCCAAAAAATATGATAGGCATACAGCACAGGGATCTCCATGGCAACAATTCTGTGTGCAAAGTGTTTGATGAGCCAGAACAAACACATGATCAACACATCATCAACCCTCTTGATTGGACAGGGGGTGCATGATCACCAGTGTCTCACTCTGATTGGATGTAGAAATTCCCCTCTCTAAAAGTCAGTAGTTTCAAAGGTCACCTCCAGCAACACCATATAAACCCCTGGAAGGCAGCAACTCAGCAGCAACCCTCTTAGGACCCCTTACTTGTGGGACCTGTTTCCTTTTGGTTTCAGAAATAAATTCTGTTATGCTACCCTATCCTCCATTGTCTGTGGGTCTCATTCTTTGGATCCTTGATACATTTCACTGCATCTCAGTACAATCCCCAAGGGTGCAACCCCAGAGACCCACCTCCTCTAGCTATACCCCACCAGCTCATAGTTACCACCCAACATTATAGTCCATCATTCGTTTTTTCCAACAGATTTAAGGGCTTTCTTAGTGGACACATTCAGGAAGAATCTAAAGGTGCATGTTGTGCTTGGCCCAGAATATAGTCAGTCTCAGGGCCCACAACAGATGCAAAACCCAAGGAACAGTCCAGAGCTTAAATCCTTTGCTTGAACCCTTCAGAGCACAGGGATGGGGAGGGGTGTCTGTAATACACACCCTCCCTTCCCTTCTTTCTCACTTCACTTTGCTGTCATTAGCCCCACCCCCTCTAATATTAATCTTTTCTTTCTCCTTGTCTTCCCTTCATCTCTGGCTCTGTTCCTTCATCATGTTGATTCACAAGGCATTCTTCCTTATTTTAAAGAGGCTTTCTCCAGGGGTAAGAAGGGAGAAAACAACCTACAATCCTGGGATCCTGTTTGCTGAGAAAAAGTCAGGTCCTTTCCCACAAAGATGGACAGGAGCCCCTCTGTGCCACTGAATGCATCAGATCTAGTTGTTGAACAGGGTTGTTTAGGACAGAGAGGGGAGGGACAGTCATTAGGTGATAAGATCACAGGTAGGAAGTAGGCAATTAATTAAGCTCCAGTCTGATGTTCAGGGAAAACATAATGAAGATACTGAAGGACTAGCACCAGGGGAAGCAGATAGTTCATAGTCTGGCCAAGTTGGTTGTCTTTCTTCTGCTTCCTGCTCTTCCCTCCATGAGCTGGAGTTCATCCTGAGTCACAGTTTTTCAAAGCCAAAAGCCATCTTCCCCTTCACAGTAGGGGACATCCGCTGAGGGTGTGAGCACACTCTGTGACACTAAAACACCCTTCACTGCTTTTCCTCTGCTGTGTTTTGTGGAGTTACAACAATGAGCTTCTATCAGGAGGCAGTATGGTCATCAAAATTCCAGAGACATCTGGATGTGATCCCTTAATTACCACCATTAACAATATCACTCAAAACAAAGCAACACACACACACACACACATGCACACATACACTCATCACCTATTCACCTGGTGCTACTTTCAGGGCCCATAGGACAGTCCTTCCTTTTTTCTTTCATGGACCAGAAGATCAAGGTCAGGCGCAGTGGACCACGCCTATAATCCTAGTCACTCTGGAGGTTGAGGCAGGAGGATCTCAAGATCAAAGCCAGTCACAGCAAATGCAAGGCGTTAAGCAGCTCAGTACGACTCTGTCTTTAAATAAAATACAATATAGGACTGAGGATGTGGCTCAGTGGTTGAATGCCCTTGAGTTCAATCCCCCGTACCAAATAAATAAATAAATAAATAAATAAATAAATAAATAAGATCCTGGCTCCATCCAGAGCAGCTGGAGGGCTAATGGTCTCAGCAACTGTGCCTGATCAGCAATGATCTGAAAGGAACACCTCTTGGAATTTTAGAACACTGTTGTTGCTCCACAATAGCCAATCCCTTTTACCCACTGGCAGTCACTTTCTATTTTCCTTAAATCCTTGAGCCCGAGGCAACCCCTAAGTTACTTTCTATTGTTCTATGATGGGATTTTTTTCTTTAAAGCCAAAAGAAAATTCACACCTCACAGTGCTGAGGAGCATGTTGGTGGGGGTCAGACACAGAGTCAGTATTAGCAAGCTGGATCAGAGCTGAGCACCTGGGAAGTCAGACCTGGATTTAAGTCCTACCAATGCACTGGCTATCTCTGAATCTATGTTCTCCACAGCAAAGTGGGAATAATAATTCCTAATTCATGGGCTTGTCATAAGTAGGAACTCCTGCAAAGCTCTTCACAGCATTCCTGGACAGTTATAAATGTCCATTACATGTAAGTTGGTGTCATCATATTTATTCTGTAATTCACAAAACCTTTACAATGAATTCCAGTTCATCAGACAAGCCATCCTTCCCCAGCTTGTTGATTCTCTACTCCTCCTACAGGGGCTGGTGAGACTGGCCTAAGAACAGTGAAGGATGCCAGACCACTGTGCTGAGGAGGGAATGAGAGGAGACTCCTTTTTCAAGAAATTGGGCAGAGCCAGCAGCTCAGGAGGCTGAGGCAGGAGAATTGGAGGCAAGAGGACTGAGAGTTTGAAGCCAGTCTCAGTAATTTAGTGAGGCCCTAAGCAACTCAGCAAGACCATGTTTCTAAATAAAATATTTAAAAAGGCTGGCAATCTGGCTCAGAAGTTAAGCACCCCTGGGTTCAATCCCTAGTACCTCATAAAAAAATCAGAAATATACATCAAATGTGAAAAAGTATAGAAAAAAAGTCAAAATAACTCATTAGTATTGGTGATCATATGAACCTGGCTACCTTCCCCAGCATCATTATTTTCCAGTAACTACACTCTAGTGTTCAACCTTGCTCTGCTTACAACACCCCCAAAATGTCCCCTACACACAGACCCAGCAACTGCTTCTCCTCTGCCTGGAACATTCCTTACCAAGGTTTCCTCACAGAGATGACTTCTTTCTTTCCTTCTTGACCTCTTTGGAGGAACATTCCCTGCCTGCCCTGTGTAGACAGCCCCTCCCTGTGCCCCTACTCTATTTTTCTTTGGAACAGTTATGGGGTTCCCTGATGTCTCTCTGTTTCTATGTAGTGGCAGTTACTGGGCAGATGAATGCAATGGGATTTTGTGTTTGCTTGTAACCCACCTTTGTAATGCTGCCCAATCAAAAACAGTTTTGGGCAGGGGATACAGCCCAGTTGGTAGAGTGCTTGCCATGTAAGAACAAGGCCCTGGGTTGAATTCCCAGCAACAAAACAAACAAACAAACAACAACAACAACAACAAAACACTCTTTTGCCCACTGTTTCCTCTTCTTGCCTTGGCATTTCTAACCTGCCTCAGCTCCTTTCACGTTTGCATGACATCTTTCTGTTAGGCTGAAGGACCAACCAGCCTATGGCTTAAGGTCTTTGCAGTGTTATCCTAGGAGGGGAAGCTGACCTGTCTGACTTGCCTGGGAGGAGAGAATCCCATCCACTCTCATTCACAGGTCCTGGCTTCTCTCAGCCTGTGTCCTCCAGTTTTAGCGACAGCAGAGGGCAGCAGAACCCTTTCCACGGGGCATGTCGGCATGTTAGCAAAGTGGTTGAATGGAGATGGCTGTGCAGAGATGAAGCAAGTCCCTTTCCAAGGACTAGCTAAGGAGTCCTAGTAGATCTAGGATGGAATTTACAGCAATGGCATATTTTCTTACATCTCTAATTATAGAGACGATTCAAACTTCCAAAGAAGCAGAGCTTGCCTCTTAGAGCATTATAGTGAACTTGTCTGAAAACAATTGTAGTTTTATGATTCTCCCCCTCCCTTTAGTATGGGGGATTGAATCCAGGGGTGCTTTACTACTGAACCACATCCTCAGCTCTTTCTATTTTTTATTTTGAGACAGAATCTTGCTAAGTTGCTGAGGTTCTCAGCTAAATTGCTCAGGCTGGCCTTGTACTTTTGATCCTTCTCCCTCAGCCTCTGGAGTTGCTGGGATTACAGGTGCACACCCCCACACCAGACCCTGATCTCTTTAATCCCTAATTTTTCACTAAAATATACACTTGATCTTAGCCAAAAGGCCAAGGAGTGATCACACACACACACACACACACACACACACACACAGGATGTTACAGCTTTTCTTTAATATATTTTTTATTTTTTAGTTGTAGATATACACAACATCTTTATTTTATTTTTATGTGGTTGTGAGGATTGAACTCAGGGCTTCACACATGCTAGGCAAGTGCTCTACCACTGAGTCACAATATCAGCTTTTAAAAGTTTCAGGTTATCCCTATTGTTAGATTAATGCATATTTTGCGTGCCTTTATCTGGAATGTGGCAGTAGGTTTTTAATTTAATTTAATTTAATTTAATTTTTTTATTTACTTATTGATTCACTGAACACAAATGGAGTATAGCTATTGTTTCACTGGTTGTACACGAAGTAGAGTCACACCATCTGTGCGTTCATATATGTACACAGGGCAATGGTATCTGTCACACATTCTGTTACTATTTTTACCCCCCACCCGCCTCCACCCCTCCCTTCACTCTATGCTATCTATCCCTCCTCCATTCTTGCCACCATTCCCCCCCCCCCGCATTATGCATCATCATTCATTTATCAAAGAGACCATTCAGCCTTTGGATTTTTGGGATTGGCTGATCTCACTTAGCATAAGAGTCTCCAACATCATCCATTTACCTACAAATGCCATAATTTTATTCTTCTTTATGGCTGAGTAATATTCCATTGTGTATATATACCACAGATTCTTTATCCATTCATCTACTGAAGGGCATCTAGGTTGATTCCATAATCTAGCTATTGTGAATTGAGCAGCTATGAACATTGATGTGGCTGCATCACTGTAGTAATCTGATTTTAAGTCCTTTGGGTATAGACCAAGGAATGGGATAGCAGGGTCAAATGGTGGGTCCATTCCAAGTTTTCTAAGGAATCTCCACACTGCTTTCCAGAGTGGCTGCACCAACTTGCACTCCCACCAGCAATGTATGAGTGTACCCTTTTCCCCACATCCTTGCCAACACCTGTTGTTGCCTGTGTTCTTGATAAAAGACATTCTAATTGGGGTAAGATGAAATCTTAAGGTGGTTTTGATTTGCATTTCTCTTATAACAAGGGATGTTGAACCTTTTTTCATAAATCTGTTGATTGCTTGTAGATCTTCCTCTGTAAAGTGTCTGTTCATTTCCTTGGCCCATTTATTGATTGGGTTATTAGTGTTCTTGGTGTAAAGGGTTTTGAGTATTTGGTAGATTCTGGAGATTAGTGTTCTATCTGAAGTGTGTGTGGCAAAGATTTTCTCTCACTCTGAAGGCTCTCTCTTCACATTACTGATTGTTTCCTTTGCTGAGAAAAAGCTTTTTAGTTTGACTCTATCCCAATCATTGATTCGTGCTTTTATTTCTTGCGCTTTGGGAGTCATGTTAAGGAAATCTGGTCCTAGGCCAACATGATGAAGATTTGGACCTATTTTCTCTACTATTAGATGCAGAGTCTCTGGTCCGATTTCTAGGTCCTTGATCCACTTTGAGTTGAGTTTTGTACAGGGTGAAAGATATGGGTTTAGTTTCATTTTGCTGCATATGGATTTACAGTTTTCCCAGCACCATTTGTTGAAGAGGCTGTCTTTTCTCCATTGCATGTTTTTGCCTCCTTTGTCAAGTATGAGATACCTGTATTTATTTGGGTTTGTCTCTGTGTCCTCTATTCTATACCATTGATCTACCTGTCTATTTTGGTACCAATATCATGCTGTTTTTGTTACTATTGCTCTGTAGTATAGTTGAAGGTCTGATATTGTGAGACCCCCTGCTTCGCTCTTCTTGCTAAGGATTGCTTTAGCAATTCTGGGTCTCTTAGTCCTCCAAATGAATTTCATGATTACTTGCTCTATTTCTATGAGGTCCGTCCTTGGGATTTTAATTGGAATTGCATTGAATTTGTATAGCATTTTTGGAAGTATGGCCATTTTGACAATATTAATTCTACCTATCCAAGAACATGGGAGATCTTTCCATCTTCTCAGATGATCTTTAACTTCTTTCTTTAGTGTTCTGTAGTTCTCATTCACTTCTTTTGTTAGATTGATTCCCAAGTATTTTATTTTTTTGAGGTTAACATGAATGGGGTAGTTTTCCTAATTTCTCTCTCAGAGGATGCATCACTTATGAATAAAAATGCATTAGATTTATGAGCATTAATTTTATATCCTGCTACTTTACTGAATTCATTTATGAGTTCCAGAAGTTTTCTGGTGGAATTCTTAGGATCTTCTAAATAGAGAATCATGTCATCAGCAAATAGGGATAGTTTGATCTCTTCTTTTCCTATTCATATTCCTCTAATTTCTTTGGTCTGTCTAATTGCTCTGGCTAGAGTTTCAAGAACAATGTTGAATAGTAGTGGTGAAAGAGGGCATCCCTGCCTTGTTCCAGTTCTCAGGGGGAATGCTTTCAATTTTTCTCCATTTAGAATGATGTTAGCTGTGGGCTTAGCATAGATAGCCTTTACAATGTTAAGGAGTGTCCCCACTATCCCTATTTTTTCTAGTGTTTTGAGCATGACAGGGTGCTGTATTTTATCAAATGCTTTCTCTGCATCTATTGAAATAATCATGTGGTTCTTGACTTTAAGTCTGTTGATGTGGTGAATTACATTTATTGATTTCCGGATGTTGAACCAACCTTGCATCCCCAGGATGAAACCCACTTGATCATGGTGCACTATCTTTTTAATATGCTTTTGTATGCAGTTCGCTACAATTTTGTTAAGAACTTTTGCATCTATGTTCATTAGAGATATGGGTCTGAAATTTTCTTTCCTCGATGTGTCCTTCTCTGGTTTTGGTATCAGGGTGATATTAGCTTCATAGAATGAGTTTGGAAGGGTTCCCTCCTCCTCTATTTCGTGAAATACTTTGAGGAGTATTGGAATGAGCTCTTCTTTGAAGGTCTTGTAGAACTCGACTGTGAATCCATCCAGTCCTGGACTTTTCTTTGTTGGTAGGCTTTTGATGACTTCCTCTATTTCATTGCTTGAAATTGATCTATTTAAGTTGTGTATGTCCTCCAGATTCAGTTTGGGTGGCTCATATGCCTCTAGGAACCTGTTGATGTCTTCCA
>JAJEJO010004766.1:187717-231301 GCA_020662805.1 Glaucomys volans
ATGTATCATTCAATAGCATATTATTTAATCTCCAGGTCTTGGAGTAGTTTCTGTTTCTAACTTTCTCATTGATATCTAATTTCATTCCATTTTGATCTGATAGTATACAAGGTAGTATCTCTATGCTTTTGTATTTGCTAAGAGTAGCTGTGTGGCATAACATATGGTCTATTTTAGAGACGGACCCATGAGCTGCTGAGAAGAAAGTGTATTCACTTTTTGATGGATGGAATATTCTATATATGTCTGTTAAGTCCAAATTAGCGATTGTGTCATTGAGTCCTATGGTTTCTTTGTTCTATTTTTGCTTGGAGGATCTGTCCAAAAGTGAGAGAGGAGTGTTAATGTCTCCGAGTATTATTGTGTTTTGGTCTATTTGATTCCTGAAATTTAGAAGGATCTGATTGACATACATGGATGCACCATTGTTTGGTGCATAAATATTTATGGTTGTTATGTCTTGCTGATTTATGCTTCCTTTAAGTAGTATGAAATGTCTTTCCTTATCCCTTCTGACTAACTTTGGCTTGAAGTCTCCTTTATCTGAAATGAGAATGGAAACCCCAGCTTTTTTACTCAGTCCATGTGCATGGTATGTTTTTTCCCAACCTTTCACCTTTAGTCTGTGGGCATGTTTTTCTATGAGATGAGTCTCTTGAAGGCAGCATATTGTTGGGTCTTTCTTTATTCCAGTCTGCCAGTCTATGTCTTTTGATTGATGAGTTTAGGCCGTTTACATTCAGGGTTATTATTGAGATATGACTTGTCTTTCCTGTCATTTCAGCTTTTTGGGGGTTTTTAGCTTAGCTTTGTTTCTCCTTTGATTGACTCTTACTTTAGGGTAGTTCCTCCCCATGGTGACCGAGATTGTTATTTTTCATTTCTTCCTCTTCGAATATTTTGTTGAGAATGTTCTCTAGGGGAGGCTTTCTCTTTGTGAATTCCTTAAGCTTTTGTTTATCATGGAAGGATTTTATTTCGTCATTAAATCTGAAGGTAAGTTTTGCCGGGTATAAGATTCTTGGTTGGCATCTGTTTTCTTTCAGAGCTTGAAATATGTTGTTCCAGGCCCTTCTTGCTTTTAGGGTCTGGGCTGAGAAATCTGCTGATATCCCTATTGGTTTCCCCCTGTAGGTAATCTGCTGCTTTTCTCTCACAGCCTTTAAAATTCTATCTTTGTTTTGTATGTTAGGTATTTTTAGTATAATGTGCCTTGGTGTGGATCTGTTGAAATTCTGTGTGTTTGGTGTCCTGTAGGCCTCTTGTAATTGATTTTCCATCTCATTCATTATATTTGGGAAATTTTCTGATATTATTTCATTGAACAGATTGTTCATACCCTTGGTTTGTATCTCTGTGCCTTCCTCAATCCCAGTAACTCTTAAATTTGGTCTTTTCATGATGTCCCATATTCCTTGGAGGTTTTGTTTATGATTCCTAACCATCTTCTCTGTTTGTTCGACTTTGTTTTCAAGATGAAATATTTTGTCTTCATTGTCTGAGGTTCTGTCTTCCAAGTGATCTATTCTGTTAATTATGCTTTCTATTGAGTTTTTAACTTGGTTGATTGTTTCCTTCATTTCCTTGTTTCCTTCAAGAATTTCTGTTTGTTTTTTTCTCAGAACTTCTATCTCTTTATTGAAATGATTTTTTGCTTCCCGCAATTGCTCTATTAGCTGGTTATTCATAGCCTGAATCTGCACTCTTGTCACCTCATTCTCTTCTCGAATCATTTTAATTATGAACATTCTGAACTCCATTTCTGTCATTCCTTCTACCATGCTGTCTTTGGGATCTCTTGATGTATCATCTAGGTTTGTTTGGGACACTTTCTTCCCGTGTTTTCTCATGCTGCTCATGTATCTTCCCCTCTAGTAGTGCAAATCAGAGGGATTGCAATTTCCCTGTAAAGACTTAGGGCATCCCTGCACATTTCCAGTAACTCACCAGATGTTTGAAGGTGCTTGATCAAGTGGTGATCCAAGATAGCTGCTGTCTCACAACCTCCAGGGTGGGAATGATCAATGCTTCTGGGCAGAGGCAACCAGGAGACGCAGCACCGTGGCCCTGGAGCCGCAGCGCCATGTCCCCATGGGAAGGGCTGGGCTTAGGTCCGAGGGCTCACACAGCTGAAGATGGCGTCTCTCCACCAGGGAAGCTGTAGAATGGTGCTGACGGGCCCAAATTCCCCGCTGGAGCTGGCAAGCAGCTCCGCTCCCGAGTAATCTCACCCGGAGCCACAGCACCGTGTCCCCGCGGGAAGGGGTGGGCTTAGGTCTGAGGGCTCAGACAGCTGAAGATCATAACCCAATCATTTCACCTCCAAACTTTCTTGCATTGTCTCACACATGAGCTTTTGGGAGACACCTTATATCTGAATCATTATAGTTCATTAATTTACCTATCATCACTATTGAGTGGGGCAGAGGGAGAAATAAGCAGTCATGTTGACAGTACCTTCTGTACTGGACTCTGGAATCAGACAGTACTCTTCTGTGAGATGTCATGGGACACAGATATATATGCCTTCAACAAGTGTTAGGTAGGGTCAAATATTTGGCAAAAACTGAGACTTAACCCTGTATCAGCTACAAAGAAAACCATTAACACTCTTGCTTCCTACTTAAGGGACCGCAGAGACACAGAAGGATTTGGAGTTTTATGTGAAAAAAAAAGCTTCAGAATGCAGATCTGCAACCAAACAGACCATTCTCCCATTCTGCAGTTATTTCAAGGAAAAGGAAAGACTAAAAGGGAATATTGATGCCATTTTAATCTGATTTATTTGCAAATACCTCCATTCACTTTTACTGTCACTGAAATGCCTCCATGATAAACACCATGATATTAAAATGTAGCTTGTCTTGACAGGTTTTTATTTGGTAGCCTCAGGTCAATTTCTGTCTCACCATAGGCATGTACAAGCACCCACTGCAAGTCCCACTAACCCAGACTCTGAGAAGTAGCAGACTACTGAACAGACTCCATGTAGGCACAGAGAGAGCTGGTTGAAGTCCACTACAGGTGTGAATTTAGCTGTCTGCTTCAGTGGTCAACAGTTGTCAGCCCGGTCATTGGTCACACCCAGGGGACATTCGGCCTATGGGGATTTTTTATTTTAAACAATTGCAGGGGACAATGCTAGATATTGCTCAGGGATGCTACTAAACACATCATTATGAACAAGGAAGCCCGTCAACACAACGAAGCATCTGGCATATAATGTTGATCATGCTGAGGCTCAGGAACCCTGGTCTAGATCATAAATGCTCCATAGGAGGAAACTGAGCATTTTCTAGTTCATGATTTTGTTCTCAGTGCTTCGCACACAATGATGGTCTCATAGTAGATGAGGAAGGAAGAAATGAAAAAAAACAGGGGAGAGGGAGACTCACAGCACATTTGCAGAAGAAACTTAAAGCCTGGGGGCAGGGACATTACTAAATTGGGCCTGATCCTTGTGCTACAGTCTCTGTTAAAGAGTTTGACCATTCTTAGAAAAGTTTTCCAGTCCAAGTCCAGTTGTTGATGTCAAGACAGATCCCCCTCCTTGAATATCAGACAAGATTCCTCCTAAGAAATAACCCCCATAGAGAAATTAGTCTTTCCTCCTCCTCTATCCCAACCATGCATGAGTCAAAGAGCACTTGACCTGCATGCACATGTACACACAGGTACACACACACACCTTAACATTCAGGGCCATTGGAATCCACTGCCCCATGCTGGAGCTGGTGACATGAGAAAGTCTCATTCCAGCTACAAGGAAAACCTTTTGACTTGTGATCTTGTACATTCTAGAGTTGTCTGTATAGTGCTTCACTTCCCTTCCAAGTTGCCATCAGAGAAAATATAAGCTCCAGTGAGAAGCACTATCTTGCAAGACCAGCCTGCTGCCCTCTTCTCTCTGAGAAGTCTGTCCTTGTCCCAAGCATCCTGAACTTGCTCCAGGCAGGCATTGCCAGGTGACAGATTGAGGATCAAATGACAGACTGTTACCCAGGTACCTGCATTCTCTTCTCTGCTTACCAAGCTTTATTTCAAACTGGAAGGTTCTTTGTTAAAGAGTCCTGCTGCTCTGCAGTCACCCAAAAGTCTAGTGTCTGGGAAGCATGTGATCTGGAATTCCATAAACAAAGGTCCTGGCCTGGAGGGACCAGAAAGTGGGCTTGTTGGAAGCACCTGCAGAGTTACATTTTCTTCCTTTCTGGGGATGGAAAGTGGTTTTGTGAACTGTCATTTACTGTTGGTACTCTGTTTCTTTGGCATTGGGCCTTTTTGACCCTGAAGGGCATGTCTTTCCAGGTTATTTATTGCGTGTATGTGTGTGTGTACATGTGTGCACAAGCACGTGCACACATTAGGGGTGTGAACTCCCAACAGAATTTAGAATTCTGGTAACCAGGCAATTGATCTAGAGACAGTCCCTTGTTTTGCTCATATTAAGGAAGATATGGAAGGTAGCAAGAGGTTTTCTTGATGTGTCCCAACCTTCTAAGGCTCTGGCACAGCAATGTTCAGAGTGGGAGCATTTTTAGATGTTGACTCAGTCTTCACACTGGACTCATATGGCCACTTATTAAGAGGTGCCCACAGATAAAAGAGAACAGTCCAGAGAAGACCAATCCAAGCAAGTCCTCATCTAGTATCATATCTGAACAGTCCTTTGAACTTCTCCTTCTGTGTCTGTGTGTAGTGAATAGGAATGACAGGGGATCTGCAATGATAGGAGCAGGATACTCCATGTAGAAACTGTTGTAAAACTTTCATGTTTGTATCACTGAACATGACTAGTAGTGTGGATATTTAAGTACCAGATTCTAGTTTGTTCTGCTCAAATATTTATCCAAAGACTTTATTTGGAAATGCATTGTCACCAAAGTATAGAGACCTTGCATGTATTTATAAATACCTAATAAGTATTAATTATTGTTCTACATGTAAGACAATCTCTTTGTAGAGTTCTATGTAAATCTTCATGGAGCTACTTGTTAATTCTGCCACCTTGGGGAAAGAGCAAGTGTACAACACATCAACAATGATATCTCTGGTCTAAGGTTAGATGAGTCTTCTGGAGAATAATATCAATAGGCAGGAACTGGAGATTAACAAGATAGATCCAGGACAAACACTCAAGCATGGGGACTCCCCTATACCTTTTTCCAGGAATTTATCACTTCAATGACCTACATTCCCATTCCCAAAGAAATATAGACTGTATTACTCTCCCTAGCAAATCAATAGGTATAAATCTCTAGATTATATACTTGTAGAAATAACAGAAAATATTTCCACATCATTTTTAGTGTTTACTGAGCACTGACTATTTCTTTTCTGTTGCTACTGTTTTTTATTTTAGCTACCTGCCCCATGTAGCCCACATACCTTTCATCTCCACTGTATTTCTAGTTCTTTTTCAAGACTTAAAAACTAACACTTTTTCCAGAAAAACACTGACAGAAAGAGGAGGAAAGGCTACAAAAACAAACGAGGTAAAAGTATTCTACATCTTTTCCATGAGTGTACCTACCTCCAATCAAATCTCTATAGGCTCATTAAGTAAGGAGTGTGTTCTCAATGCCTTTATAATATTCCAGTAATAAATGATATTTCTTGCAGCAGTTCAGCCTTTCAGTGCTGATGGAATGTGATGTGATTCAATTGGACCTTCATACACCCATGTTGCAGAAACAGTGTATATGTGTTCTCATGGGCTATATCAATATCATTGGGCTGTCATGAAAATACCACAGATGGAGTTAAACAGAAATTTATTTGTGCTAATTCCAGAATCTCTATATGAACCTGCTTCCTGGAATAGTTTCCGTTGAGGCCCACTCTTTGACATGTATATTGCCATCTTCTGACTCTGTTTGCAGATCATCTCTTCCTATTCTTCTGTATCCTTATTACTTTTTTTATAAGAAAAAAATGGATTAGACTTTAGACCAATTAACTGTATTAACATTAATCATGTATTCAAGAATCAATATTTAAATGGAGTAATAGTCTGAGAGAGCAGGTATATAGAACATCAACGTATGAGACTTGGGGAGAGGATACAATTTAACTGGTAATATAAACTAGTTGACTGCTGAAGACAGACTCTAGGGAAAGGGAATACTGAGTGAAGGGATATGCAAGCCACATTTTAGTAGCTACAGGCAGATTACATCACAGATGGGCTGCTGAAGTTACTTTGGCACAAGAAATCTCTGATTGTAGTGTCTTCTCTCAGTCAGGATTCTCTGGATTGTGGCATTTAAAAAGTTATTTTTCTTGGTTAATCTCTTGTCCATGTGGTAAATAACATCACATCATTCCACTTTTTTCCAATTTCCCAACTGACTAACTAGAGTTACCTTTCAGTTGATTTATCAGCCATGAGTGTACCTACCTCCAAACAAATCTCTATAGGCTCATCAAGTAAGGAGTGTGTTCTCAATGCCTTTATAATATTCCAGTAATAAATGACATTTCTTGCAGCAGTTCAGCTTTTGCCTAATACACTTTTCCATGAGTGTACCTGTTATTATTTTCTTCCCTGTATCCTACTCAGGTTTTGGTTCCTGTGTTGTGCTTTCTTGCACCATGTAGTCTCCAAACATTTGTCCCAATGTAGAACCTGGGTTGACATAGCTCTGTGACTAAAGACTTCCTTTAACATGAAAGGATAAATAATAGTCTCTCAAGTCCCAGGGGCCTCCTGGGATGTCTTTTTTCAGGCTCTCTCTTTAAAATGGAGAAGAAAGAATATTTCCCTAGACAAACATCCCCTATATTAGGAGCAAACCAGATTTTGAGAAGCTTAGAAGAATTTCATGCAGTTTTGTCCCCAGCAGTTCTCAGTTCTGATATATGCTGCTGAGAAACTGTTTGATATCTAGAAGTTTGTCCACAGAAGGAAATAGATATTACAGCTTGTCCATTAGGTCTAACCCCAAATTGCCAAAAAAGTTTACATTTCATGTATTTATGTAATAGAGTCAGGGCTATGGAGTATTTCAGGCTTTGTGTCCCTAACCCCTTGGAACCCCATCTTTTTTTTTTCAGCTATATATCTACAAGGTGAATTGCCTCATGTACATGTATGACTGTGTGACCAATGTGATCCTGCAATATGTATAATCCAGAAAAATGAGATTATACTCTATTCATCTATGATATATCAAACTGTGCAACTGCATTCTACTGTCATGTACAACTAATTAGAACAAATAAAATAAAATTTTGAAAAACACCTGTACTAAGTGAGAAAGAACAATCAATTTTTGGACACTTCCTTGTTAGAGCATCCTGCTCCCATTCAGAGTATTGTTTCTCCTAATTTGGGGCCTGAGGAGAAATAGTAGGGAATTGTATCCCTCAACACTAGCATATAAAGACATAGACCAGGCCCTTTAAGTCCCTGACTTTAGGGGACCCATAGGCCTCATATCTGGAATCTGTCTATTGTGTGTATGATGGAGAGAGTCAAACTTAAGAGTGTCGTTCCAAAAGAATATACTTCATTAGTAGTACTTTATGTCACATAAAGGTAATATTTTGGAAAGGCTGGATTATGTTATTAATATCAATTTCAAGTCTTTATACGATTAGTGTGAATATTAGAAATATTTAAATTACCCTTGTGCCTTACATGTTGTTTTCACTGGACATTGTTGCTTTAGGGGAATGCTTCCCATTCAAAGTTTAATATGACTCCTAACAAGACCAGAGAGCAGAAATGTTAAATGAAATTTTATAGTAATTGTCATTATATTTATTCATAAATAATATTCAGGCACATATAATCCACAACTGAAATAACCTGTATGCCAGGTTAAATGCAGATTTTCTGTTGATTGGGCTAGAACCCACTTCTGGAAAGAAATATTGCCTTAAAATAGCAGCAGACTGAGGTTCCAAGGTGCAATTCCAAGACAAAAAAAAAAAAAAGCTGCAACTAAGAACCTGTCATTCTGACCTTTCTCGTGCCTGGATTGGATATTACTCCTTGTCACTCACAAAAAAGCCTCACTGGTACAACTCCAGGGGCAGGTCTGATGCCCTGCCCAATCAGGAGCACTGAGTGAGAACTGTCCAATGCTCTTTGCTGCCAGGGAGGAGGGGGCGGGCTTCCACCATCTTGTCCTTCTCTCCTGAGGCCGCCATATCTGCCCTTGGACTTCAGGCTTCACTCTCTTACTTAGGAACCTCAGGTTGCTCAGCTGTGCAGGGGCTGAAGATCCCTAGGGAGAAGGCCTGCTCCTGAACACCAGGAAATGGTGAGTAGGTAGTGGCATCCTGAGCCTCCGGAGGGAGGCTGGGGGAGGGCGACTGTTAGAATGGCGGGACTGGCTGTGGCGTGAGCAGGAGCTAGTGGAAGGGGAATCTCCGCCATCTCTGGAGTCTGCAGGCCTGAGCCCACCTGAAGGGCAGTACCCCCTCAGTCCTAATGGCCATCCAGGTGGGGAGCATGTCAGTGGCAGAGGCCCCCCACTGCCTTCCATATCCTTGCAGGGCATCCTCAACCCCTGCCTCAGATACTAACTGGCCAGTGTGTGCCTGCAGCCGGCGTCTCCCAGGCGCTGGTGACTGAATCTCCGCAAGTCCTTTTCCTCAGGAGAGGAGCTGTGGTCTATAGGGAACTCTCTTCCTCCTGAGCGAGCTAATTTTCATTTTTCTTTACTTTCCTTTTTGTGTCTTGCTGGGAGTTGAACTGAGGGATTCTTTACCACTAAGCTATATCCTAGTGCTTTCTCTTTTTTTATTTTGAGACAGGGGCTAGCTAAGTTGCTGAGATTGGCATTGTTATGGTTTGATTTATCCAGACATTTCTATTGCAATTAAGTATATAATTTTTACATACATTTAATTCATATATAGATTTTGTTCATATTCTGATCCCTTGATGATTATTTTAATAGTATAGTTTCACGATATACATGAATGTCAGGTAATAATAAGTACTACTTTTGCTCTTATAATTGAAATGTTTCTTGGCTAAAATTATATATAACTTTGTGGATAAATTCTATGCTTTGGTTCTTGTTTCATTAAAAGTAAAGCATGATGAATTTTTTTATTATTGCATTATACTTAACACAATATTTGGGTTCATTTTGACATAATCATACAAGCATGGAATATAATTTGCACTGGTCCCCTTTCCCTCTCCTTCTATCTTCCCTCTCTTTCTTTTATTTATAATTATATAAATTACTGCTTTATAGATACATAAAAGTACTTTGAGTTCTACATAAAAGTAGAATTCACTATGATATATTCATGCATGGACATAGCAATTTTGCTGGTTCATATTGTAGGTTAATTTGGGGGGCAGTTGTCTTGTTTTTTGTAAATTTATTTATTTTGGTTCATTGTACACAAATGGAGTATAGCTGTTGTTTCTCTGGTTGTACAAAGTAGAGTCACACCATCTGTGGCACTCATACGTGTACACAGGACAATGATGTCTGTCTCTTTCTGTTATTACCCCCCACCTGACCCCACCACTCCTTTCCCTCTATGCAATCTATCTTTCCTCCATTCTTGCTCCCTTCCACCCCCATTATGCATAATCAATCACTTATTAGAGAGATCATTCAGCCTTTGGATTGTGGGGACTGGCTAATCTCATTTAGCATGACTGTCTCCAACATCATCCATTTACCTGCAAATGCCATAATTTTATTTTTCTTTATGGCTGAGTAATATTCCATTGTGTATATATACCACAATTTCTTTATCCATTCATCTATTGAAGGGCATCTTGGTTTGTTCCTCAACCTAGCTATTGTGAATTGAGCAGCTATGAACATTGATGTGGCTGCATCTCTGTAGTATTCTGATTTTAAGTCTTTGGGTATAGGCCAAGGTGTGGGATAGCTGGGTCAATTGGTGGATCCATTACAAGTTTTCTAAGGAATCTCCACAGTGCTTTCCAGAGTGGTTTCACCAACTTGCAATCCCACCAGCAATGTATGAGTGTACTCTTTTCTCCACATCCTCGCTAACACCTCTTGTTGTCTGTATTAATAAAATACATTCTAATTGGGGTAAGGTGAAACCTTAAGGTGGTTTTGATTTGCATTTCTCTTATAACTAGAGATGTTGAACATTTTTTCATAAATCTGTTGATTGCTTGTAGATCTTCTGTAAAGTGTTCATTTCCTTGGCCCATTTATTGAAAGGGTTATTAGTGTTCTTGTTGTAAAGATTTTTGAGTCCTCTGTAGATTCTGGAGATCAGTACTCTATCTGAACTGGGTATGGCAAAGATTTTCTCCCACTCTAAAGGCTCTCTCTTCACATTTCTGATTGTTTCCTTTGTTGAGAGAAAGCTTTTTAGTTTGATTCTATCCCAATCATTGATTCCTGTTTTTATTTCTTTTGCTTTCAGAGTCATGTTAAGGAAATCGGGTCCTAGGCCAACATGATGACGATTTGGACCTATTTTCTCTTCTATTAGGTGCAGGGTCTCTGGTCTAATTCCTCACCCTTGATTCATTTTGAGTTGAGTTTTGTACAGGGTGAGAGATATGGGTTAAGTTTCATTTTGCTGCATATGGATTTCTAGTTTTCCCAACACCATTTGTTGAAGAGGCTATCTTTTCTCCATTCTATGTTTTTGGCTCCTTTGTACGAGATACCTGTATTTATGTGGGTTTGTCTCTGTGTCCTCTATTCTGTACCATTGATCTACCTGTCTATTTTGGTGCCAATACCATGCTGTTTTTGTTACTATTGCTCTGTAATATAGTTGAAGGTCCAGTATTGTGATACCCCCTGCTTTGCTCTTCTTGCTAAGAATTGCTTTAGCAATTCTGGGTTTCTTATTCCTCCAAATGAATTTCATGGTTGCTTTCTCTATTGCTATGAGGTCTGTCATTGGGATTGAAATTGGAATTGCACTGAATTTTTATAATGCTTTTGGTAGTAGGGCCATTTTGACAATATTAATTCTGCCTATCCAAGAACATGGGAGATCTTTCCATCTTCTCAGATGCTCTTTAACTTCTTTCTTTAGTGTTCTGTAGTTCTCAGTGTAGAGGTCTTTCACATCTTTTGTTAGATTGATTCCCAAGTATTTTATTTTATTTTTTTTGAGGTTAATGTGAATGGGGTAGTTTTCCTAATTTCTCTCTCAGAGGATGCATCACTTATGAATAAAAATGCATTAGATTTATGAGCATTAATTTTATATCCTGCTACTTTACTGAATTCATTTATGAGTTCCAGAAGTTTTCTGGTGGAATTCTTAGGATCTTCTAAATAGAGAATCATGTCATCAGCAAATAGGGAGAGTTTGATCTCTTCTTTTCCTATTCATATTCCTCTAATTTTTTGGTCTGTCTAATTGCTCTGGCTAGAGTTTCAAGAACAATGTTGAATAGTAGTGGCAAAAGAGGGCATCCCTGCCTTGTTCCAGTTCTCAGGGGGAATGCTTTCAATTTTTCTCCATTTAGAATGATGTTAGCTGTGGGCTTAGCATAGATAGCCTTTACAAAGTTAAGAAACGTTCCTAGTATCCCTATTTTTTCTAGTGTACTAAGCATGAAGTGGTGCTGTATTTTATCAAATGTTTTTTCTGCATCTATTGAAATAATCATGTGGTTCTTGACTTTAAGTCATTGATGTGGTGAATTACATTTATTGATTTCCACATGTTGAACCACCCTTGCATCCCTGGGATGAAACCCACTTGATCATGGTGCACTATCTTTTTAATATGCTTTTGTATGAGATTCGCTAAAATTTTGTTAAGAATTTTTGCATCTATGTTCATTAGGGATATTGGTCTGAAATTTTCTTTCCTTGATGTGTCCTTCTCTGGTTTTGGTATCAGGTTGATATTAGCTTCATAGAATGAGTTTGGAAGGGTTCCCTCCTCCTCTATTTCATGAAATACTTTGAGGAGTATTGGAATGAGCTCTTCTTTGAAGGTCTTTTAGAACTCAGCTGTGAATCCATCTGGTCCTGGACTTCTTTTTGCTGGTAGGCTTTTGATGAGTTCTAATTCATTGCTTGAAATTGATCTATTTAAGTTGTGTATGTCCCCCAGATTCAGTTTGGGTGGCTCATATGCCTCTAGGAACCTGTTGATGTCTTCCAGGCTTTCTATTTTTTTAGAGTATAAATTTTCAAAATAGCTTCTAATTGTGTTTTGTATTTCATTAGATTCTGTTGTGATATTTACTTTTTTATCATGATGTTTAGTAATTTGAGTTTTCTTTCTCCTTCTCTTCATTAGTGTGGCTAAAGGTTTATCAATTTTGTTCACTTTTTCAAAGAACCAACTTTTTGTTTTGTCAAGTTTTTGAATTGTTTCCTTTGTTTCAATTTCATTGATTTCCACTCTGATTTTAATTATTTCTTGTCTTCTACTACTTTTGGTGATGTAGTGTTCTTCTTTCTCTAGGGCTTTAAGTTGTAATGTGAGGTCATTTATTTGTTTACTTTTCATTCTTTTATTGAATGCACTCCATGCAATGAATTTTCCTCTTAGCACTGCTTTCATAGTATCCCAGTGATTTTGACATGCTGTATCATTGTTCTCATTGATCTCTAAGAACTTTTTTATTCCCCCCGATGTCTTCTTTTATCCTTGCATAATTCAACAGCATATTATTTAATCTCCAGGCATTGGAGTAGTTTCTCCTTTTTATGTTATCATTGATTTCTAATTTCATTCCATTATGGTCTGATAGAATACAAGGTAGTATCTCTATGTTTTTGTATTTGCTAAGAGTAGCTTTGTGGCCTAACATATGGTCTGTTTTGGAAGAGGATCCATGTGCTGCTGAGAAGTAAGTGCATTCACTTCTTGATGGATGAAATATTCTATATATGTCTGTTAAGTCTAAATTAGCAATTATGTTATTGAGTTCCATAGTTTCTTTGTTCGCTTTTTGCTTGGAAGATCTGTCCAATGGTGAAAGGGGTGTGTTAAAGTCACCCAGTCTTATTGTGTTGTGATCTATTTGATTCCTGGAGTTGAGAAGGATTTGATTGACATACATGGATGCACCATTGTTTGGGGCATAAATATTTATGATTGTTATGTCTTGCTGATTTATGCTTCCCTTAAGGACAATGAAATGTCCTTCACTATCCATCTAACTACTTTTGGCATGGATACCCCTGCTTTTTTACTGAGTCCATGTGTGTGGTATGTTTTTCCCCATCCTTTTACTTTTAGTCTGTGGGTATCTTTTTCTATGAGATATGTCTCTTGGAGGCAGCATATTGTTGGGTCTTTCTTTTTAATCCAATCTGCCAGTCTATGTCTTTTGTTTGATTAGTTCAGGCCATTAACATTCAGGGTTATTATTGAGGTATGATTTGTATTCCCAATCATTATGGCTCATTTTGGTTTTTAACTTGACTTGGTTTCTCCTTTATTTGGCTATTCCTTTAGGGTAATTCCTCCCTATGCTGGTTTACATTGTTGATCTTCATTTCTTCCTCATGGAATATTTTGCTGATAATGTTCTGTAGCGCTGGCTTTCTATTTGTAAATTCTTTTAGCTTCTGTTTATCATGGAAGGATTTTATTTCATCTTCAAATCTGAAGGTGAGTTTTGCTGGGTATAAGATTCTTGGTTGGCATCCATTTTCTTTAAGGGATTGGAATACATTATTCCAGGCCCTTCTTGCTTTTAGGGTCTGTGTTGAGAAATCTTCTGATATTTGTATTGGTTTTCCCCTGAATATAATATGATTTTTTTTTCTCTCACAGCCTTTAAAATTCTGTCTTTTTTTTGTATGCTAGATACTCTCATTATAATATGCCTTGGTGTTGGCCTGTAGTAGTTTTGTACTTTCGGTGTCCTGTAATTCTCTTGTATTTGATTTTCCATTTCATTCTTTAGATGTGTGAAATTTTCTGACATTATTTCACTGAATAGATTATTCATTCCTTTGGTTTGTATCTCTGTGCCTTCCTCAATCCCAATAATTCTTAAATTTGGTCTTTTCATGATATCCCATAATTTTTGTAGACTTTGTTCATGAATTTTTCCCATCTTCTCTGTTTGGTCAACTTTGTTTTCAAGATTAAATATTTTGTCTTCAGTGTCTGATGTTCTATCCTCCAGGTGATCTAGCCTGCTGCTTATGCTGTCTATTGAGTTTTTAATGTGGTTTATTGTTTCCTTCATTTCAAGGATTTCTGTTTGGTTTGTTTTCAACATCTCTATCTCTTTATGGAAATGATATTCTGCTTTCTGCATCTGTTGTTTAAACTGTTGATTGGTGTGATCATTCATTTTCTGCATTTTCTCTCTCATCTCATCCTTTGCTTCTGTGATCATTTTAATTATATACATTCTGAACTCCCTTTCTGACATTTCCTCTGCCATGTTATCACTGGATTCTGTTGATGAAGTTTCTAGGTTTGTTTGAGACACTTTCTTCCCCTGTCTTCTCATGTTCTTGTATCTTCCCTTCCATCCATGAGAATCTGCGGTATAGCAGCTTCACCCCTTAAACAAGTGATATCCCTGCAGGTTTCCAATTTCTCACCTTCTAGTCTTCAGCAGCACTAGACCGCACACTGGGGACAGGCTGGAGTAAGACTTGGCCTCTGGGCTCAGCCTTCCAGGGTGGGAGCCCTCAAGTGTGCACTCTGTGCTCGCTTCCTCCATGCTGAAGGCTCCTGCTTCTACACTGTGCCTGCTGTCCCCTCAGAGGTCTCACGGGAGCACTCTGGTCCTACATCCCACATAGGGAACTCTCACCCATTTGTGCTGTGCTGAGCCTGATATCTGTCTCTATGTCTGCCTCCCTGGACCTGAAATTCTTGTGGAACTTGGCTGATCTGAATGCAGGCCTCTGGGCTGGGCCCCAGGGAGAGGATGACCCAAGTGTCCTCTCCTCAGTGCCCACTTCCCACGCTGAAGACATTCGCCTCTGGGCTGTGCTGGCGCCCCCATGGAGGACCCACAAGAGTGTTCTGAACTGACATCCCAAGTGGGGAACTCTCAGCCATCTGTGCTCTGGGCTGCGCCTGATCAAGTTGTCTTCTTTGTAATGATGAGTTTTATCATCTAAACGTGGGATGTGTAATTCAGAGTTTTATGTGCTCCTGATGATTTTTATTTTCTCATAAGTTCTACATATTTTCTTTCTAAGCATGGATACATGTGAAATACTACATGCATACTGCACATATAATAAGCTTAAGCATGATGTTTTGTACTATTTTTTAAACTGGATATACTATAACCAAAAATGGGACTGGCACCTAGTGACCATTTTCCCGCAGATTATTATTTATCTCTTCCAAGATGTACATTCTCTTGAAGCATGCCCCTGGGTTTGTATGGTTGGTGTTTGGAACAGTACCATTGTGTTCTTACATGTTACCATGGTCACATATGCCATAATTTCAGTAAGTCTCTGTGATGGTGAGTATCATGTATCTTCAATAGGAAAAGAGGAGCCAGGCGCGGTGGAGCACACCTGTAATCCCAGCACTTGGGATGCTGAGGCAGGAGGATCGCAAGTTCAAAGCCAACCTCAGCAGCTTAGCGAGGCCCTAAGCAACTCAGTGAGACCCTGTCTCTAAATCAAATACTAAACAGGGCTGGGGATGTGGCTCAGTGGCCGAGTGTCCCTGGGTTCAATCCCCAGTGCCAAAAAAAAAAAAAAAATAGGAAAAGAGTTTCCACAAATAGATAATAATAAAATACTTTTGAGCTTATGAATATTCATTTCTTTTATATCATTATCAACATTATTTAATTTTGTCTACAAAGGGGTTTATTTTATATTTCTCTAAATATTTTTAATATTTCTTTAGATGTTGGATGTTTATGATTATTGAACACTTAGCTAACTCCTGCATAAATTGGCAGTTCCAGATGCCTGCCTGTATTTCTTTTGTGACTTCTGGCTTCAAAGATAAGAAAATGGATTCCAAAAAGGTTTTACTTTTAATTATTTAAAAAATACATATTTGCAGTTTTTATTCCCTTGGTTTTGTATTGTAGGTTTCTTGCATATTTTATTCTTAGAGTTTATTTCAAATGGAATTCTAGGGCTTATCTTTGCAAATTCTAACAGGAAGAATAAATAAGGAAAATCTCTCTTCCCTATGACTGTAGGAAAATGAATATATTTCCTCAAAATCATTTGGTAAGTAAATTGTTGAATGACACATTCACTAAGTCACTAAACTTAGTGACTTAAAACATCCACTCCTTTTCCCTGAGGCTTTTTTTTTTTTCCTTGAATGCTTGTGACAGTGAATCATGCATTCTATTATCTGAATTTTGGAGTTTAAAATCATATAGGATAAGATTTGACAAATTCTAGATATACTCATCATAATTTATTGTTTTCTAATGATGTATTGGAGGAATAATAACAAAAGGACATATTTATTTTTTGAAATAGTTACTTTTTTTTTTACAATTTCTTATAAGTCTTTTAAATTTACTTCTTTTCTGAGTCATATTCTAGACCTGCAATGTGCTTTTTTACACACTGTAATCTCCAAGCATTTACCCTCATAGGGAATCTGGGTTGATAACTCTGTTTCTGAAGAGTTACTTAACATGAAAGAAGGAAAAACATTTGCATTGCTCCTGGGATGTCTTCTCTTGGTTCTCTCTTTAAAATAGATATTTCTCCAGACTGACATCCCTTATATCAGGAGCAAATCAGCCTTTGAGGAGTTTTGAAGGGATTTCATACAGTTCTGTCTCTGGGTAGTTCTCTGTGTGCAGCTGAGTTGCCCTTTAATGTCCAGAAACCTGTGTTTTCTCATCTGTACAGTGGGAATAATTTTAGAGGACACAGATGGATAATGCTGTTCATGGAGTGCACTGATACATGTATGTGCTGTGGCACCTCCATTCCTCATGAGCACAGGGCCCTGAGATGTCAGTTGAACACACAATGGAGCAGCTGAGGACAGGGAGCACCTCCTTTACTCATGTGAAAGGGCTTTCATATGTCACCAGGGCAAAGCACAGAGCAACTGAGGACAGGTATTGGAGGACTTCCAATTCCAGTGACCACAGGAAAGTCAGCTGTCTTCAGGGCACTGCACAGAGCAGCTGAGTCCAGGGAGCACTTCCACTCCTCATGAACACAAGACTCTCAACTGTAACTAGGACATAGGACAGATCGGCTGAAAACATGAAGCCTCTCATTTCCTTATAAGCACAGGACCCTCAGTCCTCACCCAGACTGAGCACAGAGCAGCTGAGGAAATGTAGTCCCTCCATTTCTTTTGAGCATAGGCACCTCTGCTGTAACCAGGACAAATCACAGAGTAGCTGAAGACAGGACAGGGAGCACATCCATTGCTCTTTAACAAAGGGCCCTATAACCAGGACACAGCAAAATAGCTGAAGACAGTACAGGGAGAACCTGTGTTCCTCCTGAGACCAGGGCCCTCAGTTGTCACCAGGGCATTGCATGGAGCATCGAGTAGCTAAGAACAGGGAGTGTTCTAAACCACGTTTAGATGTGGTGTTCCCAGAAATTCACATAGAAGACAATGCAAGAAAGTTCAGAGGACATATGAATGGGTTGTAAAAGTCTGAACCCAAATGGTGAATTAATTCTGTGATATGGATTAACTGAATTGGAAGGGTGTGGCTGGAGGAAGTGGTAATTGGGGCATCACTTTGGGGTATATATTTTCTTCTGGCCAGTGGAGTCCCTCACTCTGCTTCCTGTGAGCTGCTTCCCTCTACCACACTCTTCCACCATGATATTGAGACTCAATAGAAGCCCTAGTAAATGGTACTGGAATTCTAAGGACTGAGACCTCTGAAACCGTGAGCCCTTAAATAAACTTTTCCTCCTCTAGGGTTGTGCTGGTTGTGTTCTTTAGTCACTGCAACCTAAAATCTGACAAAACAAGGAGGCACCTACATTCCTCATGAGCATAGAGCCCTCAGTGGTCACAAGGGCACAGCCTGAGGCAGCTAAGGATAGGGATCACTTCCATTCCTCATGAGCACAGGGCCCTCACTTGTCATCAGGACACAGAAGAGAGTAGCTAAAAACAAAGCACCTCAATTCCTCATGAGCACAGGACCCTCAGCAGTCACACAGACACAGCACAGAGAGCTGAAGACAGGACAGAGAACACATCCATTCCTCAATGAAGGGTCCTCAGCTGTATTTAGGACACAGCAGAGTATTTGAGGACAGTACAGGGAGAACTTCTATTCCTTATGAGAACAGAGCCCTCAGCTATCATTAGGACATGGCACAGAGCAGCTGAGGACAGGACAAGGAGAGGGCCCATTCCTCATGAGCACAGAGAGGACTCTCAGCTATTACCATCACAGGGTTGAGAACACCTGAGGACATTTAGAACTGTCTTCCTCATGAGCATAGGGCCCTAATCTGTCAAGGGCACACCACAGAGACACTTATGAAAGGGAGCATCTCCATTCCTCATGTGCACAGTGCTCTCAGCTGTCATCAGGTCACAGCACAGAGTAGCAGAAGAGAGGTAGTGCCTTCAATCCTCATGAGGACAGGGCCCTCACCCATGCCAGGACACAGCAGAGGGCAGCTGAGGACAGGTCATGGAGTACCTCCATTCCTCATGTGCACAGTGCTCTCAGTTGTCATCAGGTCACAGCACAGCAGAGAGGACAGGGTGCACCTCCATTCCTCACAAACATAGTGCACTAAGCTTTCACCAGGACACAGCAAAGAATAATTGAGGTCAGGACAGGAAGCACCTTCGTTCCTCATTAGCACAGGGTCCTCACATATCACCTGGCACATCACTGAGCAGCTGAGCATAGGGAGTATATCCATTCTTCATGAGCACAGGATTCTAAGCTCTCCAAAGGGCACACATAGAGCAGCTGATGGCAGCAATCACCTGCATTGCTCCTGAGCACAGGGCCCTCAGCTGTTAACAGGACACAGCACAAAGTAGCACAGTACAGGGGACTCCTCAGTTCCTCATGAGCTCAGGCTCCTCAGCTCTCACCAGGTCATAGGACAGAGCAGCTGAGGAGAGGGCATGCCTCCATTGCTCATGAGTTCAGGGCCCTCAGCTGTCACCAGGTCACAGCCCACAGTGGAAGATGACAGGACATGGGAACCTCCATTCTTTATGAACACAGGATCCTCAGTGTCATCATGAAATCAGAGTAGCTAAGGACAGGGAGCTTCTCCATTCCCCATGAGAACAGGCCCTTCAAATGTCACCAGGACACAGCACTGAGTAAATGGGGACTAGACAGGGATCACCTCCATTTCTCAGCATCACAGGGACTTAACCTATCACCAGGGCACAACATAGATCAGCTCATAGGGAGCACCACCATTCCTCTTGACCACAGGGCCTTCAGCTATCACCAGGACACAACACTGACCAGCTGAGGATAGTGAGCACTTTCATTCCTCATATGCACAGTACCCTCAGCTGTCACAAGGATAGAGCACAGAGCAAGTGACTGCAGGGAGCCTTTCAATTCCTCTTGAGCACAAGGCCATAATCTATCACAGAGTGCAACACAGAGCAGCTGAGTACCAGGAGTACCTTCATTCCTCATGAACACAAGGCCCTTAGCTGTCATGAAGTCATGACTCAGAGCAGCTCAGAATCAGGATTTCCTCCATTCCTCACAAGCACAGTTTCCTCAGGTGTCACCAGGATATGACACAGAGTAGCAGAGCACAGAACAGGGAGCACTTCCATTCTTCCTGAGTACAGGCTCATCATCCATCACCAGAAGCAGAAAGTACCTGAGGACAGGTCAGCTACTCCTCATGGGCACAGGGAGCAAATGAACACACTCCAAAGCAAATGAAAGCAGGGTAATCCTCCATTATTCATGAGCACAGGGCTCTCAGATGTTCAGGACACACCATAGAGCAGTTAGGACAGGGAGCCTCTCCATTCCACATGAGCACAGGGCCTTCAGCTGTCACCAGCACATAGTGCATAATAGTGGCACAGGACAGGGAGAACCTCCATTTCTAAAGAGCAAAGGTCACACATTTGTCACCAGAATACTCCAGAGCAGGTGATTTCAGGGAGCATTTCCATTTCTTGTGAGCACAAGGCCCTGATCCACCATTAGGAGGACAGAGAATAGAGCACCTCTATTCCTCATAACAAAATGGCCCTCAGCTCTCACCTGGACACACACAGAGCAACTGAGGACAGCAAGCACCTCCAAACCTCATGAGCCCAGGGCCATCAACTCTCACCAGAACAGAGCAGAGTAATTGAGGACTGGAAAGGGAGAACATCCATTCCTTATGAGCCCAGGGCCCTCTACTGTCACCCAGACACAATACAGAGCAAGTGATTATAGGGAGCACTTCTGTTTCTCATGGGCACAGGGTCCTGAGCTGTAATTGGGACAGAGCACAGAGCAGCTCATTACAGGAAGCACCTTTATTACTCATAAGAACAAGGACCTCAGCAATCACAAGGACAGCACACACAGCTGAGGACAGGAGAGGTAGGACTTCCAATGCTCATGAGCTCAGGGACCTCAGCAGTCACCAGGACACCCTAGAGAGAAGCTGAATAGAGGGAGCTACTTAATTCCTCATGAACACAGGGCCTGATGCTGTCATCAGGACACTGCACAGAAGAGCTGAGGACATGACAGGGAGGACCTCCATTCCTCATAAGCACAGGGCACTCAGCTGTCTTCAGGGCATAGCACAGAACATACAGTAGCTGAGGACAAGAACTGTTATTGTTTAGATGTGGTGTCCCCAGAAATTCCCATTTAACAAAATTCAAGAATTTTCAGAGGAGAAATGATTGGGTTGTAAGAGTCTTAAAATAATCAGTGAATTAATATACTGATAGGGATTACCTGAGTGACAATGAAGTGATAGAGTATGGCTGGAGGAGGTGGAAATTTGATATAGTTTTGGTGTATATATTTGTATGTGGCCAGTGGAGTCTCTTGGTCCTTCCTGATCCCCATATGAGCTGCTTCCCTCTGCCACACTCTTCTGTGTTGATGTTGATCCACTCTTGGAGCCACAAGGAATGAATGATACAGTAGTTCAGAGGACTGAGACTTCTGAAACTGTGAACCCTATAATAAAGTTTGCCTCCTATACAGTTGTGCTCATTGTGTCCTTCAGTCACAGAAGCCTAATAGCTGAGTACAACAGGGAGGCAGCACCATTCCTCCTGAGTGCAGTGCCCTTACCTGTCAAAAGTACACAGCACAGAGTAGCTGAGGACAGGGAGCACCTCCATTCCTCATGAGCACAGGGCCCTCAGAAGCTACCTGGACACAACACAAACTGGATGTAGACAGGACAGGGAGCATCTAATTTCCTCATGAGCATAGAAACTTAGGCTGTGCAGATACTAATTGTTGAATTATCTTTCAAAAGGTTGTAATAACCTTTTAAATGTATGCACAAATGTCATCCACGTTCCCAATATAAAAGATTAAATGTTCCTTGCCTAAATTCCAAATTCCAAATCCCTGGTGGTTCAAGGTGGTGCAACTAATTAATTTTTCCTTGTATTTCTTTTACTGCATCAATAATAAAAGAGTTGTCTGCACCATGACTATAGCCGATGCTATAGAGTCATGTTTAGAAAATGACATAGAAGCCTATAGTATTTGCTGATTTGTAAAGGAAGGTTGAGATCACTTCTGACTGGTGTCTGTCCTTGTTATAAACTGAACCAGGATTTCCCCAGGTCCTGGAAATGTAGCCCCATAACTGATCAGGTATATAAAAAGGTAAAGGTATATATATATATGTATGTACATACATATATACGTATGTATACATCTATATATGTCTGTCTATATATATAGACATAGGTACATGCTAGTCTCTTGTCTGCATTTCTTATCTGTATTTCTCCTCAGGTCCAAAAAACAGGAGAGAAAATTCCCTGAGTAATAGCAGGGAGCTTTAACCAGAAAGTTTCAGAGGAAACTTTCTTCCTCCAAATGCTGTTTTCTTGAATAAGCATCACTAACCAAGTTCAAAATAATGTGAACAGCTGTATGAGTCAGGTGGTATTGTGGAGGTGTTTGGGTTTTCAAATTAGACACAATGTTTTTGGTACTACAGATTGAACCCAGGGGTACTTAACCCCTAAGCCACAACTGGAGCACTTTCTATATTTTATTTAGTGACAGGTTCTTATTTGCTGAGGCTGGCTTTGAAATCATGGTCTGATTACCTCAGCCTTACAAGCTGCTGGGATTACAGATATGTGCCACCATACCTGGCAACAAAATTCATCTTGATTCCAAGTTCACTTGCTTATTTAGGAGCTTTCATCATGGGAAGAAAAAAAATTATCATGGACTGGCAATTAGGTCAAAGGACAAATTGCAAAATAAGGAGTAGTTCTTTAATGCATTTACATAATAGACTCAAATCTGTGGATCTGAAGACAAGGGCCTCAACTCCTGGAACTTCATTTTCTTCTGCTCACTGTCTGATATATGCATTGTATGGACTGTAGCCAACATTTGGTGAAAAAAAGTTTACTTTGGAAGCTTTCAGGTTAAAGCTCCCTGCTCTCATTCAGAGCAGTGTCTCTCCTATATTTTGGACCTGAGGATAAATATTGCTAAGAAATTCTATCATTCACTTATAGCATAAAAAGGAGTGGTCAGGACATTCATCTCCCTGTCATCAGTGGAACAATATCTCTCAAATCTGAAATGTGGTTCTGTGAGCTGAGATATTCTGGAGGCTTGAAATAGTTTTGAGGGTGCTGTTCCAAAAATACATATACTTCATTAGGAATATTTTATTGGTCACATAATGGACATTTTTGCATAATGATATATTGGGTTGTGTTATTAAACTCAATTTCTACTATTTATTTTTATGTGAATACTAGAAAAAAATTTAATTACCCATATACCTCACATATAATTATTGCTAGATATTGCTGCCTTAGGGGGTTTCTTCCCAGTTCAATGTGCAATCTCTTTCCTCACAAGAGAGGAGATCAGGGAAGTTAAGTGAACTTTTGTAGGATTATCATTTTTTATTATTTCCATCCATGAATAATATATAGACATACATAATCCACAAATTGAAAAGGCCTTATGTGCAAGGTTAAATGCAAATGTCCTCCTGGCTGAACTGGACCCCACTTGTCCAAAAAACATTGTCTTAAATTACCTGCAGCCTAAGGATCTGGATTTCAGTTCTCAGCATCTCAACAGAAAACTTCAGGCAGGAACTTGCCATTGTTACCTCATTCATCCCTGCATTTGATGTCACATCCTGTAAATCAGAAGACTCACTAGGCTCCATCTGAACATGTGAAGACATAAGCCCTGTCCACTCAGGAGCCCCTAGATAAGCATTGTCCAATCCAACACACAACCAGTAGAGAGGAGCAGGCTTTGACCATGTGGTGTGGATTTTGTCTGTGGAGACTGCCAGTGTCGGTGTCCATCTGTAGGCTCTCTCATTTATTTGCAGGGGACCTGATTTGCTGTGCTGTGCAGGTGTTGGATGATCTATAGTGAGAATTCTGGGGCCCTCAAAAGCCAGTAAATGGTGAGTGTCCAGTGGCTTCCTGAGACTGGAGGTGAAGCTGCATGACACGGTCTACACTATGGTGGGAACTGGCAGTGGTGGACAGAATCCCTGTGATAGTCTCTAATGTCTGCAGGCCTGATTCCTCCTCTAGGGCAGCTTAACTCTGAATCCTAACTGGCCAGTCGAGTGGGGCATATGTCCTCATTAGACTCTGGAATTCCTGCTGTATTTCTGAAGAGAACCTCGGCCCCTACCTGAAATCCTATCTGAGCACATATGTGCCAGCGTTCCAGCACCTTCCTAGATTGTGTGCTGGATTGTGGAGAGGGATGATCATCAGAATCACTTTTTACAGTCTTATGGAGGTTTAACTGGCACATATTAACCTGTACATATCTTAGGTGTATACTTTTATCTTCTGACATATGTGCATACCCATAAAACCAGCACCACAATGAACAAAATTATCATCTGCATTATTAAAATGTTTCCAAGTGTCCTTTTTATCCCTTCTTTTGCTCTACCTCACAATGTTTCATGTAATAAATTTAAATCTTATTGAGCACAGCAAGAACAAGCAAACATGGAAATTATAGAGATCCTTGAATTACCACAAAGGAAACATACCTTGTACTATTACCTACATCAAGAAATAGAATATTAATGATGCCCTGACAAACCGTTCATACCCTCTTCCTCTTAATAACCCTCCATAATGTGAGCACTCTTTTCCCTTTCTACATAGTACTGTTTATCCTTTAAAAAAACAAGCAAAACATAAAATAGAAATGTTATTCCCTCTTTACTCATTAATGCAAAAAGTAGAGAAGAAAGGGGAATCTGTGAGCTTATTTCCAATCCTGACCCCACCCCAGCCTCCTTCTCTCTGATAGGAAAGGATGTGAGGTAAATATAGGGATGAAGAAGGAGAGGCTTGAATCAAGATGTAAAACTGGGGGCTGCTGAGGGAGGCTACCAGAGTATAAGTTGTAGGAGGGAGAAAAAGAGCAAGGAAGGGTAGAAAGGCAACTGGTGACCAGGGGAAGCCCAATTGGAACAGGCCAGATGAGGTAACCATGGCGGAGAGAGCAGAGAGTGTCAGCATCTCAACAGGTGGAAATGAGAAGGCTGGAGTGAAAAAAGAGTGGCATCTCTGGTGCAGTCCTCCATGCTACAAGCAGGTAAAATGTCCACACCCGAGTTTTTCCCACTCTTACTTCCCAAGGGACATCCCATCCCAAACCCATTGGAAGGGTTTTCCTGCTGTCATCCCAATTTCTGACTTTTGCCTCTTGGGATACATTTTATCATTTTCCTCCTGTTCTTCCTCATCTTCTGAATACCATTTATTCCCCTCTCCATTAATAGCAGATTCTTTTTCCTCCTCAGCCCCCTTCTTATCCTCCTCTACTACTTCTTTATTTTGTCCTTTCCAGTTTGTTTCACCATTTACTTTCTTCCTGTCCTTCTGGTACTTGGCACTAAATATACCACTATCTAATGCTTTTCTCAGAGATCATGCTGGGACTGTGTTTGAACTTGTGTGAAAACTGGGTCCCAGCATCCAGGTTGAAGAGTCCTGGACTGCACAGTGTGGTGGCACCTGGAGGAACATTTCCCAGTGGTAAAGATGGCAATGGGGTCCAATTTGAGCATACATGTAGAATCTTTTTTTCCATTTCTGCTCTTTCTAGGGGTAGAATTAATGGAGATAGCACCACCCCACTTTCCAAAGTGGCTTTACATTTTACCCTCACACAGCAGGCCTGACAATTCCAACTTAACATCTCTGTGACCATTAGTCTTTTTTATGTGTGTGTGATTTTTTTTTTCTGGTGAGTATACAATAGTCTTTTTTAGCTCAAATTCATATTCCTTAAATAGTATTGCTTTATACTCAAATTCATGTTTATTATATATCATTTAAATGTTTCCTTTCTGAAATCTTTTGAAATGTCTCATCTATGTTGTACTCTGGTGAGATGTTTTTTTCCCCCAAGAAATGGTTGAGAGTGGGTTTCTCAACTTGTGGAAAATCACAAGTGGCAATCACACCCCAAAAGAAGAAGCCTCCTTTCACTGTGTGGTCAATCTGTTCTGACCCATTGGTTACTGATCACTGAATGTCTTCAATATGTATAAGAGAATTTCAAGGACTGCACCTTGTTTCTCATTTATGTTATCTTATCCCATTTTATGTGTTGGGACAGTGTAGGTCAGGGGCTGTCCTGAGGCTGTTTTAACTTCTCAAAGGCAGCTTGGAATTCTGGTGTACAAGCCAAATATGGTATTTGTTCCTTTTAAGGCCTCACACAGGAGTTTACAAATTAGTCCAAAATTAGGGACACAAATATGGCAGCATCTGTCTGTTTTTGTCAGTTTTTTCATGGCTGTGACCAAAATTCTGTACAATAGCAGTTTTAGAGAAGGAAAAGTTTATTATAGGCCTCACAGTTTCAGAAGTCTCAGTTCAGAGATGACTGACTCCAGTCCTCATGGCATGGGATGAGGCAGAACATCATGGCAGGAGAGTGTGGTGGAGAAAAGCATCAGGAAGATGATGCCAGGAAGCAGAGAGTGCTCTGCTCATCAAGGACAAAATGTAATCCCTACAGGTCTGCTCCTAGGGAAACTTCTCCTTCAGCCATACCTTACTTGCCTACAGTTACCACTCCGTCCCTATCAGAGGATTAATGCACTGGATAGGCAATATCCTCATAACATAATCATTCAACATCTAAACCTTCTTTGATTTTCTCATGCATGAGCGCTTGGTGAACAAGTAATATTTAAATCGTAGCACTGACATTTCCAGGAACCCATCTACCTGTCTCTGGTTCCTGACTTCTATAAGGCTTAAAACAGCCTTCTTTAAATCTGACATCAAAATTAAGGTTCATTGGCTAATCTGGAATCCCAGATAGGCGACTTGTTTATAAAACTAAGACATTTTAGCGAACATTTCATATCCACATGAGGAGAGGTGGTTTAGTGCATCAATATAGTATTTGAAAGTCTGAGTTCATAGTTAGAGTTGGCTGTAAGCAGATCATTCTCCTATTGTGAAAGTATTTCTTTATCCAAACATAACCTTCAGAGTTCAGGTACCTTCAGGTACACTTTTGGTACCCTTGTATTTAACAAATTACAAAAATTTTAAATCTGTAATGTAAGAAAACCCAGTAATATTGGATGTTTACTTTCATATTGAAGTCCTATCACTGGAGAGCAGTGATTAAGAATTCTTTATCAGAGGGATGAAAAAGAACTCATCTCTTAGTTTGGTACTTTGAACCAGCCATTGTTTCCTGGCATTGCCATTAGTAAAGTACATGGACCAGGTATAGATGAATATCTGAACTAGATCTTAGATCTTGCCTAAATTAGTATTCATCAGTGGGGTCTTTTAAATTTCTTTTTTAAAGTAGGGACGGTTGGGGTTAGCAGGGTGCTAGCAACCACAATTAGTCCATCTCTTAGGAACTTGTCCACAGGAGGCTTCATCCCTATTAACACTCCTCTTAAAGGGATATTGTTTCTTCACAGGGGATTACCACCTTAAACAAAATATTATATGAGATAATATTGATCATCCTTCTCAGGGTCCCTTTGACCCATATACCATTTCTTGTTTTTTTATTTGGACCAGACATTGCACCCTCTGATCAATATCCCCAGCACTTTTTATCCCACTCATCCATATCCTCAGCATTTTTTATTCTTTTATATTTTTTTAAATTTTAATTCAGGGTCTCACTAAGTTGTGTAGGGCCTCACTATGTTGCTGAGGGTGGCATTAAACTTAAAATCCTCTTGCATCAGTTTCCCAAACATGTGAGATTACAGGTACGTGCCACTGTGCCTGACTCAATATTACTTGTTTTTTAAAAAAATCTCTATCCCAAATTGATTTGTAAGTTTTTAAAAAATTAATAAAATTTTTATTGTTCTTCACATGAAAATTTCTTGTTTTACTGTATAAAAACTTATTTTTATATATGTGCACATAAAATATAAATATCACTTGATAAAGTTGATTTTGTGATCTTCTTAACATGCTTCTATTGCTCTTATTTATAATGCTCTGATAATTCTTTTAACCTTCACACTCTCTTTTGACCTCAATGTTCCTTTTAATCTGAATTCCAGATCAAATAAACTTTGGTTAAAATTGAACTGTACCATTTAGTGGATACTTCATAAAATGTCATTAAACTGAATAGTATAACTACTATCACATTATTTTTGGTTTTATGACCTAAGATAGGAAAACTCTTCAAGTAATGTGTCCACATTTGAAATAATAAAAAAAGGATTATTAGTGAGGCAGGCAAGATGGTGTATGAGAGTACAGTAGCATTTCTCCTGGCACAGATGCTGACAACTCAAGTTGTAGAAATACTACTTCTCTTTGAGACTTAGAGTGAAAAATTCTAAGATGGGAGGGTCAGTGTGCCCTAGTTGAACCATAAATTGTTCAACCCATTAAATTGGTCTAAAATAAAGTCACCCTGAGTTTATCAATCATCATTGGAGAGCCAAACCAGGAGTCATCTTGAGAGTACACGACAGCTATGCCAATGTGAATTGGAAACCCAGATCTAGGAGATTATGGCTTGGTCTGCATAAACCTATCTGAGCCTAGCAAACACTTCACTGAGACTAAAAACTCAGGAAAAATCAGAAACTGAGAGCATTTTTGACATGGTAAACTCAAATTGGAGAATATAGGGAGAACCCCAATCTCTCCAACCCTGTAAGTCCTGGGACTCAAAGGAGCTCATAAGGACAGGTACAATGAATGGTTCAGGAAGTTGATATGGTGGGTATGAAGTCACTGCTTGCATGCCTGCCTGGCCTGACACTTGCCAGTGTTCTGACACCCACCTGGTCCTGGCCTGTTCTACCTACATAGTCCTTGTGATCATATTCTGCCTGGGCCCTCTGGTCCCTCAGCCCACAGTGTTCCAAGTCCCCCAAAACTCACACCCTGCCCACTGCTTGAACTACTATGCCTGCAGTTTCACTGCCTGGACCATAGCAAGCCTGTCAGTCTGCTACTTCCCTGCCAGGACAAGCTAACCCAACCCAATCACCTGCTTTGCCATGTGGCCCATAGGCTGGCCCACCCAGCACACCACTTCACCACCTGACCTTCCCAGCCCATCACAGATTGACATCTACCAGGCTTTATAAGAATAGTGGTTCCACACTGCCTGCAACTTGCCACAAAAATAAAGCTATTGGAATCTCAATAAAACTAAGTCCCTGCAACCAGGGACTCCACCTATGGAAAATTCTCTCACAGACACCAGTGAGAAACAAACCCTGGTAATGGAATGAACAGCTCCTCCCATTCCACCCTTTAACAATCTCACAACAAGGGAAGTTTAGAAGTCTTACACCATAGCTGGCAACTTGGTGAGCAACACAATAAAAAGGAAGGGCTCAATAGCCCATACCCCATACATTCATGCTCAGTTCACACCTCAATAAGAAACAAAATCAGTAGGGGAGAGACAGAAAAAAATATGCTCACTCTTTTGTACAGCATAGTCAAAATGACTCCACAATTTCTTAACTTTTCACCCAGATTTTTCACTTTTTTTGTTGGTTATGTTTTATTTTGTTTTTGGTGTGTCATTTTATTTGGATATGTACTGATTGGTTCAAGAATACCTGTACACATAAATATTTGTTTCTCTCACCTCATTTCTTGTCTTTTTGTTGGAGGTTATTATTTTTTATGTTCAGATTTTTTAGGGTTAGGGTTTTTGATTAGCATTGTTTTGATTTTGTTTTGTATGTTCTTGTCCACTGCTGTTTTCTCTTTTTTCCCCTTTCTCCCTATCCCTTTAATATTGTGAGCATCCAAATTCAATTCTCTCTTCCATTATATTCTTTCTTCTATTTTTCCTCCTTTTCCTCATTAACAGCACATCCTATGTTACTACTGCATTTGCCCTATTTATCCTATGAAATTGTAGACATTTTCTAACTTCTTATCTCTTCTTTCCCCATACTGAATTCTATCCTTAACATCTCTTAGCATTATTTGATGTATTTAATGTCTTTCCCCACCACCAATATGAGAGCAGTAATTAATATGGCAGAAGTCATAGACCTTATATTTAATTATATGCCAGACATGATTTATAATTATTTACTTTATTTACTTCTTTACTGATGTAAATTGCTGATCCTACTATTTCCTACTATTTCTTCATATTATACCAAATAATGCTGTAAGTGTCTGGGAACTACTAGGAACTACTACCAGTCTACTGGTATATATCGTTGTCATTCATTGTTGCTATCATTGGCCTCAGTCCCAAAATTGTGAGGTGCTAATAAAATACAGGGACGCTAGAAACTCTACTGTTTCAGATCCATACACATAGGTAAGTAGACACTGAAACAAAATGAAAAATGAAGGGAATCAACCATACCAAACAACAGAAGTTACCTCAACTGCAGACTCCATGGACACCACAGTGGAGAAAACGTTGGAGATGGAATTTAGAAAGTCTGTGGTTCAAGTTCAACTGATCTATGAGATAAAAGAAATGAAATCAGAGAGAATACAAGAAGTGAAAGATAGCTTCAATAAGTAGATAGACGTCCTGAGGAAGAATCAGTTACAAATCCTCAAAGTGATGGTTTTAAAAAACCAATTAAAAATTCAATGTACAGCATCACCGACAGACTAGACCATGTGGAAGATAGATTTTTCAGGACTTGAAGACAAAGCACATAATCTTGAAAAAAGGATGGCTATAGAAAAAAAAGGGTATTAGGGGACTATGAATAGAAATTTTAAGATGAAGACTCTGAAATACAGACTAAATACTGCACAATCTTTACAATATAATAGTATCAGAAAATTTACCAAATCTTAAAAACTAAATAGAAAATCAAATACAGAAAGCATACAGGACTCCAGATATAGAAAATTGCAAGAGAACCATTTTAAGACACATCATTTTGATAATGCCTAACACACAGAAACAAAGACAGAATCTTAAAACAGCAAGAGAAAAAGATTTGTCACACTTAGAAGAAAACCAATGCAAGTCTCAGCCAATTTTTTAACCCAGACCTAAAAGGTAGGAGGCGTTAGAATAACATATACCAACCTCTAAAAAAATGGATGGCAACCAAGAATATTATATAAAGGAAAATTAAGCTTTTAATTTGAAGATGAAATAAAAACATTCCATGAAGATGAAATAATTCACAAGTTAATGCTGACACTATAAAATATACTTCATAACATTTTTCAAGAATACATGGAAGAAAACCAAAAATCAGCTAAGGGAGAAACAACACTGGAAGAATAATCAATTAAAGGAGAATGTTCTTCAAGTTAAAAACTAGAAATAAACCAAAGTGACAGGAAATTTTAAAAGCATCTTTCAGTAATACTGAAAATAAATTTTCTATATTCATTGAACAAAAGACATAGGGTTGCAGATTGAATTGAAAAACAAGATCTAATTATATACTGTCTTCAAAAGATTTACTCCTAAAAAAGACATCCTCAGACTGAAAGTGGAAGTTTGAGGAAAATACATCATTCATGTTGTCTTCATGAATAAACAGGGGTTTTTATTTTCATATCAGATAAATTGGACTTCAAACCAGAATTAATCAGAAGAGATAACGATGGTCATTCCATTCTGCTGAAGGGAAACATACAAGAGATAATAGCAGTCATGAATATTTATGCCCTAAATGGAGCAGCTACATACATCAAGGAAACTCTCCTCAATATCAAGAATCAATTAGGCCAAACCCAATAATACTGAGAACTTTAACATACTTCTCTCAATGTTTGCTAATCCAAACAAAAACTAAGTAAATGCTACAGAACTTTAAAAAATAATCTGGACTTAGCAAACATATATAGAATATTTCATTCAGACTGAATGTACTTCTCAGCAGCATGTAGAATATTTTGCAAAATATACCCTATTTTAGGCCACAAAGCAGCTCATCGAAAGTACAAAAAAGTGATGTTTTTCTTTGTGGAATGAAATTAGGAATCAATGATAAGACAGAAAGTATAAAATACTCAAACACCTGGAGAATAAGTCATCAATCAATCACTGTTGAATGATGAATGTATAGCAGAATAAATCAGAGGTGAACTAAAAAATACTTAAAAGTAACTGAGAATAGTGGTACAAAATATCCAAACCTCTTGGCCACCATGACGGAGGCTGTAAGAGGAAAGTTCATATTCTTGTGCTCCTTCATTAAAAAAACAGGAAGACAACACATAAATGAACTAACATTACATTTCAAGGCCCTAGACAAAGATGAACAAATCAATACCAATATCAATAGAAAACAGGTAATAAAATCTGATCCCAACTCAATGAATTTGACATTAAAAAAATTAAAGAAAATTGATGAAAAAAGTGGTTCTTTGAAAGATTAAACAAAATTGATAAATTTTTGGCCAAGCTAAATAAAGAGATAAAAATGCCAAATTTTGAAATCCACAAGTCCTATTGAAATGCAGAGGAGAATCTGAAACTACTTTGAGAACTTATATTCCAATAAGATAGAAAAATCCTAGATACATATGACCTAATCAACTGAATCAGAAGGATATAGAAAATTTGAAGAGATCAAATTTTATTAATGAAATTGAAGAAACCATGAATAACCTATTAAAAAGAAAAGTCTAGGACTGGATGGATTTCCAACCAAGTTCTACCAGACGTAATATCAATCCTCCTCAAATTATTCCACAAAATAGAAAAGAAAGGAACTCTTTCAAATTAATTCTTTGAAATTAGTAGCACCCTGATACCAAAATCAGACAAAGTCACATCAAAGAAAGAAAACTTCACACCAATATCCTTGAAACATAAATGCAAGAAGATTCTTAATAAAATACTGGCATATTGCATGCAAAGGCACATTTAAAAGATAGTTCATCATGGTCATCCCATTGTAAGGTTGGATAAACATGTTGAAATAAAAAAATCTAGCACATCACATATATAGAATTAAAGACAAGAATGATATAACAATAAATGCATAAAAAATATTTGACAAAATACAGCATCCATTTATGTTTAGAACTTTGGAAAAGCAAGGGATAGATGGAAATCACCTCAGCATTGTAAAAGGTATATATGACAAACCCAAGGCCAGAAACATTCTAAATGGAGAAACTGAAATAATTCCCATAAAAACAGGAAGAAGACAAGAATGCCCACTTTTACTACTTCAATTCAACATGCTCCTTGAAACTCTGACCAGAGTAATTCGACAAAATACAGAAATTAAAGTGATATGAGAAGGGAAAAAAAGAGCTCAAACTATCTCCTTCTGCTGACAACATAATTCTGTAGGTAGAAATCCCAAAAAACTCCTCTTGCAACCTTCTAGAATTACTGAAGAAATTCAGGAAAGTAGCAGGATACAATCCTGCTAAGTCAATTGCATTTCCATACATCAATAATGTATTTCCCACACATCAATTGCATTTCCATACCTCATTAATGAATCAACTAAAAGAGAAATTAGGAAAACTATCCAATTAGCAATAGCCTCCAAAACAGAAGACTAGGAATGAACCTAACAAAAAAGAGGTGAAGGGTCTCTATGAGGAAAAATACAGAATATTAAGAAAAAAAATTGAGAAAAATGTTAGAAGGTGGAAAAACCTCCCATGTTCTTGGATAGGGAGAATCAATATGGTTAAAATGACTATACCACCAAAAGGGCTATACAGATTCAAGGAAATCCTAATAAAATTTTCTATGATGGGACTGGGGATATAGCTTAGTTGGTAGAGTGCTTGCCTCACAAGCACAAAGCCCTGGGTTCAATCCCCGCATGGAAAAAAAATTCCTGCGATGTCTTCATAGAAATAGCAGAAGCAGTCTTGAAATTTATTTGGAAAAATACAAATCACAGAATAGCTAAAGCAATCCTTAGTGAGTATCACAAAGCCCAAAGCATTACAATAGCAGGTTTCGAATTATACTCCAGAGCTATAGTAACCAGCAAAGTATTAGCAACAAAATAGGCATGAAGGCCAATGCAACAGAATAGAAGACAGAGACAAACTCCATGTAAATACAGTTACCTCTTATTAGACAAACTTGCTTAAAGTACACACTGGACAAAAGATAACTTTTTCAAAAAATTCCATATGTAATAGAATGAAAGTTAATCCTTATTTCCCACCCTGCACAAAAGTCAACACAAAGAGAATCAAAGACTGAGAAATTATACCAGAAACCTTACACCTACTAGATGAAAAGGTAGGCCCTGAACTCCAACATATTGGTACAAGAACTGAATTCCTTTTAATCCTGAAGTTTAAAATTTTAAAAATTCAATTAATTAGATGGGATCAAACTAAATATCTTTACAGCAAAAGAAAAAAGTATGAAGACAGAACCTATGGAGTTGGAGTAAAACTATGTTGTCTATTTGTAGGATGTGCAAATAATTCAAAAAGCTTAACACTAAAAAAATCAATAAAGGAGCAGAGGGACTGAATAGAACCTTCTCAATTAATAAACATAATCAACAAATACTTAAAAAATGAAAAACATCTCTAGATAATAGAGAAATACAAATTAAAACTATCCTGAGATTCCATTTAACTCCTGTCAGAATGGTAAGTATCAAGAATACAAGTAACATGTTAATGAGGATGGAATGCTCATACATTGTTGGTGGGACTGAAGATTGTTGCAACCCCTCTGGAAAGCAATATGAAGATTCTTCAAGGAATGGATACACTGTTTAACCCAGTTAACCCACCTCCTCAATATAAACCCAAAGGACATAAAATCAGCATACTACAGTGACACAGCCATATTGATATTTGTAGCAGCAAAATTTACAATAGATAAGCTGTGAAACCAATCTAGGTGCTTTTAACTGATGAATGGATAAAGATATGATGTATATACACAATAGAATATTACTCAGCCATAAAGAAGAATGATTTTATGACTTTTGCAAGTCAATGGATGGATCTGGAGAACATTACACTAAGTGAAATAAACCAATCCCCAAAACAAAAAGTTGAATGTTTTTGCTGATATGTGAAAGGTAAACCACATAAAGTGGGGAGGGTAAAAATTTCATTAGATTAGACAATGGTTAAAAATAAGGGAGGGGAATAGGAATAGGAAAGACAGTAGAATAAATCTAACATAATTTTCCCATGTATACATATTAAAATGCCTATGTGAATTCTACCATCATGTCCACCCAGAAGACAATTGTCATTCTAATTAGAATAAGAAATATCCCATGCTCATAAAATTTCATGAAAACAGATTCAACTGTCACATAGAACTAAAAAAAGCAATAGAATTAAATAAGAAATATAATTGTCTGAAGAGTAATATGTCTATCCTGTTATAAACCTAATATGATACATACATGTATCATACATTGGATATATCATACATTGGATAAATATGTATAATCTTTATTTTATAAATAAAAATAAGTTTAAATTTGAACAACCAAACACAAACAAGAAATCCACATGGGATTGTTGCTTTTATCTGCTATTTTAATAATATATACAAATGACAAAATATTTGAACTCAAATTTACTAGTAAAGAATTACTTTAAGTGGTCTACCTCATTGCTTTTGAAAAGTTTCTCTAATCTCACTAATTTGAATCACTAGTTCCATCCCAGAACTACTGATTCAGATTCTACATTTATCTGAATCAGTATATGTGTGATTCATGGTTATACAAATAAATTTGAAAATTCCCTTTCTGAATTACCATAACATTTTCATCTGAGAGATATGCACAATTTAGTTCATGATATATAAAATTACAAAATGTATATTGTGTTAATGCCTGAGTTTTATATTTTATTTCATAAAAGTGTAATACACTCTTTGGACTTCTGTCACTTTTTCTTTAGAGGTAGATAATAGTATCACTATATATAAAAGTGTCTTAGTAAATAATTACAATCCTCACCTACATGAGTCTTTCTACTAACTCACTTCAACTTCAGTTAAATTAAAAACTGCATGATGAAAAGGTTAATCTGCTATTTATCTACCTATTCTTATTTCAGGAACTGTTGACATTCAGGGATGTGACCATTGATTTCACTGAAGAGGAGTGGGAATGCCTTCAGCCTGCTCAGCAAAACTTATGTAGAGATGTGATGTTAGAGAATTACAGAAACTTGGTCTTCCTGGGTAAGCAAAACTTCCATTCAGAATTCTTAATTAATAATTACAATTTAATTTTTTTTCTCTTGTGGAATATCTTCTTGGATCTTCTTTGTATAATGAGTTGCTGACTTGTTCTTTCAAGAAAAAAGGGCATTTTTTTTGGTACAGATAAAATGTTAATGACATTCCTTTTAGTCTTTAATCTCTCCCTTTCTTGGTGTGTTACATATCCTTCACTTTAGTTAACTGGTACTTAGAGTAATTCAATGATGTAAAATGTTGTGGCCTACATATAGCAGAGACACAGTTGAGAGGCCCAAAGGTCAAGGAGGAAGCCAAACTTCAAAATATTGATAGAGAAGTTATCTAGCAGAAAAGATTTTTCAGAAGCTTAGGTTTATTTCTCTTGTTGTACTGCCCTATGTTTAGCATGTTTTTAAATTCTTTAAAATCTCTATTTTTCTCCTGTGATGGTCCCAGTTCATTTAAATTAACCACCAAAATTCCCCCTTCCTAGTGAGGGTCAGCATAATCTAAAAGATCTTTGGTTATTTACGGGTCTCCAGGACCTCTGTGCACATTTTGGAGAAATCTAGGGTTAAATGATAGTCAAGATTGACAATGAATGCTCTTTGGGGGTCTACAGCCATAATTGCAAATTGTAGTTATATGAAGTGGTTTGGAAAATAACATATCTGTGGTTATATATAAATGATCAGTTAAATTTTCCTTTCTTTTTTCTTTCATTTTATAAATTAGTTTTATGTTGTAGAGTAGGTTTCCCCACTTCACATAATACTGTTTTATATAGTTTTATATTTTATTAGATGGCATTTCTATTACTTCACAAATTAGGACAATGTAAGTTGAAATTAAGATATGCATGATCCCTGTTTCCATTGCCAATAAAATTATATGTGCTTTTACTTGTTTGTATAAATAGTACACCTTTTTAATGATTTTTATATTTTATTCAGATTTTTTTGATCCTGCCTATGAACATATTAATGTAAATTTCTATATGTAAATATAATAGAGATATAATCCAGGGATGCTCTATTAATAAGCCACATCCCCAGCCCCTTTCTATTTATATTTGGAGAGAGGTTCTCACTTAGTTATTGGGAATGGCCTGGAAATTGCCATTGCAATCTTCCTCCCTCAGAATTCCTAGTACCTGGATTACATGTATGTCCTTTATCTATATATTCATGAATTGGTTATTTTTTATAGGATAAAGACCATAGCATTTTAAAGGTAGCTTTCAAATGTTTTGTAATTCTTTTTCTTTTATGTGTTGTTTGAAATTTTAATTGTGATCGAAACCACAAAGCAAACCTTGCTCTCTCCAGCATATCATGTATACTGTTCAGCAATGTTAATTCAAATAGTTCTACAATATATATTAGAAAGTTTACATCTCAAAAATCAATAAATCAATTCCCATATGAACAAGGGCTCATTATTGTCTTCTGCCATCACTAATGCCATTCTTTTTTTTTTTTTTTTTTTTTTTTTTGGTACTGGAGATTTGACCGGGGGGCACTCCACCTCGGAGCCACATCCCCAGCCCTATTTTGTATTTTATTTAGAGACAGGGTCTCACTGAGTTGCTCAGGGACTCCCTATGTTGCTGAGGCTGGCTTTGAACTCACAATCCTCCTGCCTCAGCCTCCCAAGTGCTGGGATTACAGGCGTGCACCACTGTGCCCAGCACTAATGCCACTCTTATTTCAATTCAGAAGATTTTTTTTTAGGTATCCCATGTAAGAATAGTTCTGCCATGTTTTTCTTTTTAGTAGCGACACATTTTAGTTAACATCAGGTATTGAAGATTCATTCTCATTACACATCTTACCAAAATGTATTTTTCTTATATTAAAAAATATTCTGTAGTTTCTATATTCCAAATTGCTCCATCCACTCATTTCAAGGGATATTTGGTTTGCTTCCCCATGATGGATCTGTTGAATAATACTGTAACAAACATTGGTGTTCAAATGTCTTAATTTGCTGTATATGTGAGGGCTTATTACACTCAGAATTTAATGTCTGTCTGTCTAAATTGATGTCAGTATTACCAATTGAATATTGTAACTTCAACTGTTTTTAAATCATGAAACAATTTCCCAATTTTGTTTCTATTTGAATATTTTTGATGTATTTATAAAATTGTTAGATTTTATAAAATTTCTAGAGTAGGTTTGTCTCAAAAGAAACAACATTGAGAGTTTGATAGATATTTACATGGAGTCTCCAGATAACTTTGAGGAGTACAAAGGTCTTTTAATTTAACATTTCCATTCAGGAAAAAGACCATGTTCGATACTGTTCAGTCAATTGCCACATGTCTGGATTTTTAAGCATCCTTTCCACTTTTGATTTTTAAGAGTATTGTATGTTGATCACAAAATAATTTTAATACTTTCATACCTATTTTTTGGTTTATTCCTTACCTGTGGTTGATCCAGCTTAATATTTCATTTTCTATTTAGAACATTTAGTATATAAGTGAAATTGGTTTAAAGTTTTTGTTTGTTTGTTTTTGTTTTGTTTTGCAGTTCTGGGGATTTAACCCAGGGCTTTGTGCTTGTAACCAAGCACTTTACCAACAGAGCTATATCCCCAACCCCGTTTAAAGTATTTTTATGATTACCATTTTGTTTGAACTTTCCTTTACAGTAAATGAGGAACTGGTGTCTCCTAGTGTTAGTGTGTTGCTTTCAATTTTTGTATTTACTTCTCTTCATCTTAACTTTTTATGTCTGGGAAGTATGGTGTGAGTTGAAACTACATCTGTTCTTTTTGCAGTATTCTAAGGAAATGTCATTTTAATCTTTGTATAATGTTACAATTTGCTCCTTTTCAAAGACTGTTTTTAATTTAAAATATATTTTATATCACATAATTTCTTGTTTTAAACTGTTTTCCATGTCAGAATTTGTCACCTCAGCTTTCTTTTGGACACTTTTGTATGTCACACTGTTCTATGCTTTTGCTTTAATTCTACTTGTTTCCTTAGATTTAAAATTCCCTGTAGATTGCATATATTTGTAATTATTTCAGATTAATTTTTTTCTTTTTAAGTTTTTTATTTGTTTTGTTAGACATATATGACAGTATCATGTATTTTGACATATATACATACATGGAGTATAACTTCCCATTCTTTTTGTTGTATGCAATGTGGAGTTACACTGGTTGTGTATTCCTATGTGAACATAGGAAAGTTATATCTGATTCATTCTATTGTCTTTCTTATACCAATCTCCACTTCCTTCCCTTAATTCCCCTTTGTCTAATCCGATGATCTTTTATTCTAGCATCCACATATCGGAGGGAACATTCATCTTTATAAAGTGATGTTTTACTACTTCTACATTTAACATTCACCAGGCACTTCAAAGCATCTAGACAGTCTAAATGTTTCAATTAAGGACTCAATTTGTCCACTATATGCATGACAGTCTTGAAGAAGCCTCACATATATAACAGTAGTTCTAATTTGAAAATGTATTTAAAATATAATTATTCTGGTCCTTCACCAACTCAATGTGCTATAATGCTCCAATATTAAGAAAACAATCATGCCTTGGAATTTTAACACAAAGCATACAAAATCTGTTTACTAATTCCACTTTGGTCATACACTGGCAATATGTTTAACATCTAGACAAACTAGATGCACATTATAGCTCATTTGTCCTTTTTATACATGATGTATAGAGCAAAGTAAAGCAAAACCTATAAACATAGAAACAGTGGTTACTTTTTCCTCATTGTAAGCAAAATGGCATGGTGCTGCAGAGAGTCAGTACACAAGTTTATTACTCAACAGGGGTTTTGACTATTGTCCTCCACAAAACATTTCATAGGAATTTTATAAAAATAAAATTACAAAATGTGCTATATTGTACCACTTCTACTTTTAACATGTATCAAGCACTTTAGAATGCCTAAATCATCAGTTTTTTCAAAAACGTACTTAGCATTGTCAGCTATATAAACAGTAGCGAGGAGTAAAAAGCACACAAAAAATAAGGTTATAATATGAAAAATGTGTTTTACATCTGACTAGTCTGGCACAGGACCCTTCTCATGGTCAAAGTCTTCTCCATATCCTCTAAACCACTGAATAAACATGAGCAATGTCACTCCTAGATGTTGTCCCACACCTCCTTTTCAAACTCATCTCCAGAAGACATTTCTGAATTTTTTTAAACAGATGGGTATTTATGAGTCATTATATTCTAATTCTATCACATGTCAGCAACCTCTTTAAAATTTGGTATGTCCAGATGCACCAAAATTTTAAAAGTTTGGGCAGCAGGTTCATAGCAGTTCATATTATATCATATTATATACACCAACCTTCTATAAATGGCCAATAAATTTTCCTGAAGGGTGTTTTGCATTTCCAATTGGTGAAATATAATTTGTTACCCTACATTTTCTCTCTGGTGGAGCAAGTACCAATGGTCCAAGAGTGCTGACTGTTCCACCCATCATGCCTCATGGATTTGCTCACATTATGGGATGGATAAGGCCTTCAATTGCCTTCTCAGGACAAAGTGTGGTCTCATGGATCCTGCATGGAGTGGGCACGGAGGCGCCTAGTCTGTGCTGATTGACCATATTTTCTGTATCCACTTGCCTTCTTGGGCCCTAAAATATCCTGCTGGATTTGGCACTTTTGGTTGCTTACTTTCCTCTCACACTTCCCTTATATGTTTTTTATTCTATATGTGTATATTATATATGTATAATATATATAATATATACATATATGTATATATACATATACATGCATATATACATATATACGTATATACACATATATGTGTATGTGTATATACAATATATATACATATATATGTATAATATATAATATATACACGTATAGAATAAAAACATGAGGGAAGTGTGAATATATATATGTATATATACACATATAAATGTATATATATTCATTCTCCACTTTCTTTTATATGTTCTGGGTTTTAGTTTTTCATAGGATCTCACTTAGTTGCTAAACTGGCTTTGAACTTATGGTTCTTCTTGCTCAGACTCCCCCATGTTGCTAGGATTGTAGATTTGCAAGCCATGCATGCATCTCTGAGACATTTTTATTAGCGAATTCTTCACATACACAATTTATGCTTCTTTATATTGACTTTTTTTCTGAATTTAGCTCACTAAGCTTTCTTCAAATGGTTATTTGTGTTCTTTCAGTAATTCATTACTCTCCCTATACTAATGTTCAATTCCTAAAGTTTTGTTTTGTCACTTTGGTTAAGCCCTGATTTCCTTTACGTGCTGTACTATTTTTAATTATTTTGTCTATTAACAAACAGTCAACATTAGATTATATATTCATTTGGGAAATCAGTATGGAAGCTTATAAATAAATAAAAAATAGGGAAGTACTCTAACCCTACATGCTTGTAACCCAGCTAATTGGGAAACCATGCATAAGTATTTCAAGTATGAGGCACATCACAGAAAGTTAGAAACAACATCTCAAACAATTTTAGATGGGGTTGTGTTGTATTCAGTGATATAGTATCCTTCGGCTTAATCTCAAGCACCACACATAAAAAATTGCGGGAACTCATCCACCTTTAGCAGAATCAGACTTGGCTCAGCCATGGGATACAGAGGTCTGCCTCCCAGGAACTGGCAGTCAGTCATGAGTGACTTTTAGATAGCCAGGTAGTAGGTGGCCCTGTACAGAGTTAACTCAACCTTTAGGAAATGCTAACTCTCTAAGCAAATTTCTTCCCTAAGTCAGCCCTATCTTATTCCTCCATAGAAGAAGCTCCTCCTGGTCTTGGCCACTTTGCCTATTTGACTGTAAATAAAGGGAAAGTGGGCTCTTCCATCTTGCTGGAGGCCATATCTGGTATGACCCAATATGTCACACCCCCTTCCATTTGAAAAGAGTATTGGATCTTGTGTTTATTGATTATTTTATTAGTAATTGATTTTTAGCCACCACTGTCCTCTGACAGGAATCCATTCTCTCATCCATGCTGGATGTGGCTGAACCCCCAGAAAAATTTAAAAGAATGACCTCATGATCCAGAAATGCCAGTAAGAAATATGTATCCATAAGAGATGAAATCAACATGTTAAAGACATACTTCCACCACTATTTTGTTCAGAGCAAAAATATTTCTCAATATTTAAGATATACACTCAAACTATGTGCCCATCAATGATTGAATGAGTAAAAATATGGTACTTATTACTATTTGGCTATGAAAAAGAAATATTTTGTCATTTAGAGTGACATAGGATTAATGTGACTTTGCATTAAATGAAATACAGAAGACACAGAAAATCAGTTGCAGGAGTATCTGACACACATGTGGAAATCAGAAATTCAGAGACAATAATTTTGGTCAGCAAGTACTGTGTTTTGTGGAGTGTTGGCTTATTCTTAGTCAAACTCTGCCTATTTTTATTTTAATGGGCTCCTCCTGGTCTTAATCTCAAGCACCACACCAATTTTAATGGGCTTAAATTGTCAAGACTTTTATTATAGCACATGGTGACTTATGTAATATGATCTTGATAAATATTAATAGAATGAATACAATACTTTGTAAACACAAAACTTAATTAAATAAAATAATACATGTGTTATTAATAATGTGTCTTTTCACCATATATGTTAAAATGTGATGATATAATTAGTATATGCACAAAGTTGAATTTGTCAATGATAGAAATTAGCAATTAACACAAATTTTTTAGAAAGCAATTTATTAGTCTTGATTGCTATGTGTTATCTTCATGCAAGTAATATTGACATGGGCTGCTCAAGGCATTTATTGCCTCTCAAACTTGCTTTCATGAAGAATCTTCTAAATATATGTGTCTTTTTTTCTCATTTAAAATTTTATCCCTACCCTATTTACCCTTGTAGAATATTAATTGTTTTAGCATCCAAAATCTACCTGTTATTTTCAGATCACACAGAGTGTGATCATAGTCAGAATATTTGTGTTTCATGTTTCCCTTATTCTACTAAGAGTGAAGGTACCTTGTAGGCTTTTCCTATTTGCACAATGCTATTTTATGGAAAAGGAAATTCTGTAGTGGATAAAAGTAACATACATCCTTTCCCTTCCCTCTACTATATTACTCTCCATAGTAATGTATTCATCTTTGATACTGTTTCCTCTACAATAGTTTTGATAAGTTTTACAACATATTTTTGTCATACATATTTATTTAATATATATTTCCTTAGTAATGATGACCTTGGATTTGTTAATCTGTTACATTGCTGATGTCACTAGCATTTCTATAATTTCATATGTATTAAAAATATATTCATCCCAGTTAGAAAAATATTCTGTATTAATTAAAGTTAGAAAAATATTCTGTATTTTGATTTATTTCAGCCATGACATCTCATCATACTCAAGAATTTTCATCAGACCAGGCCATAAGACATGTATTTCAAAAAGTGAAGAATGGAAAATATGGAAATTGGGACCTTGACTGGACAATATGGAAAACTGTAAGTGAGAGTGAACATCAGAAATTATATTACCAAAAATCAGGCCTCATTCACTACCATAGAATTCATATTGGAGAGAAGCCCTATGAATGTTCAGAGCGTGGCAAAACTTTTAATGCAAAATCTCAACTTATTCACCATGAGAAAATTCATACTGGAGAGAAGCCCTACAAATGTGAGGGATGTGGCAAAGCTTTTAATACAAAAGCAACCCTTATTCGCCACCAGAAGATTCATGCTGGAGAGAAGCCCTACAGATGTAGAGAATGTGGCAGAGCTTTTAATGCAAAATCAACCCTTATTTGCCACCAGAGGATTCATACTGGAGAGAAGCCCTACAAGTGTGAGGAATGTGGCAAAGCTTTTAATGCAAAAGTAACACTTA
>JAJEJO010004766.1:231311-267890 GCA_020662805.1 Glaucomys volans
ACTGGAGAGAAGCCCTTCAAGTGTGAGGAATGTGGCAAAGCTTTTAACACAAAAGCAACCCTTATTTGCCACCAGAAGATTCATACTGGAGAGAAGCCCTACAAGTGTGAGGAATGTGGCAAAGCTTTTAATGCAAAAGTAACGCTTATTTGCCACCAGAGGATTCATACTGGAGAGAAACCCTACAAATGTAAAGAATGTAGCGAAACTCTTATTGCAAAATCACACCTTATTTGCCACCAGAGGATTCATATTGGAGAGAAGCCCTACAAATGTAAAGAATGTGGCCAAGCTTTTAATGGAAAATCACACCTCATTCGCCACCAGAGGACTCATACTGGAGAGAAGCCCTACAAATGTAAAGAATGTGGCAAAGCTTTTAATGCGAAAGACGTCCTTATTTGCCATCAGAGAATTCACACTGGAGAGAAGCCCCTGCAAATGTAAAGAATGTGGCAAAGATTTTTATCAAAGTTCATAACTTACTCGACACCAGAGTATTCATACTGGAGAGAAGCCCTACAAAATTAGGGAATGTGGCAAAAATTTTTATCAAAAATCACACCTTTCTCGACACCAGAGTATTCATATGAGAGGGAAGCCCTACAAATGTGAAGAATGTGGCAAAGCTTTTTGTGAAAAATCACACCTTACTTGTCTTTAGAGAATACACATTGGAGAGTAGACCTACACATGTAAAGAATGTGGCAAAGATTTTTTATTCAAAATTATGGCTTAATGATAGTAAACTGAAACAGACATGATAATCTCATGTACATGTATGATTGCAGCACTGATGTGATCCTGCAATAAGTATAATCAGAAAAATGAGACATTACATTCCACTTATGTATAATCGATCAATGCTTTCTCATGTACAACCAATTAGAACAAATAAATTCTTTTAAAAAATGTACCTTACTTATCACCACAGAATTCAAACTGGGGCAAAGCCCAAAAATGTAAAGAATGTGAAGCCTTTAATAGAAAAGTACACCTTATTCCCCACCAGAGATTTCATACTGGAGAAGCCCTACAGATGTAAAGAATGTGGCAAAGCTTTTTTTTTTAAACTGTTTTTATTTTTAATTGTTTCTAATTATATATGACAGTACAATGAATTCAGACAAATTATACACAGAGTACAAATTGTTCCACAGGCTGAACAGAGATACACAGATTATGGTGCAGAGATACACAGATAGTGTAATCATACATGTATACTGGATGATATTGTCCATACCATTTCACTGTCCTACCCCTCCCCAAAGTGCTTCTCCTTCTCTTGCTGTCTAAACTATCGAAAGACCCTTCATTCCCCCCACATTAGGTATCAGCATCTGCTTATCAGAGATAACATTTGGACTTTATTTTTTGTGTGTGTTTGGCTTATTTTACTTAGCATGGTATTCTCCAGCTTCATCCATTTACCAGCAAATACCATTATTTCATTCTTTCAGTCTGAGTAACATTCCGTTGTGTATATATACTACAGTTTCTTTAACCATGCATCTGTTCAAAAGCATCTAGGTTGGTTCCTGGATTTAGCTATTGTGAACTGAACTCCTATAAACATTGATATGGCTGTGTCCCTGTAGTATGCTAATTTTAAGTCCTTTGGGTGTAAACCAACGTGTGGGATATCAGGGTCAAATGGTGAATCCATTCTGAGTTTTCAGAGAAATCTCAACAATGCTTTCCAGAGTGGTTACCCCGATTTGCAGTCCCACCAGCAATGTATGAATGCACATTTCCCCACATATCCTCATAAGAGTATTTTGTTGCTTTTATTGATAATTGTCATTACGATAGGAGAAAAAATCTGAGTACTTTTGAATTGCATTTCTCTAATCACTAGAGGTGATTAACTTCTTTTATATGTTACATGATCAGTTGTATTTCTTCTGTGAAGTGTCTGTTCAGCTCATTAGCCCATTTATTGTGGGTTATTTGGTTTTTGGGTGTTAATTTTTTTGCATTCTTTATATATTGTTTGGATTGGTGCCCTAAGTAGGGGCAGTTGGTAAACATTTTCTCCCATTCTCTATACTCTCCCTTCACATTGATTGTTTTGTTTGCTGAGTAAAAGCTCTTAGTTTGAACCTCTCCCATTTATTGAGTCTTCATTTTACTTCTTTCAGAGTCTTGTTAAGGAGATTAATTCCTAAGCCACCATAGTGGAAATTTGGTCCCACTTTTTCTTTTATTAAGCACAGGATCTCTATTCTAGTACCTACATCTTTAATCCCCTTTGAGTTGATTTTTCTGCAGAGCTAGAGACAGGGTTTTAATTTTATTTTGCAAAATACAGATTTCCATTTTTACTAGCACTATTTGTTTAATAGGCTGTCTTTTTCCAATGTATGTTTTGGGTGTATTTTTCTAGTATGAGATATCCATATTCATTTGGGTTTGTCTGTGTCTTCTATTCTGTAACATTGTTCTATATGTCTATTTTCGTGCCTATAACATGCTTTTTTTTACCGTTGCTCTGTAGTGTACTTTAAGGACTACACTGTGTTTCTCTCCTGCTTCACCTTTTTGAAATGAATGACTTTGGCTATTCTGTGTCTCTTGTTTTTCCAGTTGAATTTCATGACTGCTTTTTCTGGTTCTGTGAAGAATGTCATTGGAATTTTAATGGAAATTGCATTGAATATGTATAATAGTTTTGGTAGTATGGCTTTTTGCCAATGTTAATTCTGCCTATCCAAGAGCATGGAAGATCTTTCATCTTCTAAGGTTTTCCTCAACTTTTTTATTTGGTGTTCTGTAGTTTCCATTTCATCTTCTAAGGTCTTCCTCACCTTTTTTATTTGATGTTCTGTAGTTTCCATAGGTCTTTCCCCTCTTATTAAGTTGATTCCCAAGTATTTTATTTTTTGAAGCTATTGTTAATGGAGTAGTTCTAAGCATATCTACTTCAGGTGATTCATCACTGATGTATAGAAATGCATTTGATTTATGGATATTGATTTAATATCCAGGTATTTTGCTGAATTTCTTTGTTAGTTCTAGAAGTTTTCTAGTGGAATTTTTTGGATTGCCTAAATATAGAATCATGTCTTAGGCAAATAGTGATAATGAGTTCTTTTTCCTGTTCATATCACTTTAATATCTTTCATATGTCCAATTGCTCTGGCTAGAGTTTCAAGGACCATGTCAATTAGAAGCAGTGAAAGAGGGCATTCCTGTCTTCTTCCAGTTTTAAATTTTTCTCTCTTTAAAACGATGATGGCCTTTGGCTTAGCATAGATAGGTTTTACAATGTTGAGGTACATTCCTACTATCCCCAGTTTTTCTAGTGTTTAAACATGAATAGATGCTGTGTTTTGTCAAATATATTTTCTGCATCCATTAAGGTACTCAGTTGATTCTGATCTTTAATTCCATTAATGTGATTATATTTATTGATTTCTATATGTTGAATCAACCTTGCACCCCTGGGTTGAACTCCACTTGATCATGATGCATCAACTTTTTGGTATGTTTTTGCATGTGATTTGGCAGAATTTTATTAACCATTTTGGGATCTGGGTTCATCAGGGATATTGGTCTAACGATTTTATTCCTTGGCGTGTCTTTGTCTTGTTTTTGTACTAGCCTCATAGAATGAGTTAGGAAGGATTCCCTCCTTTTTTATTTCATAGTGTAGTTTGGGGAGTATTGGTGTTAATTCATCTTTGAAGGTCTTGTAGAACTGAGCTGAGATTCCATCTGCATAGTACTGGGCTTTCTTTTTTGGTAGGCTTTTGATAGTCTTCAATTTTATTCCTTGAAATTGATCCATTTATATATTTTTTTGATTCTGTTTGGGTAGCTCATGTGTCTAGAAATGTGTTGAGGTCTTCAAGATTTTCTATTTTATCTAAGTATAAATTTTCAAAATAGTTTCATATTATGTTCTGTATTTCAGTAGTGTTCATCATGATATTTCCTTTTTAATCCCAAATTTCACTTATTTGGGTTTTCTCTTTCTTTTTCCTCATTAGTATAGATATGTTTTTATCAATTTTACTTATTTCCATGTACCAATTTTTACTTTCCTCACTTTTTAAAAATTTTTGCTTTTGTTTCAGTTTCATTGATTTCAGCTCTGGTTTTAATATTTTCCTGTCTTCTACTGCTTTTGGTATTGATTTGTTCTTTTTAAAGGGCTTTGTGATGTAATATTAGTCCATTTATTTGTTGGTTGTTTATTCCTTTAATAAATGAGGTCAATGCAGTTCCTCTTAGTACTGCCTTCATAGAGTCGCAGATATTTTGATATGTTGTATTAGTTCTCACTTACCTCTAAGTATTTTTTTTATTTCCTCCCTTCTACTGCTATTCATTCATCATTCAGTAGCATGCTATTTAATCTCCAGGTTTTGGAGGAGCTTCTATTTTTTTTTTATTTTATCATTGATTTCTAATTTCATTCCATTATGATCTGATAGAATGCAGGGTAGCATTTCTATGATTTTTATTTTCTAATTGTTTCTTTGTGGTATAACATAGTTTATTTTGTAAAAAGATACATGTGCTGCTGAGAAGAAAGTGTATTTGCTCAATGATGGATGAAATACTCTATGTCTGTGGAGTCTAAATTGTTGATTGTAATAATTAGTTCTATTTTTTAAATTTTTGTTTGGAAGATATATCCAGTGGTGAGAGAGGTATGTTAAAGTCTCCCAGTATTATTGTGTTATGGTCTATTTAATTCTTGAAATTAAGAAGGGTTTGTTTGATGTACATAGATGCTCCATTGTTTGGGACATGTATATGTATGATTATTATGCATTGTTGATGTATGATTCCCTTAAGCAGTGTGAAATGTCCTTCTTTATCCTTCTAGTTTTGGCTTTCAGTCCACTTTATCTGATATGAGGATGGAAACCTGCACAAGTTTACAAAGTCCAGGTGAATGACATGACTTTTCCCAACTCTTCCAATTCAGTCTGTGAATTCTTTTCCTAGGAGATGAGTCTCTTGAAGACAGCATATTGTTTGGTCTTTTTTATTTATACCAATCTCCCAGTCTATGTCTTTTGATTGATGAGTTTGACTCATTAATATTCAGGGTTATTATTGAGATATGATTTGTATTCCCAGGAATTTGAGGGGTTTTTTTTGTTTGTATTTATCTTGACTTAGCTTCTCCTTTCATTGACTTTTCCTTTTGTTTATTTCCTTTTGTTTTCATTGTTTTTCTTTTTTTCATTTCCTCCTTATGGAATATTTTTCTGAGAATGATCTATTCTGTAGGCTTTTGATATGTGAATTTTTTTTAACTTTTATTTCTCATGAAATGTTTTTATTTCATTTTCATATCTGAAGCTTAGTTTTTCTGGATGTACAATTCTAGATTTGACATCCATTTTCTTTCAGAACTTGATATATGTTGTTTCAGGACCTTCTGGTTTTGAGGGTCTGGGTTGAAAAATCAGTTGAAATCTCAATTGGCTTCTCTCTATATGTAATTTGAATTTTTTCTCTAATGGCTTTTAAACTTCTATCTTTATTCTGTCTGTTAGTCATTCTCATTATAATGTGCATTGGTGTGGGTCTGTTGTAATTTTTGTACATTTGGGGTCCTGCAAGTCTCTTGTAATTGTTTTTCATATCATTTTTTAGATTTCAAAAATTTTCTGATATTATATCATTGAAAAGATTGTGTATTCCTTTGATCTTTATCTCTATGCCTTTGCCTATTCTGATAAATCTTACAATTGGTCTTTTTATGTTATCCCATGTTTCTTGAAAATTATGTTCATGGTTTCTTTCCATTTTCTCTGTGTGACTGACTTTATCTCCAAAAGTATTTATTTTTATTTCATTGTCTTAGGTTCTGTTTTCCAAATGGTCTAGGCTGTTGATGATGCTTTTTATTGAATTTGTAATTTGCTTTATTAATTTCTTCATTTCACACATTTCTGCTTTATATTTTTTCACAATTTCTAACTTTTGTTGTGATCTTTCATTTCCCGTATTTTTCTTTCATTCCATTCCTTATACTAAACTTTACTTCACACATCAGTTTAACTATGTTCATTCTAGTCCCACCTCTGCCATTTTTTTAATGTGTTGTCAGTTGATTCAACAGTTACTATCCAGCCTGCTGACTCAGTTGCCTGTCCTGTGCTTTACACAGACTACCACTGTGCATAGTGAAAACCTCAGTGTCCAAGATTATTATAAAAACTTCATATTCTTAGAATTGTTGGAGGCATGAGAAGGGCTGCCTCACAGGCAGTGTTAGACTAAGTCATGGGCACTGCCTGGCAGTCGGTGGATGGTTAAGTTTGAGGTCTGCATCATTCTCTGGTGCACTTGGAGTGATTGAGGTCTCTAGTATCTTCTCTTTGTGTCTGCAGGTAACTGAAGCTGTGTTGCTACTGAAGGTGCGTGGCAGATCATGAACTGTTTCTGTGCAATGTGAACAACCCTAGAAGCATGGGCTCTAAGAATGACTTGGTTCCATTTGAATTTTCAATGTAGTATTTAATGACAGGAGTCTAATATTCTGTGTACCAATTTTTCATTTGAAATGAAATGTCACTTCATTTTATATGAGTGAATTTAGTGATAATAATGCATTTTTAGCAAATATTAGCCTATTATACATCTTAAGTCAGTTGCTCATAATTGCTTTTCACCAACTCTACTAAATGATTTATTTAAAACTAGGATACTTAAAATACAGTTTTAGTGAGCAATAAATTCTGAAGTTGCTAAGCCTGGGATGTGTTTGTTGAATCATACTGTTTTCTTTTTGAGCTCTTAAATTTGTGTCCACATAATGTTTTGAAATGGCAACTGTCATAAGCAACAGGCTTTTTTAGGTGCATATGTTATATTCCATGAAATGATTCTTCTTTATGACAGTCTTATCTGTCTATGCCCATTGCATTCCTGGGTTACTTGTACTAACTGTAATCCCAGGAAGCAAAGAAAAGGCCCAGCAACTGGGTCACAAGCGATTGCCCATACTAAGCAGTGAATATATATCAAATAAGTTGATAAGTATTTATTGAATTAATGAATAAATCAGATAGCTGGAAAGATGGTATTGGATAAAGTACACTGGAGTAAGGGCTTCAGTCTCAGTCCTGTCATAATGGATCTGTGACCTTGGGAAAGTCAGGTAGCTATCCTTAACAAAGCTATGGTAGTGGGATATCTCAAAAGGAGGTAGTAGTATCTGCCCTGCTAAGCTCATGGAGTTATGACAGCAAATGTTTATTTGGTAAATAAAATCATAGGTGTGAAAATACACCTTAACTCATAAAGTAAATATCATGTGGTGGCATTATTTTTTTCATACCCAGCTATGCCAATTACACTCTAATTTGACACATCAACATACATTATTATTCATAGTCATCTACTTCTAACTAATTTGGAACTTTGTTTTTAGGTAATCTTTGCAAAATGAATTTTCAGTCTTTGCAGTGCTGCCCAGCATTGCAGACTGGTAAGAACTGTGTCCCATCCTCCCTTCCATTCCTTCTCTTGAAGTGACAATGTTCTTGGGAAACTCAAGCAATTTTACTATTGGCTGGGTTATTATGGAGGCATTACATCTGTGCATCTCATGTATATTTCATAATCAGTCCAATATGAGTGACTTTTATCAGCTTCTTTGTCAGATTATCAGTGTCGGATACAGGTCATTTTATCATTTGTTCCCTCATTAAGAAGTATCTAATTATGCCCATGTCATCTATGAAACTTACCTCTTAAAGCTCCAAATTCCCTAACAGTCAAATGTGTTTTGACTCTGGCCAGGGACATTGTTGTAATAGGAAGTTGGAAAGACTTTTGCAAGGCTATTTATTTGGATCCAGACATATTCATGGTCCTTAAGCACAACTTTGGATAATTCTTCAGATTTTCTGTCACCTGTACATCTAAGGAAGAGCTAAGAATCACTGGGATTCAGTCTGTACTGGCACTTAGAAAAGTGTTCATCATGGTAATCTGAGATTATCCCAGGTCTTTGGACAGAAATATTGGCTGCCAGAGTTACATTCCCATGTATAAAGGAGGTGGGAAGGGACTGCTCTCTCATCCTTGGAGAGGAATCTGAGAGAAGACCTATATTGCAATTCAAGGTGATGTGTGTTCCATGCCAGGACATTGGAACTCTTCATGGTCAGGTCTACAAGGAGCTTATAGACTGGAGAGTAGAAACCAATTGAGCATGGGGAGAATCAAGTATTATAAGGAGATAAAGTTGGGCCACCTGAAGTCGAATGGAACAGCTTCTTTATTAGGCATCTCATGCACAGGGTGGGTGCCCACTGAGGTAAAGTCCTTGGAACTGAATGAGGCACATCACTGTCTCAGAGTGAACAGAAGTATGTGAGAGCTGGATGAGTATGGGTTAGAGCAGGAAGAGTCACTTTGAGACTCAGTGGTTCTCCTCAGTCATTTTCTGATTCTAGAAAATCTTAACTTAATGATTGTGTATTCCATTTTTTTTATAGGTGAAGTGAGTGCACAACAGTCTTCTGACTGACATGAACATGTCTTGCCTTTCTGTTGGATGGGGCTGTGGTGAATGGTGGAGGGTTGAATTTGGATGCAGGTTTAGGAGACATGTAGCCCATGAATGTGATGTGGACTCAAACACTTTTCTTATATATCTAAAGGACTGTTCTCATTCTGCATATCATAATATGAAGGAAAATAGGCAGTCTTATCATACAGATTCTGTGGATAACTGGATAGGGAAAGTAAGTGTGACTAGGTTACTTAAAGTCAAAGCATATGTTAGGGGTGGTGCTCAGGATGCACCTCAGTCCTTGAATGGGATTTTTCTGGTCATTTTTGTGAATGTTTGTGACGTGGTTCCTCTGGTTTCCCACAAAGGTGACAATGTGGCAGAAGGCACTTTGTGCCCATCCTCTGGTTTTGTGATGCCATATGCAGTCAGGTTCCTGGGCAGACTGCTGAGTTCTAAAAAGTTCCTTTTCTCCCTTTGTGATGTGCACAGATAGTGAGCTGGCCTGCCCACCTCTTTGGACTTTTATGTGTGTTCATAAATATCAAATACTGGCACAGATATAGTGCTCTTGTGAATTACCAAATTTCATATATGTTTAATGTGAAATCATTTCTCATGAGGGCTTACTCTTTGCTATAATCAGAGCTGACCAAAGCCTAGCTAGGTCTAATGGCTAGAGTAATTCCTCCATATGAGAGTCCCTAGTATCCAATCATCATTCAGTCAGTAAACCTCACCTCTACTAGGCTCTGCAGATGAAAAGATCAATAAAATGGCCTTACTCTTTAGGGCTTATGGTCTAGTGAAGGGACTATAGCTGTCTCACAGCAGTTCATCTCATGTAGTCTCTTTTTTTTTTATTTACAGCTTTATTGAGGTACAATCTACCCATCATGAAGTTAATTTGTGAAGTGTCCAGTTTCAGTTCTAGGGCATTAGCACATCCACAGCACCTCTCACCATTGTCTATCAGAAATTTTCCATTACCTAAAGGAAAACCCTATAGCCATCTGTAGTCATTCTCGATCTTGCCTCTTCACTAGCTCCAGGAACCATGAATCTTTGCCTCAATAATTTGTCCTTTCTGAATACATAATACAGAAGGAATATACAGTGCTTGGCTATTTGACACCATCTGTGTCCTTAAGTGAGGTCTCTTTTTCTTTCCTCTTGTCTTTTGTTGATCATTGTCAGATTCACTGAGTCATTTCATTGGTATATTTTCTGGTCCAAGTTCTGTGGAGTAAAGAAAAGGCAGTCCTTCCTTCAACAAATATTTGTCAGGTGCCTCCTTTAAGTCACACTCCACTGGTTCCTATTCTCACTAAATTCACAGTGTGATAAAGGTATAATGGCAAACATGAGCAAAACACAGACACATCAATAATCAAATGATTAGGGAAGCCCTGTCCACGGGTAGAACATTTATACCAAAGATTGAAAGGGGAACCAGTGACACAAAGAGAAGGGGCTAGACACTCGGCACAGCATTTTGATCTAAGGTGGGTAGGAATCTGGTGAGTTCCAAGGCCTCAAAGGAAGCCAAAGTGGATGCAGTGCTATTAGGAAGTGGCCCCAGGTCAAATGAGTGGAGCCATGGTCACCTGGGGCTTTGTTGTGGGAAAAAGGTTTGAATTTTTCCAGGTGTAGTGTAGGTTTTAAACCAGGAGAGTGCTGTGATCTGATTTGGTTTAAGAAAATCTGGCTACTCTTTGAATAATGGAAGTAAGGGTCAAATTAGGAACAGAATACTTGGGAAGCTTCTGCAAATGTCCTGGAAAATGGCACTAGCGGCCTTGGTTAAGACAGGGCAGAAGAAATGAAGCAGAGTGAATGCATAAAAAAGCTATGTCTAAAGGAAAATGGGCAGGTCTTAAAGATGGATTGAGTGTAAGTGGAGTCAGGGTGTGATTTGAGCCCTTTGGTATACATTTTTCTAAAGTGAAGAAAGCTGGATTCAAATGGCTCTGTGACATATGGAAACTCTAGACAGAAAGATTGGACATTTGCATACACAGAGCTCACAGGAAAGCTGGGATTGGATACTCAGAATTGGGAATCATCAGTGTAGAGGGTGTACGTGAAACCATATTAATGGAGAAGCTCCTCCAGAGGAAGATTCTAGAGAAGAGATGAAAGCTCCATTAATCTGTGACATTTAAAGAAGTACAGAGATAAGAGCTGGGGAGGAGGCATCAGGGGAGCCTGGTGGCATGCAGTCATCAGGAAGCAGTTTTTTCAGCTAATTCCAGCCATGTTGAGGAGTCTTGAATCAATAGAAAGTGAATTCAGTACAGAAGGAATAAATAAGAGATCAGCAAAGCAGAGGCAGGGAATGGGAGGCATGAGGAAGAAAATGAGAAGCAGAGAGCAAGGGTTTGTGAGCCTATCTTTAGACCATCACCATCTTTGGGTAAAACCTGCACATAATAGACTCAGCTTCAAGGCCTGGTTGCGAAGAGTCCAGCTTCACCCTCATCAAGGTTATAAATTGGAAAGCACCCTGCAAAAAATGTGCTGTGGACAGATTAGAAACTTTAGGACCAGACAACCATAGCAACACTATTTCATGCTTCACCCGGGATGATTTTTCTTCATGTTTTTTTTTTAAATTTATTTAATTTTAATTGATTGAACACAAATGGAGTACAGCTATTGTTTCTCTGGTTGTACACAAAGTGGAGTCACACCATCTGTGAATTCATACATGTCCACAGGGCAATGATGTCTGTCACACATTCTTTTATTATTACTCCCCCACCCCGACCCCACACCTCCCTTCCCTCTATGCTATCTATCCTTCCTCCATTCTTGCCACCCGTCCACCCCACATTATGCATCATCATTCACTTATCAGAGAGACCATTCGGCCCTTGGATTTTTGGGATTGGCTAATCTCACTTAGCATAACAGTCTCCAACATCATCCATTTACCACAAATGCCATAATTTTATTCTTCTTTATGGCTGAGTAATATTCCATCGTGTATATATACCACAGTTTCTTTATCCATTCATCTATTGAAGGGCATCTAGGTTGGTTCCACAATCTAGCTATTGTAAATTGAGCAGCTATGAACATTGATGTGGCTGCATCACTGTAGTAATCTGATTTTAAGTCCTTTGTGTATAGGTCAAGGAGTTGGGATAGCTGAGTCAAAGTGTGGATCCATTCCAAGTTTTCTAAGGAATCTCCACACTGCTTTCCAGAATGGCTGCACCAACTTGCACTCCCACCAGCAATGTATGAGTGTACCTTTTCCCCCACATCCTCCCCAACACCTGTTGTTGCCTGTATTCTTAATAAAAGATATTCTAATTAATGTTGGTTTTTTGTGTGTGCTAATGGCATTGCACTGTTTTATCTTGGAAGGTTATAAATGAGGAGGCATCCTTAGAACTTTCTTAGCTTTTGACAGCATGAATCTTTCCTTCAGTCTAGACTGGTCCATGCATTATTAGAAGAGGTAACTTATTATAGCTGAGATAAATTATGTGACCTGGTGACATATAGAATGTGTATATTTTTATAGTTGGGGTCTGTAACTCAAAGTATGAAGCAATTTTTGAGAATGACGTACAGTGAATAATTTTGGTATTTAGAAAATTTCCTTTTCCAAGTCTGTGTTCATGGTCTTTTTGACACCTATCTTTCATTCTATAAAACCATTGCCTAATTTAGTGATCAAATTATCATTTACCTGTCCTTTGTAGAATTTGGTATTCTACTTAAAAATCTATGTCAAGTACTGTAAACAACTCATTCACTCTCAATGCCCTCATTAATTTTTCATTAATTTTAAAATGGACAAAAAAAGAGAATTCAAAACCTGGCTTGATGCTTCTGTATAGGGATTAAACTTACTGAGTTAAATTTCAGTTAAATTTAATAATTTTTTTCTGTATAAATGAATGCAAAACAGAATTCATGTTAATTGAACTTGAAGAGAATGGAGGCATTGGCAACTTCCCTGTGGCTTATCTCTGATTCTTGGTTGAGAGTGGACTGTCTAGTTGTTTAGTGCTTGGCCTTCCATTATACTCTTTATGAATTTGAGTAAATTGTAAATCTCCTGTGTACAATTTAGTCATTTCTTTGATCTTGTGAAGATATAAAGAATTGTGACAATCATGGAATTTTTGAACAGCATCTAGAGATTAAATTTTAAAAATACTATTTCTCAGTTATTCATGGAAAGTGTCCCTGATTTAGAACAATTTTGTTATCTTACTCTTCTTTTTAACACCTTTAGGAATATATAACATGTAAACATTGGAAAGATGCAATGAAAATGGTAGGTAAGAATGTGAACTTGGAAATCAGGGTACATGGGTTTGAATCCTGTCTCTGACACATCACAGCATGAGACTTTGGGCACACTACTCAGCCTCTCATGATAAAGTCTTCCATCCCTCTGAGGACATGAATCATACCTTTGTCCAGTGTTTCAATATTGTATATGCTACATCCATAATATCAGATGGCTGCAGCATTACCTCTTCTTGTTCATATAAGGCTATTTTACTTAATAATGGCCCCAAAGCATATGGATAGGGATGCAAAGGAGGCACCATGGCATGAAACATGAAGGATGGTTTAACTCCAATAATGTGGCAACACTGTAGGTACATAGGAAAAATCACTCTGTGATTTGGGTTTGGGAATGTTCATGTTTTCAGACATCCATTGGGGGTCTTGAAATATAACCCCTGGGGATCAGTGGGAGAGGCTGCTCTATTATTGCTGTTCTTAGGGTTTCCAACATAGGTAGGGGCAATGGTGGAATTATTCTGTTGGTGATCAAGCAATCCTTAAAAAGCAAAATTTCAGTTTTTAAAAAATTTGATTGCCCTTATGCCATTGGGAGATATGAAAATTATTTCCTTAATCCTTTTATGAAAAAGAGTCAAAATTCTTTTTTTTCTTTCTTTCTTTTTTTTTTTTTTTTTGGTACTGGGGATTGAACCCAGGGACACTCGACCACTGAGCCACATCCCCAGCCCTATTTTGTATCTTATTTAGAGACAGGGCCTCACTAAGTTGCTGGGACTGGCTTTGAACTTGCAATCCTCCTGCCTCAGCCTCTCAAGTGCTGGGATTACTGGTGTGGGCCACCGCACTGTGCTGAAAAAAGTGCAAATTCTTAATAATGGTAGGCAGAAAGGATCTGATGAAATACTACTGAAGTTAATGTGAGATGAATTGTAAGTTATGCAGGTTTTAAAGATATCTGAGTTGGGCATGGTGGCACATATCTGTAATCCCAGTGACTTGGGAGGCTGAGGCAGGAGGATCACAAGTTCTTAGAAAATTCTTGGTATGTTTCTTGGTATGGAACTGGGAGTGAGAAGCACATCTTCTTGCATTCTTTCCTTGCATTACCCATTTACCTGAAAGTAAAACCTATTATTGTGAACAACTCTCCTAGATAGTTTGTCCACTTCAAGGCCCTGTTTTAGCAGGCACAGAAAGTACTGCTGATTCAGACCATCTTTCTTATGATCCTGAGGAATGATTAGTGGTGATGATGGCTGCTGAAGGGAGGGTCCCACACTCAGTGTAGGTAAGAGGAGATGCACAGCAGCAACTGTTTTGCCCTGTCCTCCACACGTGTCTCATACTAACATGTTAAAGCTATGCAATGTATTTGCAATTTGTGCAACTGTGTAGATGCACATGTATACACATGTATGCATCAGCTAGTAAAGTAGTTTAATTTCACTTTGGACTTTGATATTCAGATGTGATAATTTTAATTTGATAATTAAATAGATTATATTGCTCCCATATTTTAAAACCTGTTACAGGGGTAAAAGGCTTGGACACTGGGAGTTGGTGAAGTAGGGAAGTGCCAAAGTTGAGTGGACTGTAGAAGGGCAACCTAAGGGAGCCTTGTGGCCATGAAAACTCTCTGCCGTGACTGTGTCACAGCACCCTTCAGGTCAGTTTTCCAGTGGTGATTTTACAGACTTTGACCATTTCAGGAAATTGGGTAAAGGGGACAAATGGTCTGTGAATTATTACTTAAATCGGCCTGTAAATCTGCAGTTATTCAAGAGCATAGAGAGAGGGAATGGGAGGAGAAACATGACACCTTCTAACACTGTTAGAAAATGTTTTATTCCCAAAGGCTAGATGGTTCCTAAAAGGAACTATTTGCAACTGTTCTTGGGTCAGAGACTTTATTAAGATTTTTAAGTCCATAGATGATCATTGGGGTGACAACATAGCCACTGGTTATTGCTGTTTGATGCTGTGTACCCCATGTTCAGCATATCACTATTTCAAAACTGCAGAGTCTTCTGTGTATTCCTCAGGGATGTGATGTACCTTTCCCAAGCCCTAAAGTGCAGTGAAGCAAGCAGGAAGCTGTAGTCAGCACAGTCTGGTGTAATAGAGCCTGGGCTCAGACACCACACTAGGGTTCACATCTCAGTTCTACCTCCTCTTTCTTATGATCTTTGGGAAATCAGTTAATGTTTTTGGCTTAATTTCATACATGTAGTTTGAGATCCATGAATTCAATTTTCTATCATTTGGGTGTTGTGAAGAATAAATGAGACAATGAAAATACTTCATACATGCTCTGCAGATGCCCAATTTGCTGCTCCTATTACTGGAAGGAGGTATAGTAGTGGTGCAGAGGAATCAAGAAATAGATTTCATCTTTGCTTCTAACAATTCTGATTTTTAGAAATTCTCTTAGCCTTCCATAACTTGGTCTCCTGTGGGCTCTCAGTATGTCTGAGTAGATGACAGGTCAATAATCTTCCAGGTTTCAACTTCCTGGGTACTGAGGTGAACTTTTTAGAGGCAATAAAACTATGATTGAAAACACAGGCTAGAGTCTGCCAGGCCTCACTTTGAATCTTGGCTCTGCCTCAGTTCTGAGCCATGCACTGCACACTGCCCATCCATATCTTGTTCCCTCAGCTTTTCAACCTTACTGGGGTTTTGTTCAGAACAGTATTGGAATCCACCCACCCCAGGTACAAAGCATGGTTACTTCTACTGTTATACTTCCTCTATTACTACTACTAATACTCTACTTAAACTACTGCCCAAGAGGCAAATCTACCAGTGTCCCATCCTCTGCCTGTCTTGTGTTTTCCAGTTAAAGATTTTTTAGAGTTCTTTCACTAATTCATTTACATGTTGGCTGAGATTCTTTTCCAGATCTATGGGCAGAGTAGAGCAGTTGTGGAAGACACCATGGGTCCTGCAAACACTAGCTGTTTGCTATCTGGTTCTTTGAGGAACATGTTCACTAGCCCCTCATCTAAGAAAATTATAACAGCTGTGTCCTTAAGTTTCCTGGTTTCTATACCAACTGTGAGGATTGTATGTCCTGTGTTTCCCTCTCTCCTTTTCCTGCTGGGTTGTATTCAGCTTTGAATAGGTGGGATGCTTCTAGATGTGGTAGCTCTTTTGAATTATACAGTGAGCATGTGAACAGGCCAGAAAGAGGGCAGGGCAGGATTTTTCACAGTCATCCCTCAGCTATTGTCCTGGGCCCTGGACTCCCTTAGTGTTTTTGTTATAAGAAAAAATACACTCATGTTTTTGTAAGACTTTTAAAATAATTGGTTGTTGTTGCCTGCGACAGGATGGAACCCAATGTTATGGCCTTATTTGTAAAATTGTAAACAAATTGCTTAATTTCTACAGGCTTCAGATTTCCTATTTCTTTCCCACTTTAATAAAAATAATGAGGATTAAATTAGATGATAAATATAAAGCTATGGTTCAATTCCTTCTGTAGTATAAGCAAGTAATTGGAAGTTATTTTATTTCCTGATTAATCCATGCATAATTCTAAATTACTTTGAGTCTCTGTCTACACAGGCACATATTCAACAAATTGAACACCTTTTGCAAAAATCATGTTTTGTTTAGAAATGTTTTGACAACCAGAACATGTATTTCAGTTGCAAATAAAAATGTTGCAGTGTAGATGTAGTTGTTTTGACCATCTGTGTGGAAATGAATGCTTTCTATTTGAGTTAAACTATGGAATATGTTTGCTAAGTGTTTTTGAAAATATATTTGTCCTTTTTTTTCGAATATTATCTTGATGTTATTGATGATATTAGGCAATGTTTACAGTTTATGACATAGAACATGTCAAAGCTATTTTTAAAAACAAGGAATGGCAGCTGCTGTGGAAATTCTGGTAACTGCTGATGCAAGATTCCCACTCCTTATAAAAGCTCTGCTATTTCTTAGAGTGCTAACTGGCTGACCTTCCACATGTCAGTTACCATGAATGCAAAACTAAATGACATGTTATTATTACGTCTCAAGTACTGATGGTTTTACTATAACTGTGTTTTTTTCCTTTGAGGGTAATGATGAAATCATATATTCCCCAAAGTATAATTTACTTGATACTTACTGTGAATGTTCAATGATAGTGATAAGGGTTTACATTTTTATAATCATATTGGTTTTTCTTTCAAATTTAACATGTAGTAAATCAGAAAGTAAGGTACCTGGATGCATATCCCTTTTGATGGCATTTAGGGTAAAGGGAATCCCAATATCTTATGCATCAAATGGCACTACCAATATTGAATTATGAGATCATTATATAGCTTTCACAGATAATTTGACATGCCATCATGTCCCAGTCCATCTTGTTTAGATAAAACAACAACATTGCTTGTCTTCAAGATCCCACATTACCTTTGATCACAGGTGATATTATACTAATATTTTTTCAAGTTGATTATACTCTCTGTCACAAAGTCAAAATAAATGTTACATTAATAAAAGCCTCATGACTTTTCTTTAGAGTTCCAAAAATTACTCTAGTTTTTTGTATGTGTATAACATCTCTCATAATATGTACTCAAAAACAGTTCAGAAATAACATACACTATTTTTTCCTGGATTTATAGGTGATTCACAGGCTAAGGTTTTCTTTCAACACTGTGACCTATCCAAAAATCATAGCATGCCCTCATCACATGATTTTGTTCTTTAAAGAGAATTATTTGGAAGAAAATTTCTTAAACCTATGAGAGAAAAACACTCATCTATCACCATTTATCTGGAAGTTGTCTGATTCCTTTCAGATAATTACACCAATGTTTTATAGCTTTCAACATGAATAAATTCATATATGCATTTGAAAAGCAGAGATTTCTGATTTTCAGAGTTGAAATTTTCTTAAGCTTTTACACAATTATAAAGCAGAGCAAAGATGGCATAAAGTGAGAGTGTCTTAGGTTGGTGGGAAGAGGCTGGACTCTTCCTCAAAGGGCATGTGATCACAGGCATGACTTCGATTGGAGTGGATGCCTGCCCCCTGCAGCTGTGGGAACTCACAGCCATGTGTCATGGAGCTGCCCAAGCAAACCCAGTCTGTGTACCTTGTGAACTGAGGCAGTTTGGAAACATCAGTGCTCAGACCAGGGCACCCTATTCTCTTGCCAGATACTACATCAGGAGAGAATTGCATTGAAGCTAGAAAGTACAGATGCCTCTGATGATCTGATATTTAAATATAGAAATAGGTGACTTCCTGGCATAATCCATGGTGCACCACTCTGACTGATTTTCCTTTGGTTACTTTGGTCACAGATGTTAATGCAAACCTATAGTCCTTGCTATTAGATCTAGCTTCCATGTGCTTAGACTGCACTTGTGTCAGAAAGGAAAAAAGGAGAGATTTATAGTATTCATTCTGACTTTAATTGGTAAATTTTAGGGCTGGGGTTGTAGCTTAGTAGTACAGCGCTTATCTAGCATGTGTGAGGCACTGGGTTTGATTCTCAGCACCACATATAATTAAATAAATAAAAAACAAAGGTCCATTGACAACTAAAAAGAAAGAGGTAAATCTTAGTCTATCTGCTCATTCATACAGCATGTGTTCAGCTTGTATTTTAAGCCAGGCAATATGCTAGGAAACAGGACTGACCATAAGAAGCTGAAGGTTCCAGTGCTCCTTATTCTGGCAGACTCACCAAGATCTTGCCTTTCTAACCCCTGTCCATTTGTCACTCCCTCCCTCTCATTTTCCCTCCTTTTATCTCTTTTGCTTATTCACTCTTTCATCAATATTTATAAAGTTTATGTACTGTGCCAAGCACTCAGAAGATAGTTAAGAGTAAGATGGATATTGTTCCTACTCTAATTTAATTTATACTTGAGTTGGCAATGGACTTTAAATGAATAATCATACACGCTTTATTGTAATTACAATTACAGTTCCTCTCAGAGACACAAAATAATTTCTCATGTCTGTTTTTTCTTCTTCATTTCTGTAATGGTTATTCGAATTGTCAACTTGACTAGATTAAGAGATTCTGATGATCAAGAGGCTTCTGAGTGTGTCAATGAGGGCATGTCTAGGAATGACTGGAATGTGGGATAGTGAACTGAACTGGGGACCCTCCCAAAGTGTGGGAGGCACCACCCAATAGAATGAAATAAAAGCTGGAAGTACAAGGAAGCAGATACAGATGTAAGCTTAGTTCTTGAATGGGTTGTTGATCACTGCTCAGATCACGTGAGGATATCAGACTCTGCTTCTTCACTCTTCAAACGTGAACTCTGCCAGTGATTCTCCATGTAGTTTCCAGAAGCCATGGTCTGGAACTAGGATAGCACTGTTGATCTTTCTTGTTCTGGGTCTTCTGTGTCTTAGACTGTGCAGCTGCTCTTTCTTCCATCTCTCCAGTTGCAGACAGCCATTATGGACTATCCAACTTTTGCTCATATAAGACAATCTAATAAATCCCCTTTTATAATCATACTTCCTGTTGATTCTGTTCCTCTAGAGAACCCTAATACAAATTTTTCCTAATTATAAAACTTTAGAGACAATTTAGAAAATATAGGGAAAATCCAAGAAAAATAGACCAAGATAATCCCTTATCCCATCATACATGTTATCATTTTGACTAGTGTTCTTCTACTCATTTCTTTCTCTGTGTATATGTGTGCATACATATGTGAACATATGCATGCTTATGTTTGGAGTCACACTACATATTGTTTGGCCATTTTCTTTAAATGATCAATAAAAAATAAGGATTTCTTATTAAATATTCTTTCAAAATGTCTTTTAGGTTTTCTGAATAATTCATTTTATTTCTGTAGTATAAATTATTTAATTTCTCTACTTGAGCATAATTTGAGTATGTCTTCCAATTTTTATTGATGAATGAAAATCAGTGTTTCTCTGCATTTTTTGAGTCTAGCAAATAATTTAGAATTTAAATTTGCTGACCAATTGGTACACACAATTTTGTAATGCTTCATATATCATGTCATATATGATATGATAAAATATAAAATATTTATACTTGATCTGTTAAATATAATCAAAAATTTGAAGTGTTCTGTTCTCTAGAATTGCATCCATGTACACACACATTCGAACCATGAAAGTAACTAGTTTACATAACTTTGGCACATCAAAAATGATTAAATTTTAAATATGTGTAATTTAATGGACAAAAGTAGCATCTTGGGATTTTCATTTAATGTTTCCATTTATATATCATCCAGTTGTCTATCGTGTGTATGATTTGCCACTTTTCTATTGAGATTATTTTCTTGAACATATTTAGAAAATAATACATAAAATTATAGATGCCATTTTATGTATTACATTAACATGATTTCACATTATTTATGTAATGCATTAATATAAAGTGATTTATTATTTTAAGGATATTCACAATTATTTTTGTTTTAAAAAAATGTTGCATGCTCACTTGCAATGGTGCTTTACTTATAGACCTAGAGCTTATGTACCTAGAGCTTATGTAAGCACCAAGGACTTCTTATGCTTCTCTTTTACTGATTTCCTTTTTACATAAAAATTTGTAATATTATTACACATATTTATTGTCTTAAAATTTATCATTGCTAATCCCTCCAAGTTCTTAATTTTTACTGTTTTATAGTGTTGTCTTGTAATTCTTCACATGAATTTCATAGAGAAGCAGGTTACATTAAAAAGTAGCCTTGTTTTCATATTGATTTAATCAGCATTTGTTTGCTTGTTTCTGCTGATCTTATATGTAATCAGAATCTCTGAATAGGAGATGATTTTATTCCATTGCTCTGCATTCTGGAGAGAAGGTATGATGTTAGGTTCATCTTTAACATCTCCTTCTAGCTTGTTACAACTGCAACCCTCTGCATTATTGTCTATTCTCTCTGATGCTGGTTGTGCCCTACCATCATTTCTTTTTTGCCAGAACAGCAAATAATGTTGACTTGACAAAAATAAGCATTTCAGTAAAGCCCCTACTTCACTTGGATTTCCTTCATTTTTTACTCATTGTCCCTTTTCCATCCAGGGATCCCCCTCCAGGATGCTACATGCCACCATGTTCTCCTGCAATCTTTGACTGCTTTCAGACGTCCCTTGTTTTTGGTAGGCATGATGGTTTAGAGGAATGCTGGTCAGGTATTTTGTAGAATGTCTTTCAGTGTAGGTGTTTCTGATGTTTTTCTCATATTAGATTGGTTATGAATTTGAAAGGAAGAGCACAGGGGCCAACTGTCCCTCTTATCATACCAGGAGGGCACATGCTCTCAGCATGAATGCCGATGTGACCTTGATTGCTGGTTGAGGTTATTTGTCAGATTTCTTCACTGCTACTTCTCCATGCCACTTCTACCTATTTAACTCTACCAATCTTTTAAGGACTGGCTCAGGGCTTACCTCATAGATATCTTCTCTTGAGTCTGACCAGTTAGGGCAATGTTAGATCACATACTTGGAATTTAAAACAAGCCAATGATTGAGAGCTGTGTTGGGGAGGAAGGTGGGAAGGCTCAACAGCTTACTTGACCAACCCACACTATGATTCTGTAAAATGTCACAATTATACTCTTTTTTTTATATATGGGAAACCTTGGAACTCTAAGAAATGCTTTGTGGCAACAGAACAGAGGGAGTCCAGACCGTCTTGAATTAGTGAAACTCCCATGGCTGTTTCTAAGAACCCAGATATGTATTTGAGAAGGAGCTAGGGTTTCCAGTAAACTTTTTTTCTTTTTTTCAGAGTGGAAAATAAAGTTGTATTAAAGAAAAGTAAAAGCAGACTTCTCCTGGGTGGAAGAAGGGGACCCAAAGGCGGAATCCGTGTGGCGAGTAAATCCTGTCCTTTTTATAAGTTTTACTCTCTTGCTCCCTTCCCCCCTCATATTCTTCCTCTCTGTTTAGGCCCACTTTTGCAGGTGAGTGGCAAAAGCAGAGAAGCAGATGGGCAGGGGAAGGGCTCAAGCTATAGCAGGTGATGTCCCAGCTGGTGTTAATTAGCAACTCTTTGCCTATAGTTCTTGATTAGGGCAGGTAAATCTGGTTATCAATGGACTCTGGAGATCTTTGATATTCCATTCCCCAGGGCAGCCTTCAACTTCCAGATGCAGGTGGTTTTTATGTCCTTCATTTTCTCAATTTGACCCAATATCTTTTATTTCTGCACTAACTACCTAACCAGTCCTGGCTACATTTCCCCCCTTTTGTTTAAGGAACTCAACTGCTTGCTGTAAGGAAAGTGGATGATGACCACTCTGGCTGCTTCAGAGCTGGAAGGGGGCGAAGTTGGGGGCAAGCAGTTTGGAGTTCCTTTTTTTTTTTTTTTAGAAATCGGGTCGATTGAGGGGTCCATGGTAAAAGTCTGGTTGAGAAAAAATAGGCTGGAGGGCCATTTGAGAAATGGGCGGTCTATAAGAGAAACAAGAAGTTATGAGTACCAGGATAAGATTAATGCAACAGTAAATGCCACAGCAAAGAAACACACCAATGAGTATTATGGTGACAATAGAGGCTAATAATGTTTTCTACCAGGTGGTACCAGAAAACCAGGAACTAAGAATTTGTCCCCATGATAAGCCTGGGGAAGACATGACCTCTATCTGAGAGTGCAAATCTTTAAGGATGTAAGTCACATTGCCCGAATTGTCAGGGATGTAAACACAGCATTCAGTTTTGAAAATGGCACAAGTGCCACCTTGGGCAGCAGTGAGGACATCTAAAGCCATTCTATTTTGTAGGATAGCTTTCCTCATGAGTGCTACTTCTGTGTTCAACATAGAAATACTTTCCTTAACATCATGGAGAGCAGTTTGAGTGTAATTATTTAGGGTCTCCACATGCCACATTACATCTTCTAAGCCAATTTGTGGGATAAAGAACATTGAAGCTAGATGATCATGCCAATGGAAAACAGACCATCCCCATCTATGTCTGAGATTGGGGAGATTTGCTGGCTGTTCTCTATTTGGGGTCCATCTCCCTTGCATCCAGGAGTACCCAATAGTACATCTTCCTATCCAACCTGGTGGAAGCCAGGCCCATAAGTTCATTCCACATATCCATTGGGTCCCATTGGGTGCTGGCCAGCTAATTTCAGGTCTAGAGAGCCAGTTAGTTCCAAACCAATCATTGGCTTGTAAAATTACAATTTCCTGGCATAGTGACTCAGGATTTTCCTCTAATGTTTCTGGGAGGAGAGTGGCTGGGTTTAAATTAGAGCAAGTCTTTATTTGAGTTAGGGGTCCTTCCAGAAGTAAAGCCTGATATTTTAGAAGGCAACTATCTGAAAGCCATAGTCCTCCTTTTGTATTTAAAATTCCTGAGAGATCATGGGAAGTGTAGATAACCCATGCATTTTCTTACTAATTATTCCATATCTCTCTTGTGATCCTACAATTGGAATCCTCACTGTCTGATCGGCAAGTGAAGGGAAACATCCAGGAGGGAGTGGATGTGGTGGGAGTGTGGTACGACTCATATGGAGGCAAGTGTAATTGGCGCTTTCCCTCAGTGCCATTCGTAAACCAATCATCCTAGATACCCCTTAGGGCGGTCAGGAGGGGAGTCCAGAGATGGAACCTTGAGATTTCACCTGAGAGTAGCCTGGGCCAGAGAATCTCGCAGTTGCTCCAACCCCTTTTTCCTCCTCCATGCATCCGAGGTGGATCAGGACTAGGGACACTGTGTACTGGTGGCAATTGCTCTCTGAGCCAGGACAGAAAAGTAGGAACTGCTTCAGCAAAGCCCAACATGCCTACTCTGCATAGAGCAGGTGATTGGGAACTTGCTTAGGCCAGGAAATCTCTCACCCGAGTCTTGAAGGATGGCGGCTGCACTAATTGCATTTAAGTAGCCAACAGGTGCCCATTTTGCCCTCCAGAAAGAGACAGAAAGATGCACCTCAACAGATGTGGGGTGCGTGGTGTGTGAAGAGGCTTACCTCAGTGTAGATGTCAGTGGAACCTCCAAATCTGATACCTTTGTAACTGGTGCCGAGTCCTGCTTCCTCAGGTGTTGAAGAATAACACCGTAGAGGCAGACTGAGGCAAGTGCAGAGTGGAAAATAAAGTTTTATTAAAGAAAAGTAAAAGCAGACTTCTCCCGGGTGGAAGAAGGGGACCCAAAGGCAGAATCCCTCCAGTAAACTCTTAAGGACTTCTCACTTTGCTGGGATTTTAACCCACCTATGCTAACTCCCAGTTTTTCTGGGATTTTAACCTACCTCTGCTAACTAACACTTTGTGTGACATATGGCTCAGTCTGCCACAAAGTCTAGTGCCTCTGGAATCTCTCTCCCAGAACTCTGAACATTTCCCCCTCAATTAACATTAAATCAGAGTATGTCTTCTGTTCTCTGTAATTTCCATGCCGTAACCCAGAGCTTAGCTCCCATGTTTTGTCTTCTATGCCTTCTCACATTTCATTACCATTCCTTGTGCATATATATGTTTCCCAGTAGCACAAAGGACTAGACAGTCCTCATCCTTAGTACCAGCCAAATGTGAGCACAAAGCTGACGTCTGAATGAAAGAAACAACAAAGGCCTTATTGCAGAGGAATTGCAGTATGTAACCAAATAAGCATAAACTCCCAATGAGATGGTTGCATTTAAGAATGAATTTTTTAGCCAGAGTTGTGGTGCATACCTATAATCCTAGGGGTTGGTAGGTTGAGGCAAGAGGATTGCAAGTTCAAAGCTAGCCTAGCCACTAAGTGAGGAACTAAGCCACTCAATGAGATCCTGTCTCAAAATAAAATATAGAAAAAGGCTGGAAATGTTGCTCAGTGGTTATGTGCCCCTGAGTTAAATCCCCACTAACAAAAACAAGAAAAAATTTTGTTAGTGTCAACAACATTCAGTAGAAAACCTGTACTTAAAAATAAGGAAGGCAACTTGGGTCTGGGGTTGTAGCTCAGCAGTAGAGCCCTTGCCTAGCATGTATGAAGCACTGGGTTCAAACCTCAGCACCACATAAAAATAAATAAATAAAGGTACTGTGTTCACCTAAAACTAAAAATATTTTTAAAAATTAGGAAAGCAACTTGAGGGAGAATACTGGATGCCAGTATCACCTCACTATGCTGGTCTTCAGTGCTGGGTGAAGACCCCATGGGATATCTAAACAATTAAATCACTCAATTTTATCTTGCAGACAACTCTGTGCTTTCCAAGATGATGTTTCTGCTAGTTTTGTCAGGCTTCAAACTTTGGAGCATGAATAAAAGTGGATGAGAAATTCAATGACATAGGTATCATTTATCTTACAAAAGCACTCACTGTTTTGTTGTATTCTTGGAAACAAAGTTAACATTTTCATATGCAGGTCTTGAATCCTCTCAACTCAAATGAAAACAGACACAAGGATGTGCAGAATTGAGGCTGTGCTGATGGAGTCCCCTCTTTTGCTCTTTTCAGATCTGTGAGGAAGTTTACCTCTTTGGGAATACTTGACAAGGTCTGGATGCATGTTTGTCATGGCTTGGTGGATGTGGGGGACTATTTCTGGCATCTTATGAATCAAGGCCAGCAGTGCTGGCAAATGTCCTACAAAAAATCCCCATAAGCAAAGAATAGTCTGACCCCAAATGTCAATAGTTCCACAGTTGAGAAACTTTGATTGTTGGCTACTTGTTTGTTGGGGTTCAGTCTGTGGGTCTTTTTTCCCTTCTGGAGGGGGTAAGGCTGACGAGGCAACCAACGCCCTAGGGAGAGCCAGTTCCAGGCCAGTCTCAAATTTATTCAAAGAATTACAGCACTTTTATAGACGAGGGGAGTCCGAGAACAAAGAACAGGTAGAGTTACATGATAGTCTGGAAGGATGGCCCAATGAGATGTCACACAGTTTACCTAAGGGCGGAGGGAGAGGTGAGGAGAGTGAAGCTCACCTGGGACATATGTCTGCAGGCAGGTCAGACCACTTGGGAGTGTTCTCCAGCGAGCATGTAAAATCCTGTGATTTCAATCAAAGAATTACACCTTTCCGCAGCCTTTTGGAGCACATGCCTCAGTGGCTTCTTTCTGCATCCCCACATTTCCCCCTTTTTTAAACTGTGAGCTCATCATTGGATGGCTCAGTAACAGCAACACTGGCTTCACAGTAGGTGAGGTAGAATTCAGCAGGGGAAAACACAGTCTCAAAGTCTTTGGCAACTTAACAAGATATGAGGTTACAGTAGTATAGCAATATATGAGGTAAACTTCATTAATACAGTCTTAAGATTTCAGTAGTATAGCAATACAGTGACTTTCATTAGCAAAGTGATAAAAATTCAATAGTAAAATAATATATATAAAGTGAATTTCATATATAAAGTGAATTTCATTAGTAAAGTGATAATAATTCAGCAGTAATAATAGCACACATTAAAAGAAATAAAGTCCCAGCTCCTGGATTTGCCTCTGGAGCCATAGTCGCTGCTTGATCTGTGAGGTTCTTTGTTTTCTCCTCATGTGATGTTTTGTGCACAGCGGTGTTGTTTCATTCTCAGAGAACAATGTGGTCCACCTCCTTGAGGGCGCTAGTCATTCGGCGACAAATTCTCCATCTGATGAGTCAGCGGTCTGGACATAAGGATGAACGTTCCTGGCCGGTACCCACAGAGGCTTTTCTGCAGCTCTGGAAAGACACAAGCAAAGCCTCTGCCCTGGGTTAGCAATGGGTGTGAACCATGCCATGTGTTAATTAGTGGATCCCTCCACCAAACTAGTGGCAGTGGAGTTGGGGGTGGCATTAGAGCACCCAGTGCTTATGAATAGGAGAGAGACCATTATCATCCAAGGTGAGAAAATTAAAGTAAAAAGAGCTTGAACAGTCAAATTTAAAGGAGAAGGCAGGGGTGTATCCCCCCCTTCTTTTTTAAACTGAAGGTTAAGTATTCCATTAGCTCATTCAATAATTCCTTGACCTTGAGGGTTATAGGGTATACCTGTAACATGTTCAATATTGAAACTCTTTAAAAAATTTTTAAAAGTAGAGGCAGCATAGCAAGGTCCATTGTATGCTTTATGGACCAAGGTACTCCAAGAATGAGAAAAGCATGTTTTAAGAAATTAATAGCATGTTTTGCCTTTTCTCCCAACATTGGTAAGGCAAATGTGGCTTTTGAGTATGTATCAATGGCCACATGCATGTATTTTAATTTGCCAAAGGGAGCATAATGAGTAACATCCATTTGCCAGAGTTTATTAGGAGTAAGTCCACATGGCAATGTACCTTGGGGCTGCAATGGACCCAAGGGAAGTAAAGACTACATTTCTGGCATGCCTTTACTAGGTGCTTGCAGGATGCAAGTGTTAGATCAGGTAATAATCTATGTATGGCAGTTCCAGAGAGATGAAACTTGGCATGCAGCTCTTTGGCCTGTTGCAAGGAAGATAAGTTAACAGTCATTATGTACTTATCTACTTCTTCATTTCCTTTTGCTAGCTGCCTGGTAACTGAGAATGAGATTGAAGGTGTTGAATATACCAAGGGTGTTTTCTATTTTCCAGTAACAATTGTAGCTGCAAAATGTGTTTATCTAAGAGTGTGTCTTGAGGCCTGAACAAGGCAAAAGGTAATTGCCTAGCAAGTTGCACCACATACTTACTGTCTGGAAATATATTTAGAGAAGATTCTTGATTTTGTAGTAACATTTTAATGAGAGTTTGAAGTTCTCCTAATTGAACTGAGGCTTGATGAGGACCTCTTTTCCTTTGAGGATTTGATCCTTTAATGATATATCCCCAAGTAGTTTTATTGGCATCTGTAAAAGCTAGATCAGCGTTAGGTATTGCTTGATTCTTTGGAAAGGCTTGTCCATTGACAGATTGTCACGCGCAGCCGGGTCGACTCCTCTGACGTGACCTGCCTGGTTTGTTCTGGGATGATGTCGCAGCTAGCGGGGCCCTCTCGGGAAAACACGAATGACTCACCACAGCGAGCTGGTGCTCCAAGGTTTTTTATTGATGCTGTCACTTGGGTCACACAGTTCCTCCGGACGCAGAGTTGTTGGAGAGCAGAGTGGCCGTCAGAGCAGTGATGGTGAATGCTCTGCCTCCTTCAACCGTCCGGGGTTTTTATACACTTAAGGGGAAAATCCCCGCACTCATATCACAGCACTCCAGCTTAGGGTTCGCTTATTTGCATATCAGCTTATCGTCTACACCAGCTTAGGGTTTGCTCATTTGCGTATGACATCACACTACAGTCAAGTAACACATCACTTACACTCCTCACACAATATGGCGTTGGTCTTGCTCTACACACAGATAAAGGAAAATTAAAAAGCATTTTAAATATTTGAGTTTTTGGGTAATGATAACTGTCCTGGGAAGCCTGCTATTAAAGCCCAATATAAAGTGTTGTTTAGTTCCATGCCTTCTAATTGATCCTTAGTAAAGGGCATAACATATTGGATACATAATTTGCATGCTTTTATGGCTAGCGAGAGGATTGCATCGCAGATTGGAGTTATTTTCTGGGTGGCACTCCAGGACAATTGTACACACAAGAGAAGTTGGGCTTCCTGTGCTAACGTGCCCACTGATGCACCTTTAGTAGGAATGATGTAGGCTTCTATAGACACTTCATCTCTAAACCTGTTTACTTCTAATTGTTGCATTTGTTTTGTAATCAGGTTTAGCACTGATTTTGCTTCCACTGAGAAAGGCTTAGGGGTTAACAGATCAGTCCCTTTTAACATTTGAAATAATGGGTCTAGGTCACTAGATGACAAGTGCAGAAGAAAATGTAGCCAATTAATATTGCCACATAATTGTTGTAGTTCATTTAATGTATATTTATCCTTAATAAGTAACCTAGGTCTTGCAGGGGAAATTTTATCTCAAATAGAATATCCTAGAAAAGTGAATGGTGGGACAGTTTGAACCTTTTCATGTGCCACTTTTAAGCCTACTTCCTGCAGGTTTGATATTAAAGCTTCAACTGTTTGATATTAAAGCTTCCCTTTTTAGGGAACTTTGATCTGGGTGTGCTACCAGCACATCATCCATATAATGAATAATTAAAGCAGAACCTCTTAAAGGCTTAGTAGCATGAGCTACATAATGTTGGCAAATAGTAGTGTTAGGGTCGAGACACCTACCGCCCGCGAAGGAAGACTCCAAGAGACCTCATGCAACACACACAGGGTTTATTGTCCAAGCATGCTGGGGCTCACTACATGTCCTAACAGCAGGACAGGGGCAGAGAGCCCCGAGCCAAAGTACAGCAAGCTTTTTATAACAGTAAGCAAATGGGCAGTTTCCTTGGGTGAACAATTTATGGTTTTACTAGCAACTTGGTGATGTTTACACAAGGTTAGCTCCCAAGCTCAGTTCCCCTTTTCTGTCTTAGTCACAGAATTACAACAAGATGCAGGTGGGGGTTTCATTATCTCTTCTGGGCCATTTTCTGGCTTCTTTTAGTTAACCCTCTCCTACCATTTAACTCTTTCTTGTCCTTTAGCCTGAGCGACTCTTACATTTCCCCCTTTTCTTGGCCGGTCTCTAATCCTAGAGACCATCTGAGTCACCCAGGGCTGTGTATTGTTGTCTAATTATCATTAATTTAACATTTCCTATCCTTTCTTGTACAAAGCCTATGATTCTGTTAAGTACACAGGGTCCTATCGTTAAAATCAGAAGCAAAATAACCAAAGGACCAGCCAAAGCTGATAACAGGGTGGTCAACCAGGGGGATTGGGTGAACCAAGACTCAAACCATCCTCTTTGGGTCTCTCGTTCAAGTTGTCGTTCCTCCTGGCATTTTCTTAACTTAGCCATAGATTCTTTGACCACTCCAGAGTGGTCAGCATAAAAGCAACATTCCAATTTGTTCCCGGTGGTGGCTTGAGGTGGTTTAGGAACTTAACTGCTTGCTGTAAGGAAAGTGGGCGAAGACCGCTCTGGCTGCTTCTGAGCTGGAAGGGGGCGAAGTGGGGGGCAAGCAGTTGAGTTCCTTTTTAGAAATCTGGTCAATTGAGGGTTCCAGCGTAGAAGTCTGCTTGGGGAAGAGCAGGTTGTAAAGTCATCTTGGGGATGGGTGCTTCTATGAGAGAAACAAAAGACATGAGTACCAAAATGAGATTAACACAGAACAAATGTTGCAGCATCTGGAACATGTCAATGAATAGAAATCAATCTCTCACCAGGTGGAAGAACTGAGAAGTTGTTCCTGTAATTAGGCCTAACAAATGCGACCTAGAGTTGCAAAGCTCTTTTGAGAAGCTCTCCTTTTCCCTGGATTCAGGCTGACTCTGAGGGCAAGAGCCAAAACTGGTTTTCTTGGCCCTCCTGTGTTAATCTTGATCTCTAAGTTTGATCTTAAATATCCAGCAAGCCAGTCTCACCAATCACAAAGTAAGAGTACTGGGCTTTAACTTCAATGTCTAATTGGGGTTTATATTATCTCATCTGCTCTATAGGTGATGGCTTAGTATCTCAAATTAATTTAGGTTTGTTCTTGAAGCAGTACTTTTTAAAACATTAATCAGGCAGTTATAGAGCTTACAATGAAAATACAAAGTAGAATTAACAACAGTAAAAACATATCTAGTTTGTGTAATAGTTATCTTATATTCTGCCTGAGCTATATATTATATTCCCTGTTTGAGAACACAGTATTTTACAGCAAACATTCTTTTGAATATAACTCTAAATGAGCAAAAGTTTGTTTTATATTGGAGCTATTCTGACATGCAGCAGGGTGGGAGGCAGAGCCTTATCTCAGGTAAGGCAGGGCTCTTTACAATTTAGGTAAAGTGTCTTAATTCTGAAGCTGATTTTTGCCTCCTCTTTGAACATCATTTTAGTTTCTAACTTTCTTTTTGTGTAGAAAAGTGACCAAATGCTTTCATGTTTCATGATATTAACCTTTAAACAATCAGGCTCTCACTAACTTTTAAATACATTTGCATTCAAATTTTGATCTCAGTGTAAAAAGTAACAAATTTACATATACCCTATTGATAACAGGTCCTGTTATATAGAACATTGAATGATAAAATAAGTACCCAATAAAATTTGCTATTTCTATAAGTTTAAAATTACCATTACAGACAAGTTTAGTTTGGAGAACAGCAGCTTAATAAATTTTCTGCTCTAAAGACTTGTGTACCTGGAAGATTCAAACACATTAATATACAAAGAAGAGTAATAGCACAATTATCTTGATGTTACCCAAATTTAGTTTTTTTCTTTAAGAAAGAATTTAGACTCTGTAAATTAATGTTTAAAGAAACCTTTGTTAATTTAACATATCAGTCCATTCATATTTAACCTTAAGGGAAAACCTTAGAGTTTTTAATTGACCCATCTCATATACATATAACCAACTTAGTCATACACAAACTTGGTAAAATTTGTGCTTTACTTACATACAGACTTTCTTAGCACTTACTGAGACTCTCTTGTCACAGAAAGACTTTCTTACCCAGAAACATTCTTTTTTCCTTCTACTGAGTATGTTTCCACACCTAGAACCTTCTATTTTCTCTTTCATATCTGTTGACTCCTTTTGTTTGTATTTTGAAACAACTCTTAGGAAATCTCTGAATTTAGATGAATTATTCCATTTTAATAAAATGAAATATTTTATTATTTATAGTTCTTTAATTGAATCACAGTTGAAACCTTTGGATTCCTTTGTATGTAGAATGGTACCTGTTATGATTTCGCTTAGTAACCTTGTTTGTAGTGATGGACACAAAGCAATCCCAAACCCTTTATTTTAATCAATCTATTAAAAAAACATCAATAATATTTTAAGTATGTTACCCAATGGAATTCAAACATTAAGAGTACTCGATGTTCTTCAACAGCATTTTAACTTAGCAAATTAACCAGATGTCTCTAACAAGCACCTTTGATTAATCCTATATACATCACATCTAATTTACTTATTTTACTGTAAAAACCAAGATATCGGACATGTATATTTAACAGTATCTACCATCTCCTGTTGAAGAAAAGTCCTAGAAATAATTGATTAATATTAATTAACATTTTATAGACATTTTTATTAGTTTGACCACTTAGACACTTGTGAGTTAAGAAATTTAAAAACATGTTACCTTTATTGCTTTACCCAATTTAAATTGAACCTTTTTATTTATGTTAATTAAAGGTGAATCCACTCTTAATTTTAATATCTTTGAGATCTCTTTATGTCAATTTAATATGTACATAAATTTTGGACACACAGAAGACAAGACAACACCAACATATACACAAAAAATTTTAGCTTTTTGTATGTGAATTTCCATTGCAATGTTATAGATCAAAAATAACTCTAGAGTTGAAAATAACTGATCAAAAAGTATTAAACTAGTTATGTAGGATTGAAATTGTGGAGCTCCAAAAACGTAACATTTAAGAAAAACAAAACAAGAGTCCTAGGAGAAAAAATGATAATGGCCATTAATTATTTTAGTAAAGCACTGTATAATTTACTTTTGCTGGAGTTCAAGTAAAAGACTCTTTTTGCCCCCCCCCCCCATTTGAGACTGGTCTCCTACTGGGCCTTAACTTCTTCTATTTACATTTCAATGTAAGCCTTGACTTGAGATCTGGTTCCAGCAGAAACTTGTTTCCTAGGGCATTTTAATCATTTTTTTTCTTCAAGACAGGTTTGAATGTTGAAGAAAATTATGAGATCTTGTTTTTCATTACTTTTGAGAATCAAGTTACTATGCTAAGCTTAATACTGATATGCCATTTGTTATTGACTTGGTTTGTCCATGGCTGCCTATCCAGTATTTGAAGGTGAATACTTTTAGGATTATTTTCCTCTCAGTGACAAACAGGTTAAATCTTGCTCCATAGGTAAGTTAAGGACAGGGGCTCAAAGTAAAGTCTCCTTTTAATATTTCTGGGGCAGAAATAGTCACCTATGGTGGTTATTTTCCTGTCCTCGTTTGTGGGTTCCGTGAGACAGTTGCAATCCTAAGTATTAAGCCTGTTGATGGCATAATTAAGCTCTATTTTTTTTGAGTTCTTATCATTTCTATTAGCTAAGGAGTTTAGGAGCTCTGTGATGGGCTTTTGTTATTCCTCCTGGGTGGAGGCACATAAAGGATGTCATTTACATATTGTAAAACATTTACAGGTGTTTTATCTCTGAATTTTGTTAAGTCCTAGGGTCTGTCTGGAACAGGGCTATTTTAAATCCTTGAGGCAACTCTGTCTAGGGTAGTTGAGATTTGTTATCTGTTTACTCCAAGGCAAATAGATATTACAATTGGGAGTCTGGAGGTATGTAAAAAGCATCTTTTAAGTTCAACACAGTAAATCAAGCAGCAGCTGGAATTCAACATAACAAAGTACATGGATTAAGAACTACAGGGTGGAGAGAAATTACTGCTTCATTAGTGATGCTAAGGTTCTGGGCTAGGCATTATACCCATTTAACTTTTGAACTTCTAAAATGGGTGTACTGCATGAGCTGTTGAAAGACATTAAAAGTTTCTGTCTTGAGGTTTTGAATGATCTTTAATGGCCCTTTTTGTTTTAAAGTGCCTTTCTTTTTCTTTTGATTTCCATTATAAAAATGGAAGATGCAAGCTGGAGAAGATCATCTAGGGATTGATCAGACCATGTGCCAATTTTGTAATCTCCTCCAAATGGTTATCGCTGACTGAATACTCATTATCCCGGGTCTTTCTTTTAATCTTACAACCTGAATTCCTAATGTTTGATCGGCAAGGGAAGGGAAATAACCAGGAGGGAGTGGATGTGGTGGGAATGTGGTACAGCCCGTACAGAGGCAAAGGTCATTGGCGCCATCCGTCAACTGATCACCCTAGATACCCCTTAGGGCAGTAGGGAGGGGAGTCCAGAGAAGGAAGCTTTGAGATTTTGCCCGAGAGTAGCCTCGGCCAGAGAATCTCGCAGTTGCTCCAACCCCTTTTTCCTCCTCCACGCATCTGAGGTGGATCAGGACTCAGGACACTGTGTACTGGTGGCAATTGCTCTCTGGGCCTGGACAGAAAAGTAGGAAACAGCTTCAGCAAAGCCCAACATGCCTACTCTGCATAGAGCAGGTGATTGGAACTTGCTTAGGCTGGGAAACCTTTCACCCGAGTTTTGAAGGATGGCAGCTGCACTAACTGCATTTAAGTAGCCGATGGGTGCCCATTTTGCCCTCCTGAAAGAAAGAGACAGAAAGATGCACCTCAAACAGATGTGGGGTGCATGGTGTGTGAGGAAGCTTACCTCGGTGTAGATCTTGCTGGGGTCCCCAAATGTTAACAAACAATTCAAATGGTGCACCGGTCTTACTGATTGTTCTGGCAACAGACTTACTGATTGTTCTGGCAACAGAGTCACTATTTCAGAACCTACTGCAAAAGAGGCGTCCAGGCGTCCCTGGAGTCCTCCCACCACTGGGGTGTCCCCCAGGGTTGTGACCTGTGGTTCCAGGACACGTCTATCCACCACAGTCAGGGAAGGCTCACATCTTACACTCGACAGTCACAGCAATGCCAGAACCCGACAGAACCTGAACAGAAAATCCCGAATATAGGCGCCTTACTTACCCCGAGAAGAGCCTGTTGGAGACAACCGGGGCAGCAGGGAAATCTCGGTGGGACCTCCAAATGTTAGGGTGGAGACACCTACCGCCCACGAAGGAAGACTCCAAGAGACCTTCTCATGCAACACACACAGGGTTTATTGTCCAAGCATGCTGGGGCTCACTACATGTCCTAACAGCAGGACAGGGGCAGAGAGCCCCGAGCCAAAGTACAGCAAGCTTTTTATAACAGTAAGCAAATGGGCAGTTTCCTTGGGTGAACAATTTATGGTTTTACTAGCAACTTGGTGATGTTTACACAAGGTTAGCTCCCAAGCTCAGTACCCCTTATCTGTCTTAGTCACAGAATTACAACAAGATGCAGGTGGGGTTTCATTATCTTTTCTGGGCCATTTTCTGGCTTCTTTTAGTTAACCCTCTCCTGTCATTTAACTCTTTCTTGTCCTTTAGCCTGAGCGACTCTTACAGTGATACCCAACGAAAATAAAATCATCCAAGCCAATCATGCAAAGCCTATAGAAGCCTTTTATTTTTCTTTTCTTAGCTGGCCAGTGACGAATACCCATACATCTAAAAGCAGTGTGCCAGGGATGTGCATTAGTTCTTTTGTTGCCAGCATTTATAGGGAGGGGAAGGGATTAGGGTGGGGCTGACTCTCTCCTGAGGGCACTTAAGAATCTTTTTTGGAGGGTATAACAAGATCACCTAAACTTTTTCAGAGAGCCAACACCACCATACATCTTTTAAATGCTGTTCTCTATGGGTTGCAGGACCCCCAGTGATCAGTGATTCATAGGAAATGGCTAGTATTTGCATATAACCCATGCACAGCTCCCTGCATATTCTAAACCAGCTGGACATTACATAGAGTACCCAGTAGCACACAAACACTATATAACAAGTTAGGCAGTAATAACAAGGAAAATGTACCTGTTTAGTGCAGATAGAATTTTTTTCTAAATATTTTGCAGCTAAGGTTGGCTGAACATGAGGATGTAGAACCTGCACATACCGAGGACCAGCTGCACCCTAACCCCCTGCCAGACATAAATATCTAAATATTTACACTCACTAAAATCAGGCGGATTGACCCCAGCCTAAGGAAAGTGGTGTTCACTTCCCTCACATCCTAGTGGTGAGTCCCATGGTTGCAGTACTTCAGAAATCTGCACAGCTGAGGTGTGAGATGAAGTCAGGGGCACCCAGCCCATATTTGCCTCAAGATTGGTCTTTTGAATACCCATGGACATTTTTGCAACTCCACAAGATTGGCAGTCAGTTTGGGGTTGGTAACATTCTGCCAGAAGCTCCTCAGGGTCTTATTCCCATAAACAAAATGTCCTGGATTTTTGTTCACAATTCCATGTGGAAACAGAGTCTTAAATTGTTAGTGTGGTTCCATGTCTTCTGTGAGCACCTCCTTCTCTGACTCTCCACCCCCAATGCTATTGTGAAATTAACCTCCATTTGCAATCTATTTTAGTATTTAGAGGATTGAAAGCCTACCTAAAATTATCTTGTCAGTAAAAGAGAATACCAGCCAATCACAGCAGCGAATTCTGAACTGACCAAATGAGACAAACACCATATGCAACATTCAAAGCTGACTTTGTAACCTCTTGAGCTGTTTTTGTACCTTACATCTGTTTTGTCTGAAAGTGTGTCCTGATCCCTGTCTCTGCCCTTCTGTTCCTATGCTCCTACATTGTGAATCCTTATTTTTTTCAAACTTGTTCATTAAGCTGTTTTGCTTAACTTGTTGAAGGTTCTTCATTTAAAAATGACTTGGAAATCTAAACTAATAGGTTCATAATTTAAATATAATTAGAGGTCAGTGATATAACTTTGATGTTTATACCCTATTTGAATGCTTAAGAAATCTAATAATATTTAAAATAAAACTGTTGCTTATCAGAGCAATTAGGAAGCATAAGATTTTTAATATTGTACCTTTTAAAACAAGTGACATTTAATTTGAACAAGAATACAAAAATCTAACAGCATCCAAATCTTATGTACCTTAAAACTCTATTTTTTTTTACTAATTCTGAGGAAAAAAATAAACTTGAATGAGTAAACTCCATAATGTTGAACTAGTAAACTCTGCAAAGACCCTTTTACTGACTTTGAGAATCTTTTTTTCTTTGCCAAATGCCATGCTAGCAGCATTTACATTGCATGATTCATCATTTTACATGTTTCTATGCTTTCAATTGGACCCAGGGCTGCATGCATGCTAGGTAAACTACCACTGAGCTATACCTCAGCTGCTAATTCTAACTTTTAAA
>JAJEJO010004767.1:0-126538 GCA_020662805.1 Glaucomys volans
AGAGAGAGAGAGAGAGAGAGAAAGGAAGGAAGGAAGGAAGGAAGGAAGGAAGGAAGGAAGGAAGGAAGGAAGGAATAGTTGAAACAAAACAACTTTAAAAAACAGGACAGGTTTGCTTTGACTTATGATTTCAGTCCATAACCAGTTGATCCCATTGCTTTGGGTCTGTGGCACATCATGGCAGGGAGTACATGGAGGAGCAGGGTGTTCTCTCATGGTAGCCAGAAAGCAATATGAAATAGAGAGTAAGGGGAAAGGGTAGAAGCCCACTATCTCCTCCAATGGCCTAAAACTTCTCACTAGGCCCCACTTCTCAAAGTTTTCACCACCTCCCAAAAGTACCAGTCCATGGACCAATCCTGTAACACATGGGCCTTTGAGGGACACGTATCCAAACCATAGTATCTCCTGACACTATTTCATACCTTTGTGCCTTTGCATGTGTATCCCTTTCTGTCTAGAATGTTTTTCCATTCTTGTCTGCCTGAAAAACTATTCATCATTCAAAGTCCTGTTCAAAAGATAGTCCCATAAACTCAAAGTATCACCCCTCATTCTCCTTATCAATTACAAAGAGGAAAACTTACCTTGAAAACGGAGAGACCTAATTATTGCCACCTGTAATTAGTCTGTTTTCTACTCCTGATAACAATACCACAGACCAAGTAGCCTATAAGGAAAAGAGCTTAATTTAGGTTCATGGTTCTGGAGGTACAAGTCAAGGGGCTACATCTGGTGATGGGCTTCTTGCTGGCAGAGTTCTGAGGCAGCACAGGACATCAAATGGCAAAAAATAGGGAGGATATATGTGGATGTGTGTAGCTCTTCTGGTCTCTCCCTCTTCTTACAAAGACACCAGAATTTGTTCACAGGGGCTCTACTCTAATGACTTTATGTGATCCTAATCTCCTCCCAAGGCCCCAACTCTAAATGGCATAGTCAGATTAAGTTTCCATCCTCTTAATACCTCATAATGCAGCTTAAATTTCAACACACAAAGCCTTGGAGGATATCCTTAAACCATACCTAAAGCATATCACTACCCTAAACAAGTGGTCAAGATTATCATCAGTGGCACCCACTTGAGACAGGAGGATCTCAAATTCAAGGCCAACCTTGGAAATTCAACAAGGCCCTGTCTCAAAATAAAATAAAAGGGCTAGGGATGGAGCCCAGTGGTAAAGCACTTTCCTAGCATTTGCGAGGCCCTGGGTTCAATTTTCAGTACAGCAAAGAAAAAAATTATCATCATTATTAATGGGATAAACAGATAATATATGCTCCCTAATGCAATGTACTGAGACTCACACATTCTGGTAGAATACTTGCCAAAAGATATTTCACCTGAATCTAATCCTAAGGGAACAATCAAACAAATCCAAATTGAAAAATGTTCTGCAAAACTGGCCTGAGCTCTTCAAAAATGCCAATGTCTAAAAAGACCAAAACAAAACAAAAGACTTCGAAGCTGTTCCAAATTAAAAGATGGTAAGAAAGCATGACAACCAAATGCAATATGTAATCCTTGATTTAATTCTAGATCAAAAGGGAAAAAAGCAGATGTAAGTAATATTATTGGGAGGCTTGGTGAAATTGGAATATGGTTATATATTAGGTAATGAATGGGGCCAATGTTAAATTTCCTTAATTTGGTCCTTGTATTGTGGTTATGTCCTTGCTCCTAGGAAATACATGCTGAAGAGTTAAGTGTTGCTATACCTGCAACAAACACTCAATGGCTCATTTAAAAAAAGTGAATAAATACATATGTGTGTTTATATCTAACTAGAGCAATAAAGCAAATGTGGTGAACTGTTAGCAACAGAAAAATCATAGGTGAAGGGAAAGCAGGTGTTCATTGTTTTATTTTTGCAACTTTTCTGTAGGTTTGCTATTTTGCAAAACAAAAACTCAGAGTGAGGTTTCAAGATGGTGGTTTACAGAAGGTTGCTTTCCTGGCTACTCCATAGCATGAAACCAAGAAAGCAGACAGGCAGTTTCTCAGCAAGTTGGGTGAGCGAAAAAAAGGGTAGGCAGACTTAACTAGAATTCAATATTGGACACTCAAAGCAGATTGGGGACTCAGGAGGTTGGATGTAATAAAATAAGGAAGAAATCCCCAGTGACACAGCCACTGTCGTGGCCAGAGGCAATGGACAGAGTGGTCCCTCCACAAGCAATGTGAAGGGAAGAGAGAATTAAAGGAACCCGTATTTTCAGGAGGACTGAGGTACAGAGAGTTTAGAGATCAAAGATACTGCATGACTAAACTGATAAGCGGGTTGCACAATATCACTGTTTGGGAAAGAAACCACATCTCTCCCGGTGGCAGCATGCAGAGGACAGAGGAAAGAACCAGCCTTGGTGCCTGGACTGGCAGTGGGGGAGCAGATTCCTAACAAACTGGAGTTCGCCTCCAAATACAGGCCTGGCAAACCCATACTGCATGGTATGGAGTGTGCCTAACCGATCAGGAGAAAAACAAACATGGCCTTAAAAACTCACCTGGCTCTACCCCTCCGCCTCCCATTTGACTGTTTGCAAGACCAGCTGGGAGAGATGGGCCTGGCTGGGAATTCAAAATGGCAGGGTGGGAGAGATTTTGTTTGGAAACTGAAGGAGTGGACTAAGAATTGGCTTCTCTACCCCACAAGCAGAACGCAGGGGAGATCCCAGGGGAGTAGTCTCCCAGAGTGGACCAGCAATTGTTGGGCCCTGTAGGAAAGCTGATTTAAAATCTCTAGAACAACTGACATTCAGCAAAGAGCCTGAAGCCTAACTCAGTCTAAACCCTGCCTCAAGGAGTTCCACCTATGGAATTAACTCTCTCACTCTAGTAACTCCACCCTGAGGGTGGAGGAAGCATCATACTCCAGACAAACCCACCTAACAATACTGAAAAGGGAAGCTGAGAATATTTTGAACTCCAACTGAAATGAGTCTTTAACGTTTCATCAAAATCTTTTTCCCCCTTTTTCTTTCCTCTGCTTAATTGGGACCTTAATAGTCCATGGGCATTTATAAATATTCATGTTAGTTTGTTGTGTTCTTTCTCTCACTTTTAGGATTTTTGAAACCAGTAATTTTTCATGGATCAGTGTTTTGAGGACTAAGATATTTGATTATATTTCAGTTTTGTATTCCTTTATTTTTATTTTTATTTTTTTAAATGTTTTACTTTATATATATATTTTTTCTGTCACTTATCTGTTTCCCTTGATTCTTTCTCTCTTCTCTTTTGCTAATACCCAATCTCTATTGTTTCTTTTTTCACTCTTTCTTTAATTTTTTACTGCTATTTTCTCTCTTCCTCCCTCATAATCATCACATCCTACATCACTCCTGTTCTCTCCTTGTCTACCATTTAAGATTGCAAACCCTTTTGCTAACTTACTGTTTTTATTCTAGGCACTAACTGATAATATCATTTCTGTTTATTGTGACAACATTTTAGCTGTCATTGCTTTAATGCTGTATATTGTTTGCATTGGTTGTTGATATTATTTGTCTCCCCCTAAACAGTGAGGTACTGGAAATCTTCAGGGATACTACAAGTCCACAAGGTAGAATTTCTACTGCCACAGATCCATAGTGTTAGATGGGTGGACACACAAACAACATGAAAACTCAAGGGAAAAAAAATCACCCCAAACAAGCAAAGATACTTCAGTAACAGAATCCATCAACACCACAGAGGAAAAAAATGTCAGAGAAGGAATTTAGAATGTACATAGTTCAACTGATCTGTGAGGTAAAGGACAATGTAAGGAGTGAAATCAGAGAGAAAATGTAGGAAGTGAAAGATCACTTCAATAAAGAAATAGAGATTCTGAAAAAAAAATCAAGCAGAAATTCTCAAAATGAAGGATTCAACCGGGCGCAGTGGTGCACGCCTGTAATCCCAGCGGCTCGGGAGGCTGAGACAGGAGGATCACAAGTTCAAAGCCAGCCTCAGCAATTTAGCAAGACCCTAAGCAACTCAGTGAGACCCTGTCTCTAAATAAAATACAAAATAGGGCTAGGGATGTGGCTCAGTGTTGGAGTGCCCCTGAGTTCAATCCCCAGTACCAGAAAAAAAAAAAAAAAAAAAAAGAAGGATTCAATAAACTAGAGTAAAAATTGCATGGAAAGTATCACCAACAGACTAGATCACTTAGAAGACAGAGTTTCAGGCAATGAAGACAAAATATATAACCTTGAAAACAAAGTTTACAGTGGAGAAAAGTTATTAACAGACCACAAACAGATCTTACAAGAAATATGGGATAAACTGAAAAGACCAAATGTAAGATTTATCAGGATAGATGAAGGCTCAGAGATACAAACAAAAGGAATACACAATATTTTCAATGAAATAATATCAGGAAATTTACCAAATCTAAAGAACAAAATGGAATATCAAATACAGGAGGCACACAGATTCTAAATATACAAAATTACAACAGACCCACACCAAGGCACATTATTGTGAAAATGCCTAACATACAGAACAAAGATAAAATTTTAAAGGCTGCCAGAGAAAAACAACAGGTAACATTTAGAGGGCAAACAATCCAGATCTTAGCTGATTTCTCACCCCAGACCTTCAAAGCTAGGAGGTGTTGGAATAATATATACCAAGCTCTGAAAGAAAATGGATGCCAACTGAGAATAGTATACCCAGCAAAATTAAGCTTCCGAGTTGACCATGAAATCAAAACCTTCCATGATAAACACAAGTGAAAAGTATTCACATCTACAAAGCCTGCACTACCAAACATTCTCCATAAAATATTTCATGAAGAAGAATTGAAAAATAAAACTGAAAACCAGCAAAGGGATGAACTACACTAGAAGAATAGTCACTCAAAGGAGAAACTAATCCAAAGTAAAAACCAGAAATGAATCAAAATGGAAGGGAATAAAATTGTTTCTCAATAATAACATTAAAGGTAAATGACCTAAACTCATCAATTGAAAGACATAGGTTGGCAGATTGGATTGTAATAAAAAAGACCCAACAATATGCTGTCTCCAAGATACTCACCTATAGGCAAAGACATCCATAGACTGAAGGTAAAGGGGTGGAAAAAAGCATATCATTCACATGGATCTTGTAAACAAGCAGAGATTTCTATCATTATATCAGATAAAATGGACTTAGAGCCAAAGTTAATCAGAAGAGACAAAGAAGGACATTTCACGCTCCTTAATGGAATTAATTATACATCAACAAGATATAACAACCATAAATATTTATGCCCCAAACAATGGAGCATCTATGTACATCAAACAAACCTTTTTCAATTGCAAGAATCAAATAGACCACAATACAATAATACTGGGTAACTTTAACACACCTTTCTCAGAACTTGATACATCCTTCCAAACAAAAACTAAATAAAGAAGCTATAGAACTAAATAATACAATAAATAATTTAGACTTAACAGACAAATACAAATATTCCATTCATCAATGAGCAAATATACCTTATTCTCAGCAGCACATGGATCCTTCCCTAAAATACACCATATCTTATGCCACAAAGCAACTCTTAGCAATACAAAAAAATAGGGATAATACCTTGCACTCTATCAGATCATAATGGAATGAAATTGGAAATCAATGATAAAATAAAAAATAGAAGCTACTCTAACACCTGGAGACTAAATAGTACAGTATTGAATGACCAATGGATAAGAGAAGAAATCAGGGAGGAAACAAAAAAAAAAGCTTAGAGGTAAAGGAGAATAACAATACAACATATCAAAATCTCTGGGACACTATGTAGGCAGTTCTAAGAGGAAAGTTTATTGCATTAAGCTCATTCATTAAAAGAATAGAAAGTCAACATATAAACACCCTAATATTATATCCTAAAGCCCTAGAAAAAGAACAACAAATCAGCACCAAAGCAGTAGAAAACAGGAAATAATTAAAATCAGAGCTGAAATCAATGAAATTGAAACAAAAGAAACAATTGAAAAAATCAACAAAACAAAAAGTTGGTTCTTTGAAAACATAAATAAAATTGATAAACCCAATACCATGCTAATGAAGTGGAAGAGAAAGGAAACTCCAATTACTAAAATTCATGATGAAAAAGAAAATATGACAGACACTACTGAAATACAGACAATAATCAAAAACCATTTTGAAAATTTATATTCTCATAAAAAAGAAAATCTTGAAGACATCAACAAATTTCTAGAGACATATGACCTACCCAAATTAAATCAGGAGGTCACAGAAAATTTCAGCAGATCAGTTTCAAGCAATGAGCTTGAAGACACTATCAAAACCTACCAACAAAGAAATGCCCAAGACCAGAAGAATACTTAGCCAAGTTCTACAAGATCTTCAAAGAAGAACTAACACCAATCCTTCTCAAATTATTCCACAAAATAGAAACGAAGGGAACCCTTCCAAGCTCATTCTATGAAGTAAGTATCACCCTGATACCAAAACCAGACAAAGACACATCAAGGAAAGAAAACTTCAGACCAATATCCCTGATGAGCATAGACACAAAAATTCTTCTAAAAATTCTGGCAAACTGTATACAAAAACATATTTAAAAGATAGTGCACCACGATCGAGTGGGGTTCATCCCAGAGATGCAAGGTTGGTTCAACGAACAGAAATCAATAAATGTAATTCATCATATCAGTAAACTTAAAGATAAAAATCATATGATTATCTCAATAGATGCAGAAAAAGCACTTGACAAAATTCAGCATCCATTCATGTTTAAAACACTAGAAAAACTAAGGATAGTAGGAATATACCTCAATATTGTAAAAGCTATATATGCTAAACCCAAGGACAACATCATTCTAAATGGAGAAAAATTGGAAGCATTCCCTCTAAAAATTGGAACAAGACAGGGATGCTGCTGGGCACAGTGGCACACACCTGTAATCCCAGCACTTGGGAGGCTGAGGCAGGAGGATCACGAGTTCAAAGCCAGCCTCAGCAACTTAGCAAGGCCCTAGGCAACTCGGTGAGACCCTGTCTCTAAATAAAATACAGAATAGGGCTGGGGATGTGGCTCAGTGGTCGAGTGCCCCTGAGTTCAACCCCCAGTACCAAAAAAAAAAAAAAAAGAAAGAAAGAAAAGACAGGGATGCTCTCTTTTACCACTCCTATTCAACATTATCCTTGAAACCCTAGCCAGAGCATTTAGACAGATGAAAGAAATGAAAGTGATATGAATTGGAAAAGAGCTCAAACTATCCTATTTGCTGTCGACATGATTCTATATTTAGAAAACCCAAAAAATTCCACCAGAAAACTTCTAGAACTCATAAATGCATTCAGCAAAGCAGCGGGATATAAAACTAACACCCATAAATCAATCATGTTCTTATACATCAGTGATGCATCAACTGAAAAAGAAATTAGAAAAAACTATCCCATTCACAATAGTCTCAAAAAATAAAATATTTAGGAATCAATCTAACAAAAGAGGTGAAGGACCTCTACAATAAAAACTGCAGAACACTAAAGGAAGAATTTAAAGAAAGTCTGAGAAGATGGAAAGATCTCCCATGTTCTTGGATAGGCAGAATTAATATTGTCAAAATATCTACACTACCAAAAACAAGGTACAGATTCAATGCAATCCTCATCAAAATACCAATGACTTCCTTCATAGAAATAGAAAAAGCAGGATGAAATTCATTTGGAAAAATAAGGGGTCCAGAATAGCTGAGTCTCCTCAGCAAGAAAAGTGAAGCAGAAGACATCACAATACCAGACTTAAATTATATTACAGATCTATAGTATCAAAATTGGCATGGTATTGGCACCAAAATAGACATGTAAACCAATGGTACAGAATAGAAGACAAAGAGACAAATACAGTTATCTCATACTGGAAAAAGGTACCAAAAACATACATTGGAGAAAAGATAGCTTCTTCAACAAATGGTGCTAGGAAAACTGGAAATCCATATGCAGCAAAATGAAACTAAACCCATATCTCTCACCCTGCACAAAACTCAACTCAAAGTGGATCAAGAACCTAGGAATTAGACCAGAGACCCTATGCGTACTAGAAGGAAAAGTAGGCCCAAACCTCCACCGTGTCAGCTTAGGAACCAATTTCCTCAACAAGACCACTAAGCACAAGAAATAAAATCAAGAATCAAAAAATGGATGGTATCAAACTGAAAAGCTTCTTCATAGCATAGGGAACAATCAAGAACATGAAGAGAGAGCCTACAGAATGGGAGAAATCTTTGCCACCTGCACCTCAGCTAGAGCATCAATCTCCTGGCTATATAAAGTACTAAAGAAACAACAGCAAAAACAAACAACCCAATCAATAAATGGGCAAAGGAACTAAACAGACACTTTGCAGAAGAAATACGATCAGTCAACAAATATATGAAAAGATGTTTAACAACTCTAGCAATTAGAGAAATGCAAATTAAAAGTATGCTGAGATTCCATCTTACTCCAGTCACAATGGCAATTAGGAATACAAATAATTATAAATGTTGGCAAGGATAAGGGGAAAGAGATACACTCATACATTGCTGGTGGGACTGCAAATTGGTACAACCAATCTGGAAAGCAGTGTGGAGATTCCTCAGGAAACTTGAAATGAAATCACCATTTGACCCAGTTATCCCACTCCTCAGTCTATACCCAAAGGAGTTAAAATCAGTATACTATAGTCATGCAGTCACATCAATGTCTATAGCAGTTCAAATCACAATAGCTAAGCTGTAGAATCAACCTACGTGCCTTCAACAGATGAATGGATAAAGAAAATGTTGTATCTATACACAATGGAATATTACTCATCCATACAGAAGAATGAAATTATGGCATTTGCTGCTAAATGGATGGAACTGGAGACTATCATGTTAAGTGAAATAAGTCAATCCCCAAAAACCAAAGGCTGAATGTTCTCTCTGATATGTGAGTGCTAACACACAATGCAGGGGGGTTAGGCAAGAATAGAGGTCCGTTAGATTAGACAAAGGGGAATGAAGGGAAGGGAATGGGGACAGGAATAGGAAAGACAGTAGAATGAATTGGTCATAACTTTCCTATGTTCATAAATGAATACATGACCAGTAAAACTCCACATCATGTACAACCACAAGAATGGGAAGTTATATTCCACGTATGTATAATGTGTCAAAATACACTCTACTGTTATTTATAACTAAAAAGAACAAATAAAAAGCTTCTGACAGAATAAGCAATAAATAATAAAAATTAAAGAAATGAAAGGCTTCGTTCCAGGTCATATTTTCTGTGAAGCCTTCCATAACATCTCCTTACTACCCCTGGCTGCCAAATGTACACATAAAACATTGAATTATTCTCTCTTCTACTCTTTCATGACCAAACTATGAGCTCTTGGAAGTCACAGCCCATGTTGTGTTAGATCTACACCGTGTTAGAACTGTATTTGACACAGACTGAATTCTGAGCTGATCTTAAATGAAGCAAGCTGAGTCTTGAAGCCTGGATAGGACTCAGGAAGCAGAGAAGAGTAAATTGTCTCTGGAGAGAGGAATGGTGTGAGAAAAGATGAGGAGGCAAGAATATACATTTTGTATTCACCAAGAATATTTCATTTGTTTGGTCAGAACTGAGAACTTGCATAGGTGAAAATGTCTAAGACACTAAAGATTAATAAAAACCTGATGAATGAATAAGATTTAAAAGGCAAGTTTACATCACATTGGAAAGGACCTTGACTACTGAATTGAGAAATCTAAATATTAGCTAGTTCTTAACATCCACATCTATTCCGAATGGTGGAAAGAAAGGGTATTCTTGGGCAAGTCTCTTATACATTTTTCTCACTGAATAACCAGGAAAGATAGAGACAAGTGGGAGTCTAAAAGTGACCTGTTTCCAAATTGAGGAAAAAAACACTTCATACTGGAATTTTAAGTTATCCAGCATCCCTCAGACTAAAGGGTGTCACAGAATATTGGCTGAAAGAATAAATACATTTATTTAATACAAGTCATGCTTGTCTTTGAGAATAGTGTCTGAAATTATTTAAGTCAATATTACTACATTTTTAGAACTTAAGAAGCATTTATTTATTAAATAAATATGCTCTAATACTTTTAGGGCCTTAGATTACAAAGTTCCTTTTGATGCCATACCTTAAGTGTTAGACTAAACCCTTTTATGTATTTATTTCAAATTAATTACTTCATTTTTGTGGTGATGGAGATTGAACCAAGGCTCTTGCACATGTGAGACAAGCACTCTACCACTAAACTGTATTCCCAATCCTTTTTATTTTGAGAAACGGCCTCACTAAATTGCTTAGGCTGGCCTTGAAATTTTGATCCACTTGCCTTGATCTCCCAAGCAGCTGAAATTATAGATGAACACCACTGCCCCTGGCTTGTTTTTATTTTTTGGTGCAGGGGATCCAACCCAGGGCCTTGTGCATGCTAAGCACATACTCTCCTACTGAACTATACTAAACCCTTTTAAATAACTTTAGCCAAATTAAGATGTCCCTGATAGGTAGTTTTTATATTTATTTGGTATTTGTTTTCTGTTTTCTTCTAGATATGTTTGTGGCAACTGACAACTTCAGTAATGTAAAATAATTTGATTATGACAACTGAGAAAAAGAAAAATGTGTTGCATTTTGAGGTTATCATTTCCCTGACCATCATAAACAGGCCAGTATCTATTTCATCTTTGTTCATAATGACATAAACCAAAATGATGATGGAATGAGAGAGTGAAGGTTATGAGTCTCCGGCTGTTCTGTGAAACAATTTGTTAGTTTTAGGCTTTGGTTCTTTTCAATTTTCAGTTAAACTCTACAAAATTTTCAGCTGAGAATAAATACAAATATCAGGTAGCATTTAAAAAATCATTCTGGGCCCAATTATAATGCAGCATTAAGTTATTCCAGAATATTCGGTATTACTGAGAAGATGCCTTCAGTGATGGTCAAAGTACTTGTAGTTTACAAAGCATGTGGGCATGCTTTTTGAAGAAAATAGACAAGATAATTTGAGCTGTCGTTTCAGGTAATAAAGTAGAATCAAGTGATAAATCATTTGAGCTCTATGTATAAATGGACTGTGACACAGCTAAATTAGTCACAACTGCCCACTGTAGGCCAACTTCACGAGAGATAAAGAGTTATAAATCAGTTAGTAACGCTCCTTTACAGCCAGCTCTGATCTGTTTGTAAGCACAAACACAATTCTATGGTTACAATCAACAAAGAAGTTTCCCATCAGCCCACCAAGCTCAGCCAAACCCATATCTCACTGCAGTTTTATAGAGATTAGCATATCACATGAGCCAAATATTGTTCTCCAACTTAAAATATGATACTGCTAGGAGAAAGTGTAAGTCCTGTTCTTCAGCACTAATGAAACAAAGCATTCACAGATATTGTGTTCAGTGCAAACTGATAATTGAAGCATAAGATAAATACGTTGTAGTAGAACTTTTTTTTTAATGGTACTGAGGATTGAATCCAGGGGTGCTTAACCACTGAGCCACATCCCCAGCCTTTTTTATTTTTTATTTGTGACACTAAGTTGCTGAGGCTGGTCTTGAACTTGTGATCCTCCTGCCTCAGCCTCCAAGTCTCTGGGATTACAGGCATGCACCTTTACACCCGGTTTTTTTTTTTTTGTTTTTGTTTTTTAATATTTTTAGTTATAGATGAACATATCTTTATTTATTTTTTTTATGTGGTGCTGAGAATTGAACCCAGTGCCTCACACATGCTAGTTAAGCACTCTACCACTGAGCCACAACCCCAGCCCCGCACCTGGTTTTAATAGAACATTTTTAAAAGCCAAGGAAGATAAGTATTGGGCATTTGAAAATAAATATGAACTATGAAGAAAGAGATAGGGGGGGGCGGATTCTGAAGATTCTGCTGGGGGTGTGTCCTCTGCGCGGCTAGCTACCATTGCCATGGAGACCAGAGGCCTGGGTCGTTGGGGATTCTGACTACCAAGATGGAAAAGTAGAGAGTGGTGACCAGTAACTGGTCCTCTTTCCTCCCAGACTCTTATCCGAGACTTCACAGAGCGACTCTTTCCTAAAGTCCCTCGTGAAGGTGGTGCCCTGAACCCAACACGGAGAGACCACTGACCCGCCGTCTTGATGGCCACATCTTCGTGTCCCCTTCCATCTCAAGCTGTCCCGCAGTCCTCCGTCCATGACCTGTCCAGAATAACCAGCAGCCTCTACATCGGTAACGGTGTAGCTGCCAACAACAAACTCATACTGTCCAGCAATCACATCACCACGGTCATCAATGTCTCAGTAGAGGTGGTAAACACGTTCTTCGAGAACATTCAATACGTACAGGTACCGGTGGCGGATGCTCCCAGCTCACAGATCTATGACTTTTTTGACCCTATTGCTGATCACATCCACAGCGTGGAAATGAAACAGGGCCGCACCCTGGTCCACTGTGCGGCAGGAGTGAGCCGTTCAGCTGCCCTCTGCATCGCTTATCTCATGAAATACCATGCGATGTCTCTGCTGGACGCCCACACGTGGACCAAGTCATGCCGGCCCGTCATTCGACCCAACAACGGCTTTTGGGAACAACTTATCCATTATGAATTCAAGTTGTTTAGTAAGAATACTGTACGCATGATTGAGTCCCCAATGGGAATGATCCCTGATATCTATGAGAAGGAGGTTCATTTGATGATGACGCTGTGAGACATTCCAGCCAGCCCCTGACATCTGTACTGGACCCTACATCCAGACTGAACATGAACTTTGGCCTTTGGTTGGTAAAGAAAACTGGAGGAGATCTTGTAGATGGGCAAGAAAAAGGGAGGGGAGTTGGAGTTTTTAATGTAGTAACTTTTTATCTTCAAAGAATAAAAATCATTTGACATAAGACAGTGAAATGTTTCTTATTTTGTAAGGAGCAGGTCAGGCTGCTGGGGCCTAGCAGGAATAAGGGTAGTGCAGGTGATGCCCAGCTTAGATGGACCTGCCAGTAGCACCTTTTGCATGTGGCAGACCAGGAATCCTGAGCCCTTCCACAAGCTGAGTAACCCAGGAATGAGTCCCCCACTCACCCCAAGCCAAAGTCAGAGCCTCAGACATCATAGCAACCATCGTATTTCTCCTAGCGAGTGCAAACCTACTGCATAAATGGCCTTGAAGCCTTCAAACTGGGCTCAAGGAGCCCTCGAGTATCCTTAACCCTAACCCCTACCAGCTTCAACCACAGTGGCCCAACCCTACTTATCTAGATCATGTTTATTATGTATTTATTTGTTTTGTTGCAATACTGGTGACTGAACCCAGAGTCTTGCACATGCCAGGCAAGTACTCTTACCACTGAGCTACATCCTTAGTAACCAACACCCCCACCCTACTCACCCCTGCAAGTTTGTTTTTGTTTTCGTTTTTGTTTTTTGAGACAGGTTGTTGGTTGTTACATTGCTCAGGCTGGCCTGATATCTTTCTGCCTCAGCCTCCAGAATAGCTGGGATTATAGGCATGTATTACCATGCCCAGCTTATATATTAGTTTTTGAAGAAACCATTCCACGCTATAAAGTTGAAATCACTTTTCTGAGTGCTAGCAAAATCTCAAGACGTCCTCAGTGAGCCCCTCACAAACTTTTGTGGAAAGAGACTTTAGTTCCTTTCCTAGGGCTTGTGCTGAATGGTCTTGACAGTAGGCCTCAGGGGTTCCTCTCATGGACCTTGGATTGGAAGGCTGGAGCAGCTGGATATGACCCAGCCCTGTCACCTCTAAAATCTCCTGCCATTGCGAGCTGGGGCCTCTCAGAGCCTCAGTTTCCTGTCAAAGCAACCACAGCCCTTCTCTGAAGTAGTTGTTGTGAGGGTACCTGACACATGAATGATTTCACATTCAGAATAAAGGACGATCATAACTCTTTAGCTCCTTTGGTTGGGGGTTAGCACATTCATCCTTTCAATGGCATTTCTCCCTCTTGTGCACAGCCTTTTATTTTTCCCAAAATGCTCTTCTAAATAATCATCCAATGTATAAAAACAAATGATTTCAGGTCCTTTTAGACACTACCTCAGAGGAGGCCTAGATTTAGAGCCTTTTCAGAGGTTCTTTTGTGTTTAGAGCCCCACCCTCCCACCCCATGCCTTATTTAAAATCATCAACAGAGTCAGCACCCTAGTCTTGCTAACCACCAGGATCCATGTGGGGATGCTTGCCAAAGGGTTGAATGAGTGAACCCCACAAGCAGGCCCTGGAATACAAGGATTGTTCAAACTCCCCAAATACCTAGGGCTCTGACTTGGGTCCAGTTATCCTAATCCAGAGGTTTTTTTAAAAAAAAAAAAAAAAATATATATATATATATGAATACGAGACAAAAGTCCAATCAAGATGAAGCAGACCCCCTGTGAAGTTCCAAAACTCTTTCTCTTCAAACCCATCCCCACACCTACACCCACAAAGGAAGTGGGGTGGGCAGGGAATGAAAATTGCTGCTCTAAATAGATCCTCTTCTTTCATAGGTGGAAAAACAGGCCCACAGAACAAAAGGGTTGATGTGGCAAAGCACCACCAAAGTAACCTTTTTGACAGAAACCAAGATGAGAAATTTCCTTAAAAGTATTTTAAAAAGCATTTGAATATGTACATGTGCATGGGTGGAAGGGTGTTTCCATTTTTTTGAATATCTAAATTAACATACCATAAAATGAACTCACCGTACAGTTTAATGAGTTTTAATACATGTAGATTCAGGTAACTACTACCACAATCAGGATACAGAGCAGCTCCATAACACCCAAGATTTCCCTCATTCTTCCCCTTTATACTCAAACAAACCCCAACCTCTGGTAAAAACTGATCCATTTTCCTTCACTATAGATTTGCCTTTAACAGAATATCACATGAAATTATACAAGATGTAATTTCTGGAGACTGACTTCTTTTGCTCAGAATGACTTTGAGATTTGCCCATGTTGCATTTCGTTGTATGATTGTAACACAGTTTGATTTACATCCACCTGTTGAAGGATATTAGGGTTTATATTAGTTTCATAGGAGATGCTATAACAAAATACCAAAACCTGAGTGGCTTAAAACAATAGCAATTCATTTTCTCATAGTTCTGGAGGCAAGAAGTCTAAATTGAGGAGTTGACAGGGTCATGTGCCCTTTGGAAACTGTGAAGAGACTCCCTTTGGCTCTTCCTAGCTTCTGGTGGTGTTGGGAAATCCTTGGCATTTCTTGATTTGTAGATGTATCACTCCAGTCTCTGCCTCAGTGGTCATATCTTTTCTAGTGTGTCTTCACATCCATCTTTCATCTGTGCATATCTGTCACCAAATGTTCCTCTTCTTTTAAGGACACCAATCAGATTGGGGACCCACTCTAGTGTGACCTTATCAAAGCTTTCCATCTGTAATGAACCTATTTCCAAATGAGGTCATATTCTTAGGTTCTGAACTTGAACATATTTCAGGGGAGCTGGAAGGATACAATACAACCTATAATAGGGTTGTTTCCAGGTTGGGGCAATTATACATCAAGTACTATAACACACACAAAGAAGAAGAGGATCGTGTCATCTGGGGAAAAAAAGCTGTTAGAATATGAATTACTGTGAAAGAATAATAACCACCATTTCTTAGGAAGCAATTATATGACAACCACAGTACTGGACACTTTGCAGTGGCTAATCCTTACAGTAGCCCTTCAAGGTAGTATTATTCACAATGTATTGATATGGTTAAGGAATTTGTCTAAGACAGCACACAGGTCAGGGGCAAAGAGGTGATATTCAGACTGAGTTCTGTTTTCCCACATTTCTTTCCACATTTCTTTCCCACATTTCTTTCTTCTGAGACAAATGTAAGTATATTGAAAAAGAGTATTTTTGAGTCACCTGCTTGTTTCCTGAACAGTGTGATTACAAATCACTAGGGGAGTTATTATGTGGACACCTGGGTCTCATCACTACAAATTGAGACTCTTTAGGTCCAAGAAGATGAATGTTTAGCAAGCATCTCTATGATGAAGTCTGAGAAACACCAAGTAATTGTTAACAATAGGTATTCTATATCATCTTTGTTCTACTTTTGTGAGTCACGTTTTCTCCATTGCATAATTATGAAAACATTAATTATTATTTTCTACTAAATTAAGCTTTTTTCACTTTTTAAATTTTCCCCCAATTTTTTCACTTAAAAATGATCAAACATCCAGAAAATTGAAATAGTACAATGAACACTTGTATTTGCTCCACTTATGGGAGTCAATAGCTCTCTTTTATCACTTTTGTTTTCTTTTACTCATTGTAAGTTTTTTTATGATCTGTTTGAGTAAGTTGCAGATATCATGACACTTCACCCTGGAATATTTAAAAATGTATCACCTAAACATAAGAACATTGTACATACAATATCATTATCAAATGTAAGCCAATGAATTACTAACAATTCCCTAGTTTGATTCATATTTAAATTTTCCCACTCATGCCCCAAATGTCTTTTATAGCTATTTTTCTTTCCCAAAGAATATCCAACCAGACTCACAGACTGCACTTCATTTTTGTGTTCTTTTAATCTAGAACAGTGCCTCTACTCTTTTTTCTCCCTGACATTGTCTTTTTTAAAAAATATTTTTTTTAGTTGTAGATGGATACAATATCTTTATTTATTTATTTTTATGTGGTGCTGAGGACTGAACCCAGTGCCTCATGCGTGCGAGGCAAGCACTCTACCAGTGAGCTACATTCCTGTGACATAATCTTTTTGATGAGTTCAGAACAATTTTATATTATAGTATCCAATTATTTGGACTTGCCCTCATGCTATTGTTTAATTTGGTCCTGTATCACTTTTATTTTCTTTAAACTGGAAGTTAGGTCCAGAGGTTTGATTAGATTTGGGTTGAGAATTTTTTGCTAGAGTACATCAGGTTGCATTGTATCAGGAAGTACAGATGTCTATTTGTGCCATTAGCAGTAATGCTAACTTTGATCACTTAGTTAAGATGGGAACCACCAAATACCTGCCTTTAAATTTACTAAGTAATCTTTGGGATGATACTTTAACAACATGAATATCCTGGTATCATCATCAAATGGTATTAGCATCCATTAATGGCTCCTGCCTTAATTAATTATTATACTGGGCAATATCTAACTCTACATCCTAAACTAATTTTGGTATGTGGTTTAAATTGGAATTATTTAATTTTTAAAAATAATTTTCAGATGTCACAAAAATGCCATAAACATTTGTGTCTGCTTTTGTTCCTTCTGTTTGGTTCATTGCCAGTACCACATTCCTTAAAATTAATGCAGTTTGGCCAGGCATGGTGGTTCATGCCAGTAATCTCAGCAGCTCAGGAAGCTGAGGCAAGAAGATCACAAGTTTGAGGCCAGCCTAGGCAACTTAGGGAGACCCTGTCTCAAAATAAAAAGGGTTGGGGATGTAGCTTACTGGTAGAGCACACCTGGTTCAATCCTCAGTGCCACAAAAAAGAAAGAAAAAAATTGCTTAACATTTAAATAAAAAATGAATTACCCAGAAATTCTAAAATTTGACCAGTTTAGCATTAACCATACTTTTGGAGTTTGTATTTCTTAATTCCAAAAGTTCATAACGTTAGAAAATTGTAATCTAGTGTATTAAAACACTCACACACTTTACAATTCGATTTTTAAAAATAACCTGCTAAAACATTTAGTATCATATCTATTATTATTAAAAAGAGATATCTCTGGCATCATCTAATTATCCATTTTCATCTCCCCTGTCTCTGAGCTAGAGTACCTATGGACACTTGAGATCCCATTTCCAGGCACTTAGTATCTCCTTCCCATATACTTTCACCATTTCCCTATTAATGAGATATAGGAAGATGGGGAGGTGACTTCTTGGATTGCCTTTTGAAAATTTCCTAATAAGGAGGGAAAAAGCAGTCTGAAAACATGAATTTTATGGCAACCTTTCGGTGCTTGGGCCAGATTCCCTACCAGGCCCTCTCCGTTTGGATAGATGGATCAAGACCTCTACCGCATAGTTGTATTCTCAAAATATATTTAATAAGACTTTCTGTAATAGGACTCTTAAGTACATTAAATCTGAATTTGGATTTAACCTCTTTCCTCAACAGTGTCTAGATGGTGAGGGAATAAAAGGAGCATTGGACTTGACCAAGAAGGCCTCAGTGATTAATTTGGTTGATCTCTGAAGGCTTCAAGTTTAGGCAGGCCTGGGGCTTTTGCTGGGAACAGTGAGGGTTTGCATTCATTTCTCACTTTATTGCACAGTGGTCAATGAATGTGACATGCATAATTTTTGCTTTACAAAATTGAGATTTCCTAGTCAATAGTCTCTTGAACAGTAAATCAGATGTATTATCTATGGGTAGGATTGTAAGTTTAGATATGAGTTTTGTCATATTTTATTATTTAATCACTTTAAATAATTGAGCAGGTAATACACTCATGATCCAACTTTCCAAGGGCATGTAGGGGTATCTAGAGTGAAAATTCTCACTTTTGTCCTGTACATCACAATTGCTCTCTACCTTGTTTCTTTTTGTTTGGTAATATGTGTTACAGACTATGCTAAGTCAGTAAAAGAGAACAACCTCAGTTTTTAAATAACTGTATAGTATTTCATTGTATAGAAATATAATTCATCTAATCTGTTCCTTACTGATGGACATTTATGTTGCTGGCAAAATTTTGCTACTACAAATAATACTGTAATACGTAAACTTGTTTATGTATGTAAATTATTTCATATGTGTGCAATTCTATTCATAAAATATTGGAAGTGGAAATAATGGCCTAATTTCACAATTTAAAATCTTAAATAAACATTGCCAGATTAATTCCTATGGATGTTATCGAAACCTATCATCAGGGCTGGTAGTGTGGCTCAGTGGTAGATTGCTTACCTAACATGAACAAGGCCCTGGGTTTGATCCCCAGCATCACTAAAAAAATAAATAAATAAAAAGAAGGAATGGAAGGAAGGAAGGAAGGAAGGAAGGAAGGAAGGAAGGAAGGAAAGAAGGGAGGGAGGGAGGGAGGGAAGGATGGAAGGAAGGAAGGAAGGAAGGAAGGAAGGAAGGAAGGAAGGAAGGAAGGAAAGAGAAAAAAGAAATTTGCCTGGCATGGTGGTGCATACCCAGGATTCATAAGGCTAAGGCAAGAGGATGGAAAGTTCCAGGCCTGCCTGGGCAATTTAACAAGACCTTGTCTCAAAATAAATTTCATGGAGCTCAGTGGTAGAGCACCTACCTGGCATACATAAAACCCTGGGTTCCATCCCCAGCACTGCACAAAAACAAAACAAAAAACCTACCAACAGTATATGAAAATGTCTGTTTCTCCAGAGACAAAACAGCACAGTAAAATGTTACACTTTTGTATCTTTGTCATTCCGACCAGTGAAAAAGTGATCTCAGTTTACTGAAAATTTGCATGTCTATTATTAGTGGGTACTAGAATCTTTTCATTCTTTTAAGAATCATTTGCACTTTTCTTTATATAAACTGGCCATTCATATTAATATTTTATTAGATTGCTAGTTTTTTAAATTGATTTTTAAGAACTCTATTAGAGAAATGTGGAATTTGTCTGTGATAGGAATTTCAGAGCCTTTTGTGGATCATATAAGTGTGCTGATTGGGTTTGCATACCTCTGTGTGAGCTATGTCTCCCTTACACCTTGTTACAATGTTGGAATATTACTCCTCTGACATGAAAAAAAAGAATTTCAAATATTTCCAATTTTTCATTGTTTTTGTTTGTTTGTTTGTTTTGTTTTGTTTTTTGCTTACAGTGATTTTCCAGGCAGATATTATTTATTTGTCTTGGGTAAAATTTATGAGACTCTTTTTTTTTTTATATGACTTTAGGGTTTTGTGTCATTCTCAGAAAAGCTTTTCACATTCTAGGATGATATTAAGAAAGTATCCCTTGGTTCTTCAAGTACTTTGATGGTTTCAGTTTTAACATTAAATTGTCTGATCCATCTGGAATATATCCTGGTACAAAATATGAGGCATGGGTCCAACATTACTTTTTTGTTGTTGTTGTTTCCACAATACTACCACCATTCTCATCTATTTGTATGATTTGAAATGTAAGTTAATATGTTATTTTCATATATATATATAATATATATACATTCCTAGTAGTACTCATATTTTCTGCATTTATATTTATTTTTTGGTATGCTTGCTGTGTCTGAGACTACATGGTATGGTAGTCTTATATTGCTTTGTCATGTCTCTCTGACAATTTCTTCCTATATTTCTGTGATGATGATTTTTTTTTTTTTTCAGTTCTGACACGTGGGAGGCAAGTGCTCTATCACTGAGCTACCTCCCCAGTCTGTGTGATGATTAATTTTACGTACCAACTTGGCTAGGCTACAGAGTGCCCATTTGTTTGGTCAAATCTAATCTAGATGTTGCTATGAAGGTATTTGTAGATGTGATTAATATTTACAATCAGTTAGCTTTAAGAAGATTACCCTCCATAATGTGGGTGGACTTCATCCAATCAGTTGAAGACCTGAAGAGCAAAGACAAAGAGAAGCAATTCTGCCTTAAGACTGCAACAAAGAAACCTGCCCTGAAGATTTTGGACTGAAAGACTACAACAACAACTTTTATCAGAGTTTCCAGCATGTTGGCCCACATTGTGGATTTCAGACTTATCAGTCCCCATAATGGCATAAGCCAATTCCTTAAAATCTCTACATGTGTATGGTGGGGGGTGATGTTCACATGCATGTGTGTTCACATGCATGCAGCTATGCAGTTGTTTTTGTTTTTCTGGTGCTATGGTTTGAATATGGATAGTGTCCCCTAAAAGTTCATGTGTTAAAGGGTTGATGCTCAAGGTAGCACTGTTGGGGAGTGACAGAGGCGGGGCCTCATGAGAAGTCCTTAGGTCATTGAGGACATGCTCTCAAAGGGGAGTGTAGGACCCTGGTCTTGTTCTCTCTCAGCTTCCTAGCTCATGATATAAGTGGTTTGCTCTACCACGAATTCCCACTGTGATATGCCACCCTTGTCAGGGGCCCAAATATAGCTACCAGATCTTGAATTTGAACCTCCCAAAATGTAAGTTAAATAAACCTTTTCTTCATAGTAACCTTTCTCAGGTATTTTGTCATAGTAATGTGAAGCTGAATAATACATCTGGAGAATGCTGACTAATACAATTTCTAATGGTTTTTCTTTGTACATTCAGATGGTGTAATAGTCCGGCATTGAACTTCAATACAATGAGTATTTATTTATTTTACTAACACAAAACTATCTTTGTCTCAGTGCTTTTTGTCTTGATCACCTAATATTGCCAACTCCTCCACCCCTTTTTGTGCTCTTCATTTGTCTATTATGTCTTTGTCTACATTTTAGTTTGCAACTCTTTTTTAAATTGGTATGTCTCTTACAATTAGATTATATTTAAATTTATTTTACTCAACCAAGTCTTTTAATAGAGGATTTATATTTTTGTTACTTCTGAAGTCTTTGGTTTTATGTCATTTTGTCCTATAACATATATTAAACATTTCTCTGCCATTTTCTTTATCTCCAGTTTCTTGTTTATCGGCTCATTGTTTTAGTTGAAAGGGGTTGACTGGAAGAAGGGAAAACTTGCACTTTTTACTTCATAAACCTATTTCCTAAATTGATCCAGTAAATATATTACCTGGTAAGTACCTCTAGATTTTTAAAAAGTTTTTTTAAGTCAGGCATGGTGGTGCATGCCTATAGTCCCAGCTATTCAGGAGGCTAAGGTAGAAGTATCACTTGAGCATATGAGTTTGAGACTAGCTTGGGCAATATAGTGAGATCCCATTTGAAAAAAAAAAAGGAAAGATAAGAAAGAAAAGAAAAAAAAATAATTCAGACCGGGAGTGGTGGCGCATGCCTGTAATACCAGATGCTCCAGAGGCTGTGACAGGAGGATTTTGAGTTCAAAGTCAGCCTCAGCAACTTAGCAAAGCTGTCTCTAAATAAAATTTTAAAAAGGGCTGGGGATGTGCACCCTGGGTTCAATCCCTGGTACCACAAAAAAAAAAAAAAAAGAAAGAAAGAAAAAAGAAAAGTGGCACTTTGGAACTCTCCTGTAATTCCATCAACCCAGAAGGTGAAGGGAGGAGGATCTCAAGTTCCAGGCCAGGTTTAGCAACTTGGCAAACCCTGTCTCAAAATAAAAATTAAAAAAGGGGTAGGGTTATGACTCAGTGTGGAGGGCATCTGGGTTCAATCCCCAGCAACACACACACACACACACACTCAGAGCTTTCTTTAAATTAATCTTTGTCTAATTGATGAGTCTAGGGTGAAATGGCATGTATAATTGTTATTAGTATTATTGTTACTGGGGATTGAACCCAGGAGCACTTAACCACTGAGCCACATCCCCAGACCTTTTTTGTATTTTTTAATTTAGAGATAGGGTCTTGCTGAGTTGCTAAGTGCCTTGATAACTTGCTGAGACTGGCTTTGAACTCAGGATTCTACTGCCTCAGTCTCCCGAGTTACTGGGATTACAGGTGGGCCCCACCGCACCCAGCCTTATTTGTTTATTTTTATTTAGAGACAGGGTCTCACTAAGTTGCTTAGGGTCTTGCCAAGTTGCTGAGGCTGACTTTGAACTTGTGAAATGGTATATTCTGAATCATGCTTTGGAGATAAAGAATTTAGCACACTTTACTTCATTTCTAATTCCCTGTAAATGTTAACTGGGGTTTTAGATTCAGATACTTCTATTACTATTTCAAAAATTTTAAACTAAATTTGAGAAAAAAAATGTGGATTCAGTTTTGTTTGTTTTGTTTTTGGTGCTGGGGATTGATCCTGGGGTAAGCATACAATACTACTAAGCTACACCCCCAGTTCCAGATTTTGTTTTATAATTAGATCTGATGCAATTACTTAGATGCAATCCTCCTCCTCCTCCTCCTCCCCCTCTCCCTCCTCTTCTTCCTCCTCCTCCTTCTTCTTCTCCTTCTTCTTCTGATTGAGTCCAAGGGCACTTTACCATTGAGCTTCATCCCTAGTCCTGGCTAAATTGCTGAGGGTCTTGCTAAATTGTCCAGGCTGGCCTCAAACTTATAAACCCTCTTGCCTGAGCTGCCCAAGTTGCTGGGATTACAGGTGAGTTCCACTGTACCTGACTAGATGCACTTCTATTTTGGCTTCATAATGCTCCCCTCCATGACTTATTCATTCTTGAGCATTTTTATTTTATCTCTTGGTTGGTTGGAATAAAAATTGGTAAGCCAATTTTTCAAGAAGGTGATATCTTTTATTATTCCTTAAATAGCACTGTATTTTTCTGGCATCTTTACACTCTTAACAACTCAGATGTATATTACATTATGGGGTCATGAATTTTTCTAAAACTCTAAATATGAGAAGTCAGAGAGATTGATTTTTGTTTTTACCTGGGTAATCCGATTGTGGATTTTTGCCTGAATAATCATAAAAACTTTAATATTATAGCTTAAAACTCTTAACTTTGCCTAGAACATGGTGGACTCTTTCAATCAACAAGCACTGTTCTTGGGGTTGGGGGTGTAGCTCAGTGGTAGAGTGCTTGTACAACATGTGTCAGGCCCTGGGTTCCATTCCCAGAACTTCAATAGAAGGATTTTTTTATTATGTCTCTTCCATTTGCCTTTGTTCCTCTTTTAGGAATACAAATTATCTGTCTGTTGGTTCTCCACTCTTCTTTTTCCATAGCTATCATCCTTTCTCTCATTGTTTTCATGTCTTTCATAGTCCGTTCAATTTCTTAGCATCCGCTTTGTTCTTAACATCAATTCAAATTTTTGCCATATAAATTCTGATCTTTACTGTCTCCCATGTGTACTTCAATTTTGTTCCTGCTTTTTTAGAATACTTGCTGATTTTTCTTGCTCTGTCCATTTCTCTTTTCATCTCATTTTGTTGGATTTTCATCTTAGTCCAGACTTTTCCTGGTTTCTTTTTTACAGAATCCTTTAGGTTGCTAAGAGGTTTCTAAAATTTTCTCCTGGTGAAGGAGAGTTCCCATCCTCTCTGATTTTTCTGGATGCTGTGCTCTCTTCCCTAGTTCTGTGTTGGTTTTTCTCCTTACCCTCAAATAAGATAGTTTCTCTAGACTCAATATCTGTCTAGAAAGACTAAGCTGGCTACCTTTGGACCTACCATCTGTGTATGGAAGTAGTAATAGAATCACCATCTCAAATCTATAGCCGGAGGGCACATTATTGTACACGTAGTTTGATTTACCCTTTGTACCTCTTATCTGCTAATGTGATACGTAACACAATACAGGCCCCAACACAGACTTCTCTCAGACACCTTCAAGTAGTTGACCTTTCCCTAAAGTTTTGGGCAGAATCTTCTACATAATTTGGAAAAAATTACATGCAAAATGAGAATGAGGGACTCCTTGTTCAAAAATTAAGAATATCAGCCGGGCATGGTGGCGCACGCTTGTAATCCAAGCGACTCGGGAGGCTGTCAGGAGGATCACAAGTTCAAAGCCAGCCTCAGCAACTTAGCGAGGCCCTAAGCAAGTCAGTGAGACCCTGTCTCTAAATAAAATACAAAATAGGACTGGGGATGTGGTTCAGTGGTCGAGTGCCCCTGAATTCAATCTCCAGTTCCAAAAAAAAAAAAAAAATTAAGACTATCAAGTCAGTGACAACAGAGAATTAAATCAAGAATGGGGTCTTATCATAGAGCCCTGGGTGACTACACAGGTCTCATGCCCATGAAGCCAGTCTTGGTTATGGGGACTATGTAGGCCTAAATATAAATCTTCTCCCTTTCCTCTCAATCTCTCCCTTATTTACTGCTCACTTGTTTTATCTATTTGCCTAGATAAATAATAGGAAATAGATGGGTGTAAGGATGCAGGGGAAGCAGAGATGGGGATTAGTATTCTGGTGAATAGCTTTCAAGGGTGAAGAAACTGTCACCTTTTGTTGGTTTAGGCACCAAGTCTTCGAATTGGGAGGCAGATGGTAGGTGATCAAGGGATAGGGCTGTGGGCCTTAAATAAGTAGACTCCTACCTTTCTCAGTCAATGTTTGTTTGAGGAAATGAAGCCAAGGTAAAGCATGACTAGAATTTCTTCAATGCAGCCATGTAAAGTCACCCACCTCATAATTAACATCAATTTCATCTGTATCCAGTCTTCAGGTTGCTTGTCAGTTTTAATCTTTGATGTTGTGAAATCTTATTTGTTGTTGTTGTTGTTGTTGTTTTCCCCCTGTATTTGAAGGGATTTTTGTGAGCCTTTAGACAAGGATGCATTTAGAGGCAAAGAATAATAAGTCATTTGAACTGGAAGCCCCCAGGGAACCAATTAACTAGGCCAGGGGTTGGCAAACTTACTCTTGTGAGGCCAGATAGTAAATATTTTAGGTTTTGCAGGCCAAGAGGCAAAATCAAGGATATGATGTAGTACTTATATAACAACAGAGGAAACAAATGTCCATAGATTTTATACTGACAAAACTCAAATTCTAACAGTAATAATTGAGCACAATTTTGGGGGCTAGAATAGAATTCTTTTTTTTAAATACATTTTGCTTAATTGGAGTTCAAAATTAGTGTTCCCTGTCATCAGATTAGATTACAAATGTTCAGTTGTTAATGCTGATCTGTAATGAGATTTTTCAAGTGTTCCATTTTTCAAAATGTCTTTTCACAGAGAAAGACACTGCCAAACATTGAATTAATCCATGTATATATTTTAATTGAGTACATTCATCGTATGGAAGGCATTTATAGAATTCTAGTAGACTCTTCTTTTGATATTTTCCTTTTAGTGTGTCATTACATTGCAGATTAATCGCTTCCAATTATGTTTAGATGAAAACTCCTCAATTGCTCAGTTAAATGAATTTTGAAATATGGAAATTTCCTTTACATTTACATTAAGGATTGAAAAATGGTGCCTGAAGCTGTAGTTTGAACTTGGAAAAAGAAAAGCTGCAAATTTCTATAAAAAAGGACAATTCACTTCTTGTTTTAACTTCTGATAGAATGAAAGTATATAAGGTGACTTAAGATTACTTGTAATTCAGGCAAGTTAATTGTCATCAAAATGACTTTAGTAGAAGTTTTACATACAAGTAATATTTTGCCCTGTAATTGGTAAAATTAAGACACGTCATCATATCTGTAGCAAAAGCTATTTCCATAGTCATTCATTGTTTGGTAATAGTGGCTGAACAGAATACTGTCAATGCTAAGACTTCATTTAAACTGTTGTGTGGTAGAGCAAGTCAGGATATTCAGTTTCTATTTCTGACACAGATTCACTGAACTGATGATGGTTAAGTCTACAAGAGTGAATGAAGTTTCCATTGATACTACTGTTCAATAACTCATGGTAGATTCAAATACACCACAAAGTAACTACCCACAAATAGTCACAGGGTTTAAAAACATTCATACAAATTTTGTCAATATGTTCCACTAAGCATATTTCTGTTCCTCATATATTGTTACTGCCATCAGGTGTAACACATCTTAGAAGATTCCACTTCATGTTGCAATGAATCAGTGCTTTTAGTTTCTTTCTTTTTTTTTTTTTTTTAAGTTGATGGACCTTTATTGAATTCATTTATTTATGTGCGGTGCTGAGAATCAAATCCAGTGCCTCACACATGCTAGGCAAGCGCTCTACCACCGAACCACAACCCCAGTCCTGCTTTTAGTTTCTTTAAAAATAATTTTATCTGTCATTTTTTCATGCAAATTATTCAAAGGGGTTAATTCTTCAGGCCCTTCAAACATGATGTTGACTCGTCAAATAAACAACTGAGTGGTATCTGTAATATTTAACTCATGAAGTGCCAAAGGAAACCACTCAAGATTAATTGCCTTGTCTTATAATTGAGCATGGATATCGATCCCAATGTCTTCAATTCTTCAAGCAACTGTTCTAGCTGAAAGGCTAATGGCCTTAAGTTCATTTTCTCTGGACACATTTCTTTGGCTGTTGCAATCAAACATAATTTAATCAAACAGTTTTCCTTGTTTGGTTAAGAAATAAGCCGCTCAGAAAATTACTTTGTTTTCAATCTCATTTTAGTTTTTATTTTTGTGAAGAATTCTGCTGTGATGAAATAGTCTTTTTAAATTTTCTAATTGTTCTCACAATTAGAGTGATTTTGATTGAAACCTGGACATTTTGGGTATTAGGTTGAGACTCTGGATCTTATTTAAATCAGAGCAGGCTTCCTCTGACATTGTTCTGGTTGGGGATAGAAGCACTGACTCCTTACTGCTACATGTTGGTGAAGTCCAGATTCCTCATTCAATCTTCATTGACACTGAGTGGAAAAGGAGTGTCTCCTCACTGATTGGTGGGGATGGGAATTCTGGCTATCTAACAGGCCTCCAATGACACTACCCTGGCTGAGAGGTACAGAAGTACCTCATTATTGCTCCCTGCATTGCATTCGGATGATGGCAGTGTTACCATTGATCAGTGGTGAGTCTTGACACCCCAGTAGACCTCCTCTGACACTAATTCAGCAGGGAGCGGGCATGACTCCTCATAACTACTGGGTAGAGATGGAATTTCAGGTTCCTCAGTGCAATTGTGGAGGGGTGGGGTGAGGTTTAGCCTGGTGAAGGTGTGTGAATCTAGGTTTCTTCTAAAAGCAGAAGTCCTAAAACCATTCTGACAACTTTTTTGTAGTATATGAGTCTTTTATTATTTATTTATTTATTTTTTTGTGGTACTGGGGTTTGAACCAAGGGATACTCTATCACTGAGCTACATACCCCAGCCCTTTTTCTATTTTGAGACAGGGTCTCACTATGTTGTCCAGGCTGGCCTTGAATTTGTGATCTTCCTGAGTTAGCCTACTCAGTTGCTGAGATTATAGGTGTGCATCTACATGCCTGGATCAGTTAGATAATCTTTATGACACTGGTCAGTATAGTATAGGAAGAACTGGTAAATTTTTTGAATTTATTTTTGATTCTGACATCAAGGATAAGTACAGTTCTATTTATAAAACTAGATAAATCATGACTTTGTTGTGTTACTTTTTATTATCTATACTAGAAATGGCACTAACACTGGAAATTATATATATTCCTACATGCTTCAGGTTAAGTATTTAGTTGTTTAAAAAAGGTTATTTTTCTTATAATTGGGTTTCTTCTGACATTGATGGTATTATGCATTGATATTGCTTCAAATTATGTAATACTCGATAATCTAAGTTTTACATAATTCAAAATATTGATTTATCTACATTTATCTATATATGTCATATCAACTTGGTAAATTCAGATTAAATTTTGCTCAGTTCCTAGCATGTTGTTAGAATTATGAAACAAAAATTAGTACTAAGTGATAGAAGGTTTAATTTTATTTTTTAATTAATTTTGATACTGGGGATTTAACACAGGAGTGCTTTATCACTGAGTTACATTCCCAGTCCTTTTTGAGACAAGTTGCTTAGCGCCTTGCTAAATTGCTGAGGCTGGCTTTGAACTTTTGAACCTCCTGCCTAAGCTTCCTGAGTGGGTGGGATTATAGGTGTGCACCCCTGACAAGCTTTAATTTTAGAATAAGTGAAGTGTAGCAATGTTGGGTTTATATGTCTCAAGTATAAAGTGGATTCTGACTGCTTATGTATTGGAATTATAGGGAGGTTGGGGAGGGAGAAAAAGGAAGTGATTAGTAGATGGCAATCAACAAATTGAGAACCCCACTGTAAAAGCAAGAGATTTCAGAAATTCCAACCTTCCTATTTTATCAAGTTTTTGTTTTGTTTTGGTGCTGGGGATTGAACCCAGGGCCTCAGGTATACCAAGTACATCCTCTACCACTTCACCACACCTCTAGCTCTATTGAAGTTTTTGAATCCATATTATGTATTTGGCACTTTATCTACCTTATAGCATCTAATCTTTAAAAATTAATATTGTAAAGTGGCTATATTTTCTTTTTCAGATGAGTGACTGAAGCCCAAATTAGACTAACTGAAGGTCGCCCAGCTATCCTATAATAGTTAGGAGTTGAGACTATATATATCATGGTTCATGCTCCTTTGGTGTCACCAGTCTGCCTTCCATGGGTTTTCAGATTTCACTTTTCATAGAAATAATTATTATAGAACCATTTATTCTACTTCCCCATTTTTCTCTCCAGTGAAGGAGAAAGTTTTCATACCTATTTTACATATATTTGACAGACAATAAACTATGCAAGATCCAACAAATTACATAGTGACTCAAAGGACTTATGTCACTGCATGGAAATTGTCCCATGCTTGAAGGATAAATCCTTATAGTTAGAATAGAAACAGATCTGTGGCTTAGAGAATAGGTAATTTCTCCAAGGTCACACAGTCTGTGCAGAACAAGGATAGTTAATCAGGTCTGCCTGACTCCAACCCTCCAGGCCCCCACACCCCTGCATCCGCTGGAGGCAATTCTGTTATATCCTTTTGGTGGAAAGGAATATGCTGAGATGGGGAGTGGGTAGCTTTATCATTCTGGGAAAGGGCCTGAATAGAGTCAACTTTAGTAAGATGGCCAAATACTAGCAGATTTATATCTGCTGTGCAAGTGTCGGCGTACGTGCCTGCATGAGCGCCCCATGCTAGTGGGGTCAAAAATATTCCAGGCTTTGAAGGCCACTATTTGTGACAAAGTTAACAATGCATGTGTTAATTTAGCTGTAGAAAATAATTCAGCCCCGTCTACTCATTTAAGCAAAATGGCATGCTATTAAGAATGGAAGAGGTGTTTTAGAAAGTAATTAAATATGAAATATAATCTATATAAAACTAGAGTTTGTTCCATTAGTTACTAGTCTCAAGGGAACAATTTAAAATTTGTGTCTGTGTGCAAAGTCAGTTGGGATTTCCATAGCTTCTGAGTACTGCTACGATTTACTGACTCAGCACTGAGCTGTCTTATATTTTGAAATCCAAGTTTAAATAAATCCAATTGGTTACAGGTGGAAACTTACTGTAGAAAATAAATAAAAAAATCCATCTATAAAGGGAACCTCCTTCACGTTAATTTTTAATATTTCCCTATCCCTTAAGACTGGAAGTATGCTCTGTAAGAAACTTGCTATATGAGATATATCTTATTAAATTTGCCATGTGAAAAGAATAATTGACAGAAGGTCTGTTCCCCCCGCCCTCCGCCATTTCTCCCAATTATACTATCGATTGACCACCGGACCAATGACTTTTATTTGCACGCGAGAGACCGTCAGAATAAGAAAGTTTTATTGCTAAGGGTTTTCGCATGTAGTGGAAGCAGAAAACGCTTTCCGGGCTGCAATGTGTGGTGAGGATTCTAACTACGTTTTCTCCCGGGTCTGTCCACAAGCAGACCCCTAGCACTCCATGAAGGTCCCAGTGCGATCACAGCAACAGAACCCAACATCTGGAGATCGCGCTTAACAATTTTTCATTGCTTTTTCTTATAATACTATAATTGATTACTGATAAGGTGCAGGGTAAACGCAGGTAGCATCAAATTTTGGCCCGAAAGTGCCGCCAACAAACAGACCTTTGGCGGTGGGGAGCCATGGTCAGCGAGCCAGACCCCGCAGGCGACTCTTCGTTCCCTCCGGCCTGGGGTGTATAGACCAGGGTCAGGGGCCCTTTTCCTCCTTCACTTTTGGCGCGGATGAGGGGATCCAGGCTGCAAGCGCCGCCAGGCCTAGGGCGGCGCCCAGGCCGCGGGACTAGGGGCCCGGCAGCTGCTCCCCGAGCGCACACCTCGCGGAGGCCATTATTTCCAGCAGTGCCAAAAGTACGTGCTTTCTTCCGAGGGCAGAGGTCCGGGACCGTGCACCGCTATCTGGCGACGTGACCCGCACCTGGCCCTGCGGGGCTCTGGATGCCTGAAGCGCGAACAGGACGACCGGAGCCGTGGTCCGGGCCCAACCCCGAGTTTCCGGGCAAGCAAAGGCCGTCCATAGTATCCTCGATAGCCGCTCGCGCCCGCCGCGGGCGGTGCCGGACCTCGCCCTTCCCCATCGCTCCCCTCCCCCTCCAGAGCCCGCCGCGGCTCCCGAGGTGACACGGCCCGGACCCTCCATTCTCTGCCCGTGTATTTAACTAGCACAACCTAACCAGTTGCTGCCTCTCGGTGACAACCCTCCCCCCGACAGACGCGCCCAGCAGCCAACCACGGGCTAGAATTGGCGTGCGTCCCGCTCCCCGGTCGGTGGCGGCCTCGGTGGGCGGGGCTCTAGCAGCTAGCAAGTTAAGTGGAGCCACGGCTGACGTGAGTCAACAAAGGTCACGTGAAGAAAGCGGGCTGCGCCGATTGGCTGCGCCGACCCGGTGGAAGGGGGGGGTCACGGCGGCGGCGTGGGGTTCGCTGTGTGACACAATTACAACAACTTTGTGCTGGTGCCGGGGAAGTTTGTGTCTCCAACGAATTCCCCCCGTGCTCCCGAGCCTCGCGCGCTCCGGCCATTCCCGCCGTCCCCGCCCGTGGCTGCCCCCTGTCCGCCCCCGCGATGTGACCCTACAGCCGAACCATCGCCGCTGCCGACCCAGTGGCTCCGCAGCCCCTGCCGCCGCCGCCTTCGCCGCTACCGCGTTGGGATTTTTCGTCGCCGCTGCCCGCGGCGGAGGAGGAGGCGGCGATAAAGTTGGTGTGCCGGTCCCGTGTGGAGATTGGGGGCGTCGTTGCTGGCCCCGGCCCGGGGGGGGGGTGTCGGCGTTGGAGTTGTGAATTTGCTGCGTTTCCATGAAATCCTGCGGAGTGTCGCTCGCTACCGCCGCCGCTGCCGCCGCCGCTTTCGGTGATGAGGAAAAGAAAATGGCGGCGGGAAAAGCGAGCGGCGAGAGCGAGGAGGCGTCCCCCAGCCTGACAGCCGAGGAGAGGGAGGCGCTCGGCGGACTGGACAGGTACCGGCCGCCGTCACTCTCCGGGTCGGCTCCGGACAGGCAGGCGCCGCTCTCTGGGGAGGCCCGAGCGCGGCTCGCCTCTGGCGGCGGTGGGGCGGGCACCTCGGCTTGGCGCTCTTCGCGCGGCCACTGCCGGGGCCTCGGCTCGGGCAGAGATGGGTCAGTGGTGTTCCAGGAGCTTTAACGCACCGCGTGTGTCTTTTCCCTACAGCCGCCTGTTCGGGTTCGTGAGGTTTCATGAAGATGGCGCCAGGACGAAGGCCCTACTGGGCAAGGTAAGGCACCCGCGGGCCGGAGCGCGGACACGGTCTCCCCGGCCGGCGCCGCGTTCCCCCCGGCCCCGCGGCCCGGTCAGTGCTCATTGTGGCCAGGAATGATGGCCAGGGGGCTTCCGGAAAACTATTTCCTGCCTCTGTGCTCCCCCCACCCCCGGGTACCTCGCTTGCTCCCTTGCGAAATCGCTCTCTCTTGAAGCTGGAGGAACGGAGACGGCAGCGCTGTGGGGCCGAGCTCAACTGGGTCGACAAAATTGCCTGCTATTTTATAGCTTTTGGGGGATAGGCCGATAATCTCCGTGGTGCCTCTTGAGGGTCAAGGGATCATAAATGTGTGCAGATTTCCTGAAATCTCCGACTTACTTGCCTCCCATGGTTTTTATTCTTTTTCTTCAGGCAGTCTGTTCGTGATGTCTACTGTTAACCAAACGTTTTGGTCTTTCTTCTCTCCCTGCTCCCGGAAGGGGGAAGTTGCACGTAGTTTAGGTCGGTGAAGAGTTTGCATTGGCTGTTGACATGTATCTCGATTGGTATGTTTTACCTGAAGTTAGGTGGCTTGTTTACTTTTTTGGGTCTTTCTGCAAAAGAAATACCGCAGTTACTTGTGAGTGTGTGTGTGCGTGTGTGTGTGTGTTTTTCCTGGAGCCTCGTTTCCTGTGTGTCTGACTGGAGACCGGGAGGATTCGGGGTGTAGTCTCTGTTTATTTGTGTGGAAAGTTGTTGGCACTGTCATTTAGTTAAGTAATGGCTGCTCCTATCGGCCCAAGATGGCGGGACAGGGTGGGAGGAGAAAGTGAAGGGGGGGTTTGGGGGAGGGAGGAGAGGTAAACATGGAAATAAATAGTAGCGATGAATAGGCCTTTCCTTTGGAGTGTGTAGCTTCATGGCATTTAATAAAAATTATTCCAGGTTATTTGCATATAGAATTCTTGCACCTTTCTCTAGCTTAAAAACAGCATGCATTAGCCTGGTAAATGCTTATCAACCTGTAGCACACTTAGTTACCCATCTGTAAGCTATTGAACAAAGACTGGAGTCTCATTCCGTCCGCATCAGTTTGTATCTCCTGCCCAAAATCTGATTGAAATGGTTTTAGAACACTTTCTTCTTAATTGGGACGGTGAAACTTGGAGTGTGTGGAATAGGTGTTGGATCCATTTATTTTCTTTTCTGGCTGAAATTTGTTAGCTTTGCGTTTGACACTTAGCTTTATTGTTACAGTTGGGAAGGAAGTTTGAAATGGCTAAAGCTTAGTATTTTTTTCTTAAATGTTTTTTATCTTTAATTTTTGTAGTTTAGCACAGTCATTAATTCCTTTTAATCTGTAATTACACTTGTTTTTATTTAAAAGTAACTAAATAGAGGGAGATTTGATTGCAAGTAATGACCAGAAAACTAAATGGAAATAAGTCTTTAAAATAAGCCTAGTCCCTTGACTTGTTAGAGAAAACTTGCATTAAACTTTGTGTAGGTATTGACTTCGTTAAAATTTTCTCTGGGAAAATGAACAGTGACTAGCTTAGGAATGATTTAAGAATCAATAATTGTTCATTCCCTCTTGCAGGTTTTTTCCCCCCTCAAAGTGAATATTTGAAGCATTTTATTTAAAAATACTAGACCACTGTCAAAATGATCATTCTGAAAAATTAAATGATTTAAATTTAAGGAGCTTTTTATTTTGGAGTGAATATTGCCAGTTTAACACTGGGTTGGTAGAGTTGCTTGCAAAGATGATTCATTTGGGCAAGTTTGGCCAAGTTATTGCTTTTGGTTACGGGGGTGAATAAATAAATGGAATCTGATGTTTTATGTGCATAAGGTGTAAAATGCTAGTTGATGATTTCATGTCTTGGAATGCTCATATTCAGATACATTGACAGTGGATGGCGCTTAACATTGGATTTCATATTGTGATATTGAACCCTGCAATTAGTATGAGCTGAGTTTAAATTTTGAAAAACAGCATTTTCCTGCATTTTTTGTGAAGTCCTGCATTACTTTTGACATTTGAATGCAGTAACGTCTTGAAAATGAGAAACTTGGGGAAGCTTCATTATGTTTTGGGGAGGAATTACAGCTTTAACAAATATGGGGTAATTTGGTAAACTGGTTTGTTGAGCTTAAAAAAAAAATCTTCGTTGCTTCAGACTCATATACTTGTGAGGTCATACCTGTTTAAATCAAGACTCATTAGCCTTAACATTAAAATAAAACATTCTGTAGTATGTGCCCAAACCCTTGGTTGCATCCTTGAGAGCCTGAATATACCAGTGTAATGTGTAATGTAAAGCTTGACATTATATAACCTCACACCTTCTGTTAGAATTGGATTCTGAATAGAATGAATGAGCTAGAGTCCTGCTGTAGGAAGTATTGAATTATTTAGTTTAATCCCTCTTTTTAAGTTCTGGGAAGCTGGGTTTTTTGTTAATATTTTAAAAATTTTTTGTTGAGCTATGTTGGTTTCAGTGTTCTTTTTTGTTGTGAGTCTTAAACATGAGAGTTGGCTTTCTCTCCTGAGGTTCATTCAGGCTACTCTATTGAGGACATAATAGAATTGAATAATTCCTGGAATTCTCTTTTTAGCTATGTTTTTTTTTTTTGTTGTTGTTGTGCTACGCCTCTCATTATTCCCCCCACAGTTTAGTCTGTACTTTACCTTTTTTTCCTTTTATAATAAATTTAGTTATCACTGCTTGTTTTAAAAAATTCTTATTCCTGTATATATTATTGGATCTTCTTTCAAGTTTTTAAATTCACAATTGTAGGTTTTAAAAATAACTCTTCACCTAATAGTTTTGGAAGGCTAATAACACTAGTGTCTCTTACTTGCCCCCAAACTTAGGTATTCCTTTTTCAGGTACGAGGTTGCTTTATCCAAACTGCTGATTTCTCTTGGTTTCTGAATAGTTTTGTAAGATTGCATTATAGTAGAGTCATTGAAATAATTTTTGTTTGTAGGATTGCTATTTAATATACAGTGTTTGGGGTTTTGGATTAAAAAACTAAATTAGTGTTGGGCGTGGTGTCACATGCTTATAATACCAGTCAGTCAGGAGACTGAGGCCTGAGGATGGCAAATTCATGGCCAGCTCTGGCAACTTGGTGAGTCCCTGTCTCAAAATGAAATAAAAGAAGGGCTGGGACTATAGCTCACTGGTAGATTGCCTCTGAGTTCAGTCCCCTGTACTGTAAAACAAAACCCCCAAATAACTAAATTAGTAATACAGTATATTATTTTTTTGTGGTGATATTTTAAACATAAAATTGTAAAGCTCTAAAGCTTACTTAATTAGAGTTCTTGTAATACAGCATGATCTTGAACAGTTTGCCTGTTAATGCTGACCCATAATCTTAAGGTAATTTAATAATTTAAGATTATTATTTTTTTTAATTACAGTGGAGTTACTCAAAATTACAGTGCGTTACTCAAAAGTAATTAAGTGAAACATTTTAACAAAAAAATAACGATGGTGATGTTTTCAGTACTTTTTTTTTTTTTTTTTTTTTAGTACTAGGGATTAAATCTGGGGCGCTCAACCATTGAGCCATATTCCCAGCCCTTTTTATTTGTATTTTAAAACAGGGTCTTCTCCCTAAATTGCTGAGGCTGGTCTTGGAACTTGCAGTCCTCCTGCCTTAGCCTCAGGAGTTGCTGGGATTACAGGTGTGTGCTGCTGTGCCCCATTTTAGTACATTTTTGAAAACATTTTGGGTTATTTTTTTTTTTTAGTAGGATAAGGATTTAAGTTAAAGTATAATATTACATATAGTATATGTAGCATATATGGTATATATATAGTATATGTAGCATAAACATAGTATAAATATAGTAATACTAGAAAGTATTAATATAGAGTATTAATATAATGCTAGGGGGCTGGGAAACGCATCTTTTCAGTATCAGGTCAGTAGGGTATCTTATCTGTGTCAGGGTCCTGTTACTAAAATACGTGCATATATTCTTTTAAACTTTCATTTTTAAGTTTGTCTTAAGTACTCTTTCATTAGTGTTTTAGTAATTCTATTAATAGATTATATAGAAGTTATAGATTGTTTACTGTTTAAAAATGTATGTGCTTTTTTAAAAAAGAAGCTATCAATATTAAAATAGTTGGCACTTTTATTTTTCTGGGTAATGGAAATAATTGAATATCCATTGAAGAATTTATTTTCCTAAATGTGATTTCCTTGTATTTGGGGAAAATTATTAGGTCAGTTCTAGAGGTGGTGTTTTTATGCTATACTATTTGGATATTGGTAATGTTAAAAAACAAACATTATTGTGTTTATTGTTCACTGACACTTAAAGGGATATACACATTTCAGATATTCTGGTGGCCACAGAAATAACCACAGAAATAATGTGCCTTGTGTTTGAAAATTACGTCTTTGATTTGATGGATTTAAAAAAAATATTTTCTAGTTTGGAATGTTGTCTTCTAAACAATTATAAATTTATTTGGACTACTACATGTTTCTTAAAATTTTGATAATCTCTGGTAATAAAGATATAGTAAGAGATTACAGAACATGTTTGTGCATCTGCACATGAATTAGAGCTTTACAATATATAAATAGGCACTTTTTAAGTTATTTTCTTTTCACTGAATAGTCTTTCTGTAGAATCAGTTACAAATTGAAATTAGGGAACATTTGACTGCCACCTCTAGATATTTGAGGTTGTTAAAAACTGCTTCAGCAATGAATTTTTGTGACTTATGTGGTAGAGTGGAGTGATGTGCCACACACTTTAAACCAAAGTGAAGGTTCATTGCTTGCTTAGCTGCAGAGTAAATCTTTTATTTAGGTTATGTAACATTTAGTTTTACTTATATAGTGCCAATATTTTGCATATTTTGAAAAGATTTTGTCGAGTTTATTTTTACTTTGAAACTCCTTATGATGCTCCTAAACTCTTTGATATTAATGACTGATAACACTGCATTATTGTTATTTCTAAATTTTTGCTGTGCTGGGAGTCCAACCCAGGGTCTCACGTGTGCTAGAGAAGTGTTCTACCGCAGAGCTACATCTGCCAGCCCAACACAGTGCATTATTAATATTTTTGAAATGTGGTATGAAGAGAATTAGTTTACATTAAGAAAACACCACCAAATTGTCTACGAATTGAAATGGTGGTTAGGCTGTTTAGGGCCTTCATGTATTTATTTCTAGACCAGTTAATTAATGGGATTATTTAGTGGATGGATGATAGTCTCATGTATTCATACTGAAACTTTGCATATAATTGTTATCAGTTTTTCATAATGGTTTGTAAGTTATGATAGTAAATCAGAGCAACAAATATTTGCAAGTTGCCTTATACAAAGAATACAAGGATAACTTTGATATCATTCTCCTGTGTTGAACTTAGAGTTCTCTAAAAGGACTGAGCTAAGTATGACTAACACATAAACATCAGCTGCAGGAAGAGTAAAGTACTCTGCAAGTTTATTGTAAAGGTCAATTTAAGAAGTTAGAAGTTTAGAATGACTCTTAATAGGAAGGGAATCGTTTCTTGATTGTGTTTCTTGGAGATGGTGTTTTATGACTTGTATAGTAGCAAGACATCTTTTAATTTTGTTTGGGAAAACATTTAAAAATCAGATTTTACCTTTTAATAGATGTTCAAAGGATTATTTGTGTGTTCTCTACCTCCTGATCTCATTTTGTAGTAATGTGTACCTTTGCTAGGAGTTCTTAACTTGGCATCATTAAATAAGTGTTAATGGATCAATTTAAGAAATTCTCTGGCAGTTTTGAGAGGATACTCAAGAAGTAGTTAAATAATGGTCATTTTGGAGTACAAAACACCTCTGGAGTGCGGCAGGGAGACTTTAAACTTTTTACTTTATAAATTTCCATACTACCTTTTTTTTTTTTTTTTTTAAACCATAGACATATATTACTTTAAAAATAATAGCAATAAGCACTCTGATAGTATACCAGAATGTTACATTTTGGTTGACTAAAGATGAGTTTAAATGGCTAATGGCTCTTGTCTGTAGTTAGACAGGTTTTTGGGGGAGTGGGATGAGAATTGAACTTGGGGTGCCTTACCACTGAGCTACATCCTCAGCCCTTTTTATTTTATTTTGAGACAGGGTCTCAGTAAGTTGCTGAGTGATCCTCCTGCCTCAGCCTCCCTAATTGTTGGGACTACAGGTGCTTACCATCACGTCCAGCTAGAAGAACACTTAAAGGTTCTATTATATTTTATTACATAATAAATTGGAATACTTCTGAATTTTGTGATCCTTCAGTTGGGGGTAGCAGCCAATGAAGTAGCAACGTTAGGTTCTATTTCTTTGTGTTAGATGGCTTTGTGTGATAGTCATTGTATTCATTCTTCATTTTGATTTTTAGCACCTTTTTCATTGCTGATTTTACTTTTGGGCCTGATGTGGCCCAGGCTGTTTGGGACCTAATTAAGATTTATAACCTAGAAGGGTGGGAATAATCCCTTATTTTTTGCTTTAGGTTTCTGAGCTAATTGTAGGCTGTTTGTTACTTTATTCTTCTACACTATCTTATTTTTTTCCCTCTTATCCTTTTCTTCTCCCTTTTCTATCTTTTGTCTACTTCTGTATATTGCTAAAACTTGTTGTCATTTTATTGTGAATGTATTCTTGTGTTCTTTTTGTTGTTTTGTCTGTGGTAGTATTTTGTCTGTGTTAGAATAAATAAAAGATGCCGCTGCTAAGTTTATCTTCAGGAAGAAGGTTGGGCTTTGTTATAGTTGAGGGTATTATATAAGGTCATCTAATTCATTAATTTAGAACAGTGGAAGAAATTGTTTTGGACAAAGCGTCGTTTTCAGTCTATAACTTTATTACATTATGTTTGTTCTTTCTCTTTGGGGAAGAGAAAGAAGTAGAGAAAATCAGCCAACCACCTATGACTTGTCACCCACCTTCAATAATTTTCAATTTGTGGCCAGTCTTGTTTCATCTTTATCTTGCCCCTTACCCCTGTTATTTTGAGGTACATCTCAGATATCAGTGATATCATTTAATCCACAGATGTCTCTGAAACATAACTGTAGTGCCCAAATTAAACATAGAAATGATTTTTTAATGGCAGATGTCCATGTACCTTGTTTTTTGCTATGTGAAAGTTGACCATTAATTGCTTAGGAAATGAATAGGAAACATTTAGCTGAATGTGTGGTATGAGTTTGTATTTTGATGTTGTGGAGGGATTTGATACATTGTAATACAATATATCACCAAAGAGATAATTTTCCCTAAGAAATTTATGAATCTTAATTGCTTGAGTCTGCTTGGATAATTTATGTATTTAAGGAAAATATGTTTTTAAGATGCAGTATTTGAATTTCAGATAATAGTCTATGGCCATACCACCCTAAACATGCCTGATCTTGTCATCTGAAGTTTGGTAACAGAATGAGAACAGAAGAACTTTATTTTGCTTGATTGATTTGTGCAACATTTGTGAACTGTTGTGAGGGACTGTGTTAGGTTTGCAGACAACCAGGAAGACCTGGCCTCTGTACCCTGCAGTCTGTGGGAAGAGGCCAAGGGACTGAGTGATCATGTGATATAGTTTAAGTCCAAGAATAAGGATAATTCAAAGTGCTATGGGCTCTTAGAGCAATTGGAACATTTCAAACTTTTATTGTGGATAGTTTAAATTGTGTACAGGTATTGAAGATAGTTCAGTGAACTATTTTCAAAAATTCCCACCATTTTGGAGCTGTTAATTTTGACTAGAAAAGAGAATGAGAGAAAGTACACAAAGATTTGACATTTGGTCTTAGTTATAAAACGTAAGTAGAAGTTTACCAGGCATATAGTAAGTGGGAAAGAGAGAGTAAAGACTTGGAGACATGAAGTTAAGTGGTTTTTGAGGAACTGCGAATAGTGTACTGTGGGGAGAGGGTAGGGTGCCTCAGTGGGATTGAGAAAAGGTAACTGAGCATGTGAAGGACCACAACACTGTAGGCTGTAGGAGTTTTGGGGGTACATCACTGAATTTAACTTTCATCAGGGGAAATGACACGACCAAAAGTAGGTTTTATGGGACTATTACTGGCCACTGAGAAAAAATTCCGTAGAGGGGAAAGAAAACTAGTTGTGAAGTACTTATTTATGGTTAGATAGTGATGTGTGGAGGATTTTAGTAAAATTCTGTTTCTGCTACTTAATAGATCCTTAATAGATCCTTATGTGATCCTTACCCAAGCATTTTTCACTCCGTTTTCTCATCTGAAAAGTGAAAGTGATAATAGATGACCTGTAGGCTATTTATGTAAAAGTACCTGGCATTGGGTTTGTCATGGAAGGTGTTCAGTACAAGATACGTGTTATTATCTTGGAAAAGACAGGTAAGTTTAAACTAAGGCTCTGATTTAGGAATGAGAGGGGATATGGAGGCAGATTTGAGAGTTCTTGAGAAGGCCTTTTCTTGACTTTCCTGAGAATCTTACACAAGTTAGCTTTCTTTAGGTGTCACATCTCAGTCTCTTTGCAAGGAGGCTCAGTTCTAAGCCTTTTTTACTCACTTTGCTCCAAACTTGCATGCATACTTGACTACTTGGATCTCTAATTGAATGTAGGGAAACTGATTTATTAGTCTTTAATGTTCCTTATCTTAATAATCGTCCTTTACCACTTTCCATGCTAGAAATCTTGGAATCATTCTTGAAGCCTTTTTTCCTTTCTTTTTGAGACATGTCTCACTGTGTTACTCAGGCTGGTCTGGAGCCCTTGAGCCCAAGTGATCTTTCCTCCTCAGCTTCCATAGTGCTTGGATTACAGGTATGTTGCCACTGTGCCTGCTTTCTTTTTCTTATTTTTTAAGTTTGAATAGTAACCAGATCTTGTTATTTCTGTGTTTTAAGTCTCAAATCTGTTCCTCTCTTTCCCCACTGCCACCATCCTAATTGCAACCATGATCCTGTCTTTGACTTTTAAAATAACTTCATACAATTTTTAGAATAGACGTGCACATAGTACAAAATTGAAAAGTTACAGAAAGGATGTAAGAGTGAAAAGAAAATCTCCCACCTACATCATTTCCCAATTATTTAGTTCCTATTCTCAGTAGTGGTCACTGATAAATATTTATTGGGTAACTTTTCGTAGTATTTCAACACATATACAACAAGCATATGCTGTTGTATTTTTTTCCCCCACACAATTGAGCTCATATTATATACAGGTTGTTAAAATGCTTTGTTAATTTTATTGCTTGCCATATGAAAATATTAGTAGTTTTTATATTGAGTTGTCTTGGGTTTCAGAGTTTTCTAGTTATTCAAGTAGTGAAATGTTGGTGAGGGGATTGGTTTGGGTGATTTTTAAATTACTTGGATTTTGAGGTTCTGTTACTCCTATTATATGTGGTTATTGAATGTAGAATTTCAACATGCAAAGGTCCTAATTGAAAGTGTGTTCATGTGTTTTCCTAAGATAGCAGTTGCTTCATTTTATATGCTGCAAACTCCCAGTTGGAATAATTGGTGAATTTTGCCTTCATATTTTGGTTTTATTGGTGTGACTGATTACCAGGCTTCATGAATACTAATTTAATTTATTCCCTGAGGGTGTATAGAAGTAGCCATAGTTTTTGCTACTTAATATTTTGTATTCGTGAGAGTCATTCATCTTCATGATTTATTCTTATTTTTTTATTTTAAAAAAGGGAAAATAAGTAAATTTGTATTCTTGATTAATTGAAAGAGGTCCAGCCCTTAGTGTGTTATTAACTTATTTCATATCAGAATATCTATATTTTCATAATAATTTGATAATAGGGCTTGAACAGTGATACTTTACTTTTTAGAAGTCATTAACCCTTTGAAGGTCATTGTAGCTGCATACATTTTATATGTGATACCAGAGCATAGGGTTCCTCCCTGAGATCATGGAGTCCAACCATGGACTCCATTTTTTTTTTTTTTTTGGTACCAAGGATTGAGCCCAGGGGCACTTAACCACTGAACAACATCCTTACCCCCCCCCCCCTTTTTTTTTTCTTTGTATTTTGTTTAGAGATAGGGTCTCACTGAGTTGCCTAGGTCCTTGCTAAGCTGCTGAGGCTGGCTTTGAACTTGCTATCCTCCTGCCTTAGCCTCCCAAGCCACCAGGATTACACGTGTGTGCTGTGATACCTGGACTCCACTGTTTTTAGTTAATTTAGTTTACCGATTCTTGAATAGAGATAATAATGATGGGAGTATTAATGTAGGGAATATGCTGGGGAGAAAGAAAAGTTTACAACCGCCAAGTGGATTAGTTAATCTGAGATGGCATGGATGTTGCCACATAGTTTGTAGTGGTCTATTCTTTCAGTTTCTCCTCTGTTAATCATAAGGGTGGTAGAGAAGACTGATCCCTATGGAACCTTTTGCTTTAACTGGAAAAATACCTGTAAGCACATGCTTAACATAGATGATAGGCTTTGGTATTGTGTACTCAATTTGAGTGCTCAAAATGCTGATTTGGTTTGGAGACTATGTGATAAACTGAGAAGAACAGTGAATTAGAAAACTGAGGACCTGAATTTTAGACTCTGTTCCCTATTTTTGTCAAATCATTTAATTCTTATGGTTCCTGATTTTACCATCTGTTAAAATGAAGGTCTAGGAATTAGGAATTTGCAAAGTGATTATATAGCAAGCACTGAAATTATCGCTGGCTGTTAATTTGAATTTTTAGTTGACTTAGTTCCTTAGGGTTTTGAACTAGGAGGGCACAATTAAACTCTCTTTTAGATTGTAATTTTCTTTGATTTAGTCTCAAGTCTTTAAGATTAGAAACTGAAGGAATGCATATAATGGAAATGAGAGTTGTATGTTTTTGTTAATCTAGTGCTTAACCATTCAGTTCATCTTAGATTGGTTTGATAGTTCATCTTATTTATTAATGGCTAAATGTTTGACTAACTCACAAACTGCTTCTTACAGGGATTGTAATTTCTTAGGTCAGGTTTCATGTTTCTAATTCTGGCTATAATCAATGAATATTTCTGCATGCCAGGAACTCACATGATAACAGGGTAAAATGAATTCTTGGGTGTGAATTGATGAGAAATATCACATTGAATAAATATGTGGTATTAGGTATTGGGCATTCGGGTGTTAGAAAGATGAGTAAGACTCCTTAAGAGTAGTAAGAATCACTTGACATTATTTGGGGCACTTTCTGATCTAGTGAAAGTAAGCTTTTATTGTTGGTTTTTGGAGTGTATGATTACCTGAATTAAAATCTATCAGTTAAAAAGGTAGATTTGGAATTTGTGTTAGATTTAAGTATAAATCCCCCACTCCCCAATGGGGATTGAACCCAGGTGTGCTCTACCACTGAGCTACATTCTCAGCTCTTCTTATTTTTTATTTTGAGACAGTCTTGCAAAATTGCTGAGGCTGGTCTCGAACTTGTGATCCTCCTGCCTCAGTCTCCCCAGTGGCTGCAGCATGCACCCCCCCCCCCAGTTTAACTCTTAAGATATGTTCCTTAACTCTTAGTTCTTAAAGGAAAACTTAAAAAAAAAAAAAAACCAACTTTTCAAAGATGACAAGTGAATAGAATGAAGTGAGTCTTCTGTTGTTGGAGATTATTCAAGTTTTATGCTTTGCTAAGCTGTCATATTCATATACTTGGCTACAACTCTAGTATTCAGATGTCCAAAGAGTAACTTTTTATACACATCTGTAAGGGTTATTCAGCTCTTAAATAGTCACACTTGTATGGGAAAAGTTAACTAGGTCTTGAATGTCTGATGGATGTTTTTTGTCTGTTTGTCTCGTTGGACATGGTTGTCCTTATTTACAGAAGTGGATATTTCATGACAGATTGGATACTGAATACATTTCTGTAAATGGGAGTTTTGTATTAAGTTTTGTTTTTGTTTTTTTTTTTTTTTTAAATTTGAGATAGTTGTAGATTTACATGCAGTTGTAAGAAATAATAGATCTAGTATGCCTTTTACAAAGTTTCCCCCAGTGGTCCTGTCTTGCAAAACTGATACATTATCACAACCAGGATATTGGCATTGATACAGTCAAAATACAGAGCAGGCCATCACCAAAAGTGTCTGTCTTATTGCCCCATTTCAGCCAACTGTCTACCCCCCCTTCTTTTTTTTTTTTTCTTCCCTTTATTTGGTTTATTTAGGTTTACCTGGTGCTGGAGATCGAACCCATTGCCTCACATATGCTAGGCTAACACTGTACCGCTGAGCCACAACTCCAGCCCCACTACGCCCTTACTAACCCATGGCAACCACTAATCTATTTCTATAATTCTGTCATTTCAAGAATGTTGTATAAATGGGATCATTCAGTCCTTTTGGAACTGCTTTTATATGAAAGCATATATATGTATATGTATATACATATATATATATATGCTAAGTACATTTCCCTGGAGTCTAAGTTGTTATGCTTATCAGTAGTTTGTTCCTTTTATTGCTAAGTAGTATTTCATGGTATTGATGTTCCACAATTTTAATTTTTTACCCACTAAGGGCATGAGTTATTTCCAGTTTTTGGCTATTGTAAATAAAGTTGCTATGAATTTGTGTACATTTTTTTGTGTAAATATGTGTTTTCTGGTATTGACACCGGAGTTTGAGATGAAACTCAATTCTGTGCTTTGTTTGGCAAGTGTAGTGTGTGTCAGCTGCAGGCCTCTGCAGCTTAGAATACCTGTTGTAGTGTTAACTGCTGATCACAGCAGGTGATGCCTACCAATATCAACTCCCACAAAGCCCCATTCTTCTTCACTACCATTGAGTGGTGTGTTGCATCTCTCAGTATTCCAGCCTTAAATGGGGGCTACGTCCTCCAGTGTTGCAGTAGACTCCAGCAGCTTACTGCCTTCTTTTCAGGTTCTTGTCTTGCAGATCCAAAGAATGAAACTCATGAGACAATGGAAGGCAGGAATGAAAGGAGTAGGATTTTATTCAAGTGCAAAGAATAGAATGGAGGGGCAAGAGGGGACCCCCATAGGGGTTGACACCTGACTGTGTTAGTCTAGGGGTTTTTGTAGTCCTTGGGTCAATGCTATTGGTCCAAATTTATGCTATTCAGGGTTTGGAAAAGTACTCTGAGCTATTGGTGCAAGTTTATGCTAATTAGTTTGGAAAAGAACTAATGCTGCTGATTGACCCTCAAGTCTGAAGTTCTGTTCAGGTCTGCTCCACTTCTGTTTTCTTGCTGCTGGTAGGGAAGTGGGAAGTTGAGGTGGGTTGTGGTATATTGTGGATGCTCAGGGATTCAGGGCTGCAGCACTGTGTGGAGCAGGTGTCCACTCTGGACCAGGCAGCCTTGGTGCTGGCAAATTGGTCTGCCCCGAGTTGCTTTGGCCTTGGCCTGCCGTGCCTTAGGTTTACACTGGTGTGGCGGAACCATGGTCTGTGCTTATGCTCCGGCTGCTATTCCACAGCCCTGGGATAAGAAGTTGGCTTCATTTTAAGTACAATTGTTGGTAGTTAACCGATTTCATTTTATAACTGCCAAACTCTTTTCCAGAGCTTCTGTACTATTTCTTATTCCCACTAGCAATATATATGTGTTTCAGTTTCACTGCATGCTTGCCAGCATTTAGTATTACTACTATTTTTGTATTTTTTTTTAAAATTTGACATTCTGATAGGTATGTAGTAATAAGTCATTGAGGTTTTAATTTGCGTTTCCCTAATAACTAGTGATTTTGTACATCTTTCATGTTATTCTCCATGTATCCTCTGCACTGAAATATATGGTCATGTCTTTTGCACATCTTCTAATTAGATTGTTTGAATTTTTTTTTTTAAGTATTCAGTATAGAGAACTCTATATATTTTAGATTTTAGTGTTGGATGTGTTATTGGAAATATTTTCTCCTGGTTGGTACCTTTTCTTTTCAACCTTTTAATATTTTTTTCCCCTGGAGCAAAAGTTTTTAATTTGTTGTGGTTCAATTTATCAAGTTTTATTTTATGGATCTTACATAGTAGGCCTTAATACCATATATAATGAGTGATCCTTTATTATTATCTTTATTATTATCTTTTTCTTTTGCAGTGCTGGGAATCAAATCCAGGGCCTTGTACAACCACTTTTTTTTTTTTAATATTTTTATTAGTTGTTGGTGAAACTATTTACTTATTTGTATGTGGTGCTGAGAATCGAACTCAGTGCCTCACACATGCTAGGCAAGCACTCTACCACTGAGCCACAACCCCAGGCCAACAACCACTTTATTCTTTGTCAAGGTCGTTTTAGTGTTCTGAGATCTCTTAGGATATAAACAAATTTTCTCCATAAATTTCAGAATAAGCTTGTCTTTGTCTTCAAAAGACTTGCTGGGATTTTGATAGGATTTGTATGAAATGCATAGATTTTTTTTTTGGTACTGGGTATTGAACTCTGGGGCACTTTTTCCTTTCTTGTTTTTATTTTGAGATACTCTCGGTAAGTTGCTGAGGCTGTCCTGGAACTTGGAATTTTCTTGCCTCAGCCTCTGGAGTCGCTGGGAGTCCCCCCCCCCCCCCCCCCCCAAGTTTTTTTGTTGTGGGATTTTCTACATATTTATTCTTGTTACCTTTAAGCAAAGTTTTAATTCTTCTTTTCCAACTCTCATACCTTCTATTTTTCTTGCCTTATTGCAGTGGCTAGAGCTTCCAGTACAGTGTTGAATAAGAATAATGACAGTGGGCCAACCACGGTGGTGCATGCCTGCAAGCCCAGTGGTTTGGGAGGCTGAGACAGGAGGATCACAAGTTTAAAGCCAGCCTCAGCAACAGTAAGGCACTAAGCAACTCAGTGAAACCCTGTCTCTTAATAAAATACAAAATAGGGCTGGGGATGTGGCTCATGATTGAGTGCCTCTGAGTTCAGTCCCCGGTACCAAAAAAAAGAAAAAAGAATAATGACAGTGGATGTCTTTGCCTTGATCCTGAAGGTAGAGGGAAACCAATCATTCTTTTGTTGTAAAGTACAGATTTGGATTTTCGGTTTTAGTTGTTGTTGATATAATAGATAACATCAATGAATTTTTTTTTAAATGCTGAACCAGCTTTGCATACCCACAATAAAACTGAATAGGTCATGATGTGTATGTCCTTTTGTACATTGTTGGATTACATTGCTAATATTTTTGTTGAGGATTTCTGTGTCCTGAGTATTAGGAGAGATACTGGTTTGTAGGTAACTTTTTTGTACAGTATTTGTCTGGTTTTGGTATTGGTAATACTAGCATCTGTAAAATGAGTTGGGAAATGTTTTCTTTTTCTGGATGAGAATCTGTGAAATTGGTTTTAATTCATCTTTAAATGTTAACAAGAATTCTTCAGTGAAGCAATTTAAACTTTTTTTGGAGCTTTCAGTTAAAAATTCAATTTGTTTAGTGCTTATAGGACTCTTCAGACTATCATTTTTGCAGAGTTTTGTACTTTGTAGTATTTGAGGATTTGATCTACTTCTAAGTTATTGAGTTTGTAAGCATAGAACTATTCATAGTATTCCCTTTTTTATCCTTTTAAATGATTGCAGGATGTGTGGTGTGATCCCCATTTTCATTCCTGACATTGGTGATTTGTGTCTTCATGTTTGTTGGTCTTTTTGGAGGTTTATCAATTGTATTTTTTAAATTTTTTTTGAACTGGGGATTGAACTCAGGGACACTTGGCCACTGAGCCACATCCCCAGCCCTATTTTGTATTTTATTTAGAGACAGGGTCTCACTGAGTTGCTTAGGGCCTTGCTAAGTTGCTGAGGCTGGCTTTGAACTCGCGATCCTCCTGCCTCAGCCTCCCAAATGCTGGGATTGCAGGCATGCGCCACTGCGCCCTGCCAATTGTTATTTTTTTGAAGAACTAACTTTTTGTGGATTTTTTCTTCACTTTCTTGTTTTCAATTTTAATGTTTTATTCTCTGATCTTTATTATTTTCTTCTGCTTGCTTTGCTCTTATTCTGCATTTTCTGGTTTCTAGCTAGGAACTTGGATTACTGATTTGAGACTTTTCCGTTTCTCTGATGTAATAATTTAGTGTTATAAATTGACCTTTCAGCGCTACTTTAGCTATGTGCCATGTATTCTTATGTGTTGTATTTCTATTTCACTTAGTTCTCTGCATTTAAAATTATCTTCTTAGATTAGATTTCCTCTTTGCTCCATGGAGTGTTTATTAGTGTGTTGTTCACTTTCTAAGTATTTGGAGATCTGATTTTTAGCTTGATTCCATTATGGTCAGAGAATTTACTTTGTATAGTTTCTATTCTTTTGTATATGTACATGTTTTATGACTCAGGATATTGTTTTTCTTGGAATGTTCTATGGGTGCTTGAAAAGAATGTATATTCTTTTCTTTTGGGGTAAGTGTTGTATTCTTGTTGGTTGTGTTCAGTTCTTTATCATTGCTAATTTCTGTCCAGTAGTTCTGTCAATGCTGAATGTGGTGTTGCAGGGATTCAGTTACAGGTGTTGATTTGTCTATTGTTGATTTGTCTATTTTTTTTCTGTGGGTTTTTGCTTCTGTGCTTTGAGGCTTTGTTCTTATGTCTGTTCACATTTAAGGTCATATCTTCTGGTGAATCGATACTCTTATCGTTACATCTGTCTGTCTTTATTTTGCTAGCAATTTCCTTTGCTCTGGAGTTAACTTTCTCTAAAAGTCACTTCCGCTTTTTAAAAAAATGTAGTATTTACATGGTCTTTTTCTTTTTTCTTTTTTTCTTTTTTTTTTTTAACCCGCAGTGCTAGAGGGATCAAACCCGTGCACTCTACCATTGAGCTACACCCCAGCCTAGTGGATCTTTTCCCATTCTTTCACCTTGAACGTATTCATGTCATTATGTTCTTTTTTTCCCCCCAGATAGTATATTGTTAGATAATTTAAAAAAATTCATTCTTATAATCTCTCTTAATTGATATGTTTAGACCTTTTACACTTGATATGTTAGGATTTAAATCTGCTGTTTTTTTTTTTTTTTTCTGTTTGTTTCCTGGGTTTCTTATTGGTATTTCTATTTTCATATGGGTTATGTGGATATTTTTTAGGATTCCATCTTCATTTTGTTGTGTTTTTGAGTGTTTTCTTTGTATAGATTTCTTAGTGGTTGCTCTAGGTATTGCAGTATTAATTAGTAATTTATCACCATCTACTGGTATTGATGTTTTGCCACTTTGAGTGAAATGTAGAAACATTGCATTTAGGTCCTTTTGCTCTTTCTTCAAATGTAATTTTCTTAAGTATTGTCTATATGTACATTGAATATCAGGTATGATGCATTTTGCTTCAGTCAGCTAATATGATTGCGGAAACTCAGAAACTCATGAGTAGTCTGATAGTCTATTACCTTTACCGTCTATTACCTTTACCCTTGTTTTTAACCTATTCCAGTGTTCTTTTCTTTCAGAAGTTTTGGCCTTTTGTTTTCATTTCCTTTTTGTTTAGAGGACTTCTTTAGCCATTCTTTCAAGGAAGGTTTGCTAGCAACATATGCTTGCTTTTTCTGAGATTGTCTTTTTTTCCTTCTTTGCTCAAGTGCATTTTTGCTATACATAGTATTCATAATGGGCAGGTCTTTTCTTTCAGTACTTGACAAGTGTTCTGCTATTTCGTTATGTATGGTTTTAAATGAGAAATTTGCTGTCATGTGAATTGGTGTTTCCCTATAAACAATGCATTTTTTTTATCTTTAATTTTCAAAAATTTATTTAGAATATATCTTGGTGGGATGTCTTTTGTGTTATTGGTTGCTCACTCACCATTTTCTATCTGTGTGTAATGTGTTTCACCAAATTTGGATATTTTTTTTTTCCTTTCATGATGCTAGGGATGAAATCCAGGACCTTGTACATGATAGACAAGTCTATCACAGAGCCACATTCCCAACCCCTTAAAAAAAATCTATCTATCTGTCTATCTATCTACGTGTCTATCTATTTATTAAAATTTTGAGACAATGTCTTGTTAAGTTGCCTAGACTAGCATCAAACTTTATGATCCTCCTGCCTCAGCCTCCCAAATAGTTGGAACTACAGGCATGCCTGACAATATTTTTTTGATCTTATTCTCTCTCATCTTCTGGAACTCTGAGAAGAATCTTAGCTCTTTTTGTTTTTGTTCTGTAGGTTCCTGAGGGTTCTGTTCATTTGTTTTCACTGTTTAGATTGGCTGAATTCCATTGATTTGCCCACTAACTATCATCTGTCATTTTCACTCTTTTGCTAAGCCCATCGAGAGAATTTTTATTTTGGTTATTGTATATCTTAGTTTGTAATTTCCATTTTGTTCTTTTGATACCCTTGCTAAGATTTTCCATTGTTTTAAGACCATTTGTAATTATTTGTTTGAAGCATTTTGTTGACTGCTTTAAAATTTTTGTCAAGTAACTAAAAAAGACCCCATGATCAGTATTTATTGTTTCACTTCATTCACATTATACTTTACTGGTTTTGGTGTTTTGTGTGATTTTCAATTGTACCGTGGACATTCAGCATATTATATTATGAGAACTCTGGATCCTATTTTTTATGGTAGTCAGTCTCCTTGTTGAGGTGTAGGGCAAGGGTTAGTTGGGTGTGCATGTTCAGCTTCTCACTGGGTCCTACCAACAATTAACCTGGAAAAGTGGGGCATTCCATGCCTTGATATAAATTGGTGGGATGGAAGTTCAGCTCTCTCCTTAACCTCACTGACATTTTGCCAGTAAAATTTGGGTACCACTTCATGCCGCCTTGTTGCCTTTGAGTGGTATAAGATCAACTTCCTGATGAGCTGTGCTGTTCCTTTGCAAAAGTTGAGGGCTAACTCTTACCATTCTGATGCTACAAGGTGGGGCAGAAATTTCCTACCTTTTAGTACTTACCTCTAGTTGATGTCAGGTGGGAAGTAGAAGCTCATGCCTGTGGTATCCTGGGGACCACTGAGAAGAGCTGAAGCTGATTGTGGGCTATTCCTTTCTTACAGTGCTTCATTCAGTCTCAGTGTTAGGTAGGTGTGGAAGTTCAGCCCTCCACTGGTTCGCGCTGACCTCCAGGGAGGTTGATGAGGGAAGGGGAGAATGGAATTTTGACTAATTCCATCTCATACTCCCTGTTGATGCTGGGTAGGGGTGCAGGTTCAGTTCCTTACTGGTCCTTGTTGATACCAAACCTGTGTGTGAGGTGGTGGTGATGGTAAAGGGTGCTGGTGATAACTTGCATTACACAGTTTTGTTAAGTCTCCTTGTTGCTGGTAACCTCACTTGCCTCCTAGATCCCACAGGCACTACCCTAAATGTGTGAATCAGAGCACCGCTTGCTTTATTGTGTGCATTATGGAAGGAAAATCAACTCTTTGAGCTTTGCCACCAACCCTGGAGGGATTGGAGGATCCCTCTACTGCCCGGCCTGGAACATCAGCTTTCTACTCAGCTCCACCTATACTTTCTTGGCAGGGAAATTATAGTACCCTTGTGTGAGGGATGGAAGATGAGTGACCTGTTTTGTTCAGCCCACACTACCCTGATAGGGGTTTCAAAGGTTACAGCCTGCCTTTTTTGGGTAGGTGGTGTAAGATCACCTCTCCATTCTGCCTGCTGATATCACATAGGGGGGGAATAAATACCATTTTCTGCTTTGTTGTAGGTTGTGTATGTATATATAACATTAGCTATAAGCTTAGCCCCACTGAAACTGTGGAGGGTTCACTGTGTGTGTGTGTGTGTGTGTGTGTGTGTGTGTGTGTGTTTTCCATTGTTGTTTGTAGGGTAGGAGTGGCTATGCCAAAAAGGTTTGTATTGTTAAGATACCCTTTTTCCAACCCTTTGGTTTTGTTTTAGAGCCCCTCCCACTCTGCGCTTTACTGCTAAGGATTTCTGAAGTGGCCCCCTGTCCTAGAAAAATGGGAGGCAACAAGAAAACTGAGGGGGGCTCACTGCTTTGTTATTCCTCAAATCCTGAGGTCTCTAGAAAGTCTGCTGCTTCCTTTCCAGGAAAAAACACAAAAACAAAAAAACTCAAAAAGTAAAGCTGGGGATTGAACCCAGAGCCTCATGTATGTTCTTAACTACTGAGCTACAGCCTCAGCTCCCCACCTTTTTTTTTTTTTCTTAATTTTTTGAGACAGTCTTGCTAAGTTGCCTCAGTCTGGCCTTGAACTTGTGATCTTTCTGCCTACCTAGCCTTCTGAGTAGTTGGGTAGATGATGTAAGATCACCAAGCATGGCCCATCTTTCGGATACTTTACATGCTTGTTTCTTGTGTTATTTCGAGGATTATTTTATTTTATTTTAATTTTTAAAAAAATATTTTTAGTTGTAGACGGACACAATGCCTTTATTTATTTATGTGGTGCTGAGAATCGAACCCAGTGCCTCAGACATGCTAGGCAGCGCCCTTCCACTGAGCCACAACCCCAGTCCCATCGAGGATTATTTTAGTTAGAAGAGGAAGGACTTGGTAAGAATGAAGCTGCATTTTGGTGGAACTGGAAGTCTTCCATTGACTTGCGTAGTAAATCAAGCTTCAAAAGTGAAAATTTTTGCCTTGAGATGTTGTGCCACATGAATTCAGTAAGTTTAAAGCATTAAATTTTAGAAAAATCTTGACTTCTGACAGTATCACCAGTGATCACAACATGGTTTGTATTATAAAGCCACTTCCTTATATCAGTACTTATATCAGCTGTATTTTGGGTAGAAGATTTAAATATAACTACAATGTTTACTTTTGAATTTCAAATACTTCATCTTGTTCTTTAAAGGAAATACATATTCACATGCAAAGAAACAAAGATAAGATGAGTTATAGCAGAATGTCACTGTTCTGGTTTGCCTTCTAATGGCATTACTCTTTAGTTTCTTATGCCCAGATATACTAATACAATAAAGCATTCTTCCCCTTTCATTATATTAAGACCGAGAAAACAAAATCTCTTCCCCAAACACTTAAAAGAGACATAGCAATTCAAAAGATTTTAGGAGGGGGAAGGAGAGATGTTACATGTAGATGTTACCCTGTGAATTTCAGGTGAATTGACAAGGAGCTTACTACATGTAGGGAGCATTAGTCCACATTCGGCAGAGGATAACTATAATTTCAACAATGTATATGTAACATAATAATAATAATAATAATAATAATAATAATAATAATAATACAATTTTAGAATGGGGGTGCTTTTATTTTTCAGTCCAGTGCTGAAATTCTATAATTTTGTTCTTTTTGCTATTTGAGTTTGTTATAATATAATGTATATGGAACCTGAAGCTTGATTTTTTTTTTTAATTTATTTTTTTTAGAGAAAAATCATCCTGGAATAAAAATTGTTAACCCATTCTTTTGAGCAGTGAGTTTATGTCCTGTATAATATGTTGAATCATAATTTTGTGGAATGGTTTAGTATTGTGCATTTTTTATCCATTAATTATTCTGAGGTGTGTTAATTACCATATATTTGTGATTTCCTAAATTTTTCCCTGTTATTGACTTATTCCATTTTGGTCAGAAATCATAGCTTTTGTGAATTGAATCCTTTTAAACTTATGGAAGTTTGTTATACAAGCCTAACATGTTCTCTCCTAGAGAATGTTCCATGTGTGTTTGAGTAGAATATATATTCTGTTCTTGTTGGGGGGAATATTCTATAGATGACTTTTGGGTCTTGTGGCTTTATAGTTCTTCAAGTCTTATGTTTCCTTATGTTTCTTATGATCTGCTCTCTAGTTATTCTATTGATTATTTGAAAGTGTAGTATTTAAGTCTATTGTTGAATTGTCTTTCAGATTTGCTTCTGTTTTGAGCTTTGTTATGCATTTGTTTTTAATTGTTAAATCTTCTTGATGAATTGGTCCTTGTCTTTATAGTATGTCTTTATTACTAGTAACAGTTTTCATCTCAAAGTATATCTGATACTAGTGTAACTACTTTAGCTGTATTTTGGTTATTGTTTGTGTGGTACGTATTTTTTACATCCTTTTTAATTTCAACCTGGTTTTGTCCTTGAGTCCAAAGTGTGTCCTTTTTAGAAAGTATATAGTTGGGTCATGCTTTTTAAAAATCCATTCTGTCAGTATTTGCCTTTTAATTGTAAGAGTGTTTAATTCGTTTACATTTTATGTGATGACTAAAGAACAGATTTATATCTATCTTTTTACTATTTGTTTTCTATTGATTTTGTTCTTTATTACTACATTTCTACATTTTTAGTGTTACATATTTTTCAGTATATTGTTTTAATTCACATTTTATTTATTTTACCATATACTTATTTTTTAACATGGTTGCCCTGGGAGTCACAGTTAACAACCTAAAACAATCTAGTTCTGATTAATAGCAACTTGATTTCCTTAGTATACAAATATGGAATATCTTTTAAATTCACTTAGGAGAAAAAGTGTAGCAAAAAAGTAACAAATGAAATATTTACCTAGTATCTTGGTGCATTTGTACGGCTGTAACAAGATACCATAGAATGCATAATTTATAAATAACAGAACTACGCTTCTTATAATTCTGGAGACTAGGAAGTTCAGGATCAAGGGACCAGCAGATTTAGTGTCTGTTGAAGACGCATGCTGTGTGCCTTAGAGATGTCTTGTTGCCATAGCTTCATAAGGTGGATGATGGAAGGAAGGCAAAAGGGACCACCAGTTCTCTCTCACCTCTTCTATAAGGTCATTAATCTGTTGCTGAGGGTTCTGTTCTCATAACTTAATCACTTTCTAAAGACCTCACATCTTAATTCTACCACGTTGAGGGTTAAGTTTCAACATATGAATTTTGGGAGTACACATTTAAACCATGGCCCTGGGTAGTAACTTTCACTGGAGCACCCCCCCACCCCCCTCTTGTGGGTTTGAGTTATTGTGTAGTGCGCTTTCATTTCAAACTGAATGATGTCCTTTCATAATACTTATAGTGCAGGTCATCTGCTAGTGACAAATTCAGGTTTTGTTTATCTGATGGTGTCTTAATGTATCCTTCATATTTAAGGATAGTTTTGCTGGACATAGAATTCTTAACTTTTTTTCCCCCCTTTCAATGCTTTTAACATTAGTTAAAAGCCCATTAGTTTCTGGGTTTCCCTGTTTGATGAAGAAATTGGGTATTAATCTTTTCGGGATCCTTTGTATGTCATGAGTTTTTTGTTGTTGTTGTTGCTTTCAAGATTCTTTCTGTCTTGACAGTTTTGACTAAAATGTGCCTTAATGTAGAGAGCTCTTTGAACTTAATGTATTTTGAGTTCATTGAGCTTTTTGTATGTTATGTGAGATTTAAAACAAAAATTTTTTTGAAATTACATTTGGTAAGTGTTCTGTTTTCCTTCCTTCTTTCTTCCTTCCTCCCTCCCTCCCTTCCCCCCTTCCCCCCTCCCTCCCTCTTTTTGGTACTGGGGCTTGAACCCAGGGGCACTGAACCACTGAGCCACATCCCCCAGCTGCGGTTCTGTGTTCTATTTAGAGACAGGGTCTTGCTGAGTTGCTTAGTTGCTGAGGCTGGCTTTGAACTCTTTATTCTCCTGCCTCAGGCTCCGGAGTTGCTGGGATTACAGGCGTGTGCCATAGTGCCCAGCATCTATTAATTTCTTACTTTTCCATTCTGTTTCTTGACTGAATAATGCCAGTTGATCTCTCTCCATGTTTATTGATTATTTCCATGTGCTCAGATATGCTGTTGAACCTCATTAATGAATTCTTCATTTTGGTTATTGTGCTTTCTCTTTGGTCTTTGTAAAATATAATTTCTCTCCAGTTATTGATATATCCTGTTCATGGTTGCAATGACTTCATTATTTTCTTTAGTTTTTTTACTTTGAGATTAATTTTATCTTAGTTCTTTGAACATTTTTATAATAGGTGACTTTCAAATTCTGTCTAATAAGCCCATCATCTGGGTTTCCTCTGGGACAGTTTGTATTGATTGCCTTTTTGTTACTTTTTTGTTTCTTTGCATATCTCAAAATTTTTGTGTGAAAACTGAGACATTTTAATACAATGTAGTAACACAATGCCCAGTGTCTCCTCTACACTGTAGCTTTTGCTTTTGTTAGTTTGTTGTTTCTTTTTTAAGTGACTCTTCTGAACTAATTTTGTAAAGTCTGTATGCTTTGTTGCTTATTGCCTCTGAAATTTCTTTATCTTAGCATTTGGCTAGTATTAGACAGAAATTTCCTTAACTGCCTGGAATCAGTCTCTCAGTCTTTTGGTTAGTCTGTTGTTTGCCCCAGTTGTTAGCTTCTATTTCATCCAGTTCCCTGGAATTGTATTTGACAAATAACCCTGCAGTAAATTTTTCACATGTAGTGAGCTTTATTTAAGTCAAGTAGGGATAGCCTTGCAAATGGGGTCTTCCAGGAAATCATCAGACAGGTCAAATTTTTAATATATTGGGGGAATGAGGCTCTGAAGGAGCTTAGCCTTTTCCTGCTCTCTGTGCTGTCTTTTCAGGTGTACACACACATTTGCAACAAATCCATACTGTTCCCAAACATACCGCAGGACTGAATGGGGAAGATAGGACTAGAGCAAACGAAAGAGCCACAAAGTGCTATTTTTTTTCTTTTTTAACCAAGTGTCAGCTGTTTTTCTTGAGTAAATACTCCCCATATTGCTAAAATTCCTTTTTTTTTTTTTTCCAGAGCTATTAAAAAGTTGATTATGGACTGGGGATGTAGCTCAGTGATAGAGCATTTGCCCAGTATGTGCAAACCCTTGGGTTCAATTCTCCAACATATCTATCTCCATCCCACCCCCCAAGTTAATTTTGAAAATATTTACCACTTTTTTCATTGGACAAGAGTTACCAGAAGTTCATACTTGACCATTTTTGCTAATGTTACTCTTCAAAGATAAATTATGATCTTTTGTGGGATGGGTACCAGAGATTGAATCCAAGGGTGCTTAACCACTGAGCCATATTCTCCAACCCCCTCCCCCCCTAAAAAATATTTTATTTAGATACAGGGTCTCACTAAGTTGCTGAGGCTGGCCTTGAACTTGAGATTCTCCTGCCTCAGCCTCCTGGGGTACTGGGATTACAGGCAAGTGCTGCTGCACCTGGCTAAACTGTGATTTTATTTTATTTTTTTGCATCTTATAAATTATTTGTTATTCTTAGATATGTCATAAAGTCCAACACAAATAAAAAATACTGACAAGACGGAAACACCATTGTGAATATAGAGATAGCTTCCTGAAGCCGTGCAGAAAAGTTCCAAGAATCTTTGCACCCTGCCTGCCACATTTTCTCCACTTAACTAATTTTTGCTTCTGTAAATTTGAAGGTGTCAGCACTTCCCTTCCCAACCAGACCAACCCTTTCCTAGTTTTCTTCAAATGACTAAGCTAAGAGAAGACAAACCCACAAACCCTGTATGTGTGTGTGTGTGTGTGCATGGGTGTGTGTGTGTGTGTGAGAGAGAGAGAGAATAGAATATGAAAAACCAAATAAAGTAGAGAAGTACACTTCTTAAAACATCAGTGTTATGTCATTGCTTGACTTCTGTGCACCTTTGCCAGATTTTGCTATTGCTCAGGACTGCCTTGGCTATTCTAGACCCTCAATTAATAAAACAGTGAAGTCTTCAGAAGGACTTTGATCCTTCTGAAGCAAGCTAATGAAATAAAATAGAAATAGTTTCATTGTAACACTGGAAAGTCATTGAATGTCTGACTGTGAAATGTTTTTCTCCCATTTCACTTTTAAGGGTCTTATGAGGACGAGTTTGGTTTCAAGTTATAGAAATCTCAAAGTTGCCTGGTTACATGAAGATAGACCATCTTTCATCTCTTATTTTTTTCCCACTTATTTCAGATTCCGAAAGCACTTTTTTTTCCTTTGTGGCCTTACCAGTGAATGGATAGAACTAGATCACAAATTCCTTTAGGAGAGACATCCTGCCTTATATAGCTTAGAGTCCTCAACATTTCAAATGCTTTGCAGGTCTAAATTATGATTTTAAGTAGACAATTCAGTTCAAATTCAGGACTACAGTGTTTTGTCATCAATTTAAAATGTATACCATGTTGGACATTTTAGTTCTCAATAACAGTGGCATAATTGCTTAATTGCTTTATCACACGCTACGTATGTTAACAGTATAACAATACCAAGACTACCATGAAGTGCATGGTTGCTCACTGTATCTTGAGAATTTTTTTGTAGTTCTTTTAGATTTTAGGATATATTACCCTGGGAGTGTTTGGTCAATTTAAAAATTCCTCAAAATAATTTTTTTTCTTTTTGAGGGAGAGTTAGAAAGGCTTAGGCAGTCAGGACAGGATGGTGAGTGAGGAGGTCGGGGGCAGGGCCAGAACAAAGAAGCATGGAGAGGATCTTCTGATGGACACAAGTGGGGGACCCAGTCAGACAGATGCTCCTAAGTGGGGGATCCAGTAGAAAAACTAAAACGGGGACTGGAGTTGTGGCTCAGTGGTAGAGTGAGGCACTGGGTTCCATCCTCAGCACCACCTAAAAAAAGTAAATAGATTATTAAAAAAAAAAAAAAAAAAAACTAGAAAAAATGGGGGGTCAGAGGGGGCACCAATCAATAATAGGAGCTCTAGTGGACAGGAGAGGAGATAAGGAAAGGAGACCATAAAAAGAGCAATTCCCCTCCGGATTCCCAGCTCTGGGGCCCCTTCTCTTTGGAGAAGTCTACTGTACCTGTCACCTTTGCAATAAATCTACTTCTTACTTGCTGTCTCTGCATCTTATTATTCAGTTCTTTGCTGAATGGAGACAACAAACAGCATCCCTAGATGGTAACGTTTTGGGGGGGGGATTAAACTCAGGGATGCTTAATCACTGAGCCACATCCCCAGCCCTTTTTGTAGTTTATGTAGAGACAGGGTCTCGCAAAGTTGCTTAGTGCCTTGCTAAGTTGCTGATGCTGGCTTTGAACTCCTCATCCTCCTGCCTCAGCCTTCTGAGCTGCTGGGATTACAGGCATGCTCCACCATTCCCAGCCAAAAATAATTGTTTTGTTTCTGATTATGTTATCAACTGGCTTTATACACTAAGGTTTATTTTGTTTTTTTTTTTGACTTTTTATGAATTGCTTTTTTAATTTGTAGGAGTTTTTTGTTTTCTTTGGTTGTTTTTGGTACTGGAGACTGAACCCAGGGAACTTTTACCACTAAGCTACATCCCCAGTCCATTTATTTTTTTTATTTTGAGACAGGGTCTTGGTAAGTTGCTGAGGTTGGCTTTGAATTTCTGATCCTCCTGCCTTAGCCTCCGAGTGACTGAGATTATAGGTGTGCCACTGTGGCCTGGCCTTAACTTGTTTTTTTATAACATAACATTTAAAGTTGTAAAATGGTTGTAAAATACTTACAACCATTTAAAAATAAGTTTATAACTTTCTAAGAATTAGATACACATGCCTGTTTCTGTGACTGGGTTTTTTCCTTCTGTCCTATACTTTATTTGGATATACAGGAGTCTAATACTTCATTCCTTTAGCTCTTCTCATCACATTTAATATTGCCAATGCTGGTATTTCTGGTTTTTTTGTTGTTGTTGTTTGTTTTTGTTTTTTTTTTTGTGATGCTGGGGATTGAACCCAGGGCCTTATGTATGCAAGGCAAGCCCTCTACCAACTGAGTTATATCCCCAACCCCAATGCTGGTATTTCTTGATTTTTTTTTTTTCTTCAATTTTAGACTGTTGTCTCTTACGGAAGATAACCTTCTTCCCACCCAACCTTTCTATTTATATTTCCCTTCTCCTCTGTAATGTTTTTGTGTCTAATTAGTGCTTGGAATAAGACTATATAAATAAGTACTGCTCACTATAGCAACTTTTCATGTACAAATTTTGTTTTGAGTCATGAATTAGTTTTTTGTTTTAGTTTGCTATGCCTTTCTCATTCATGTATGCAGTTACAATATGGTCGAACACATTAGGTAATTATCAGTCTTTCCAGGTGTTTTTTAAAATTAGCTGTATCCATATCCATCATAGATTGCTGTTGCTGTGTAGGCCATTGGGCCTATTAGATAACTGGCATTCTGGGAATTTCAGCATTCTCATCCTGGGGCTGTAAGAAGCATAAACCTGAGCTGGGTGCAGTGGCACATGTGTGTAATCCCAGCAGTTTGGGTGACTAAGGCAGGAGGATAGCATGTTAGAGGCCAGCCTGTGCAATTTAGCAAGGCCTTGTCTCAGAAAGGACTTTGGATATAGCTCACTGGTACAATGGCCATGGTTCAGTCTCCAGAACTCACCCCCCCAAAAAAAGGACATAAGTCTGGTAACTAGTGTTTTGGTGTTTTGATAGCTGAACTGGGGAAAGTACTACATATGGGCCATTCCTCACCATTTCTGTTTGTTTTTATTCAGCATCTCTCTGTGTTTTTACATTTTTTTATTTTTATTTTTTGTAGTCGTAGATGGACAGAATGTCTTTTTTTTTTTTTTTTTTTTTTTAATGTGGTGATGAGGATAGAACCCAGTTCCTCAGTGCCTCACACATGCTAGGCAAGTGCTCTACCACTGAGCTACTGCTCCAGCCCCTCAGCATCTCTCTTGAGTTAATTGTTTGATCTTTTGTTGGGGTTAGGGATAAGGTAATAAAGGAGGAATAGTTTCCTGCAGCTGATCTGAGGAGCAGGTCTAGAGATCTAACCAGTTACCATTTAATGTTTTTCACTAATTCTCCTCTTTTCAATCTCTTCTGTCATTTCTTGGTTCTACTGGTTGAATGGGCTTGTGATTTCTTGGTTGAATCTTAGACACTTGTCATTTCATCTCCTTTTTGTCTTTCAGAATTTTATTGATTTGGAACTATTACTTCTTCTTTCCCTTTCTACTTTTTACCTTGCTTTATAACAAATCACACCTAAACCACAATTTTATTATGTTCTTAAAATTGTGGTGGGTCAGGAATTTGGAAAGGGTACAATAGGGATGTCTCCTTTCTGTCCCACATGTTTGGGACTGCAGCTGTGGAGACTCATGGCAGAGGGAGACTCAAACAGTGGTCTATAGTGTTTACTTCCAAGATGGCTTCTTCACGTGTGACATCACAAGGACATCTAGATTCTAGGGGAAGGGACAGGAACTCCCATCTCTTGATGGTGAAGTGTCACACTGCAGAAAAGCATGTGATATGGGAGATATTGTGGCCATTTTTGGAGAATATAATCTGTCATACTTTGTTCTTCAGGTTTGCTATTTTAGAGGTGTTGGGAGGGAGCAATCCGAACAACTGAGTTGTTCGGATTGCCTAACCAGAAATCTCTTGTTTAACAATTTTTGTTTTTAAGTAAATTAACTTGTATTGAAGTGTAATGTGGACACGTTTTAGTTCACACATCAAAAGTGTGCTATTCAATTAATTACCTTATAGTTTACAAGTTTTGTAAATGCCATCCCAGATTAGGAAATGGAATGATTTTTGTTTCCCAGAAGCACCTCTTTCCTCCTCACCAAAAGTAACCACTATACCGGCTTCTGCCATCATAGGTTATTTTTGCATGTTTTTGTATTTTATATAATGGAACCCTAAAAGATGTACTCTGCCTGCTTTTCGCTCAGCAGTACACTTGAGATTCATCCTTATTGATCTTTGTGTAGTATTACTTTGTTTTATTGTTGAATAGTATTCCAGTATACAAGTGTATGAATTCACTTGTCCATTTTTCTCTTGATATGTCTCTGGATTTTCAGTCTCATCTGTGTTGTTTATTTGCGTGGTGGTCCCTCTAATAGTTTTCATATAATAGCTCGTCTGTATCTTTGCTGTCACCCTTTAATCCTCCTGTTCAGCGATTCTATTTTGATTATATTATCTATATAATCTATATTATCTATCTTTTTTTTTTGGTACTGGAGACTGAACCCAGGGGCACTCCACCACTGAGCCACATCCCCAGCCCTATTTTGTATTTTATTTAGAGACAGGGTCTCACTGAGTTGCTTAGGGCCTCGCTAAGTTGCTGAGGCTGTCTTTGAACTTGTGATCCTCCTGCCTCAGCCTCCCAAGTGCTGGGATTACAGGCGTGCGACACTGCGCCCGGCTATATTATCTATCTTTAAGACAAAAAGACAGAGCCTCAAAGCCAAAACTTAGGTCAGAGTGAATGTGCTGAGCTTATTCGTTTTTATTTCAGATGATGGTCAATAAGGATGGCTATTTATTTGGTTTCCTGTCCTGCAGAAGATTAGAACATGTGAATTAGAAAGAGATGCTGCCAGATGCTATTATTTATGACTTCATAAAGTGTAGTAGTGAAAAACAACAGATTGCATAAAAAGAATAAAGGAGATAAAAGCATAGCAAGTTTGTAGCTATTTAGGGTGAATTTCCTGTGATCTTGTTTTATTAGAATATCACAGCCTATAACTTTTTTTCTTAATGATTATTTCTTTAACCAAAGAATAAGTCAATTGTTTTGTCCACACTCAGAAATTTTGGTGAGATCCTGTCCGTGATGGCTTAAAAATGTAGCTGTAGGCCACTGTAGGTTGGGTATGGTGGCACATGCCTTGATTCTACAATCCTACTGACTCTGGAGGCTGAGGAATGAAGATTGCAAGCTTGAGGCCTCAGCAATTTAGTGTCAAAATAAAAAAGGACTGGGGAGGTACCTCACTGTTCATGCCCTTGGTTCAGTCCCAAGTTTAATAAAACAAAAACCAAAAAATGTAACCATAGTGGAAACTTTCAGTTGTTTTCCAATCTGCCCAATTGGAATATCTCATTCTCTCATAGGAATGAAGATTACTTTTACTTTTTTCATAGCCATTTAGAGCAGGTGTCCCCTACCCCATCCATCATGACAATAGGAAGGAAGAAATGCATTTTATACTGTGATCCATGAACCCTCCCTCCAAAACAAAACAAAACAAAACAAAGCTGTTTTGGAAAAATACTGCATTCAGAATGCTAAAGTAGGTAATCTGTTTGATTGGAACTGTTTCATGTTGCTTACCATTGGAGTCTAAATGAGCTACTGAACACAGAGGTTCGAGGAAGACATTTGTGGAAAGGACTCTTGAGGAGAATATTTATACTAGGTCCAAAAGCCTTCAGAGACCTGAGGAAAAAAAGCAACTATTTCCCTTTTAAAACTGGTACTGAAATCTCAAAGAGCAGTTTTCTTTCCTAATGACTTTCGTCCACTTCTGAATGTCATTTATTTCCCACCCTGCATATTGATTATAATAATACAGCATTTTTGCCACCTGGAGGTGAATTAATACATGATTATGGTTAAGAATAAGTATACCATATGTTTTACCCAAACCTTACAAAATTATCTGCTTTTTAAGTAAGTCCTATAGCATCTCTAAGCCTTCGTTTCCTCATTTCTTGTAAAATAGGGATAATACTTGCACTTATTTCATAGGTTTGTATGAATTGAATGAGATAATACATGCAAAATGCACAGAGCTTGGCAGTCAATAAGTGTTGCTAATAATTATCAATTCTGATAATCTGCTTGGTGAACAAGAATATATTAGAATGACATCTGGTGTATGCAGGAGTTCTTTATGTGTCAGATAAATTTTTTAGATAAAAGATTCTAGGAAAAGCATTGTATCTGGAGTGAATTGTGAGAAAGGTGTCACATGGCAGAATAGAAAGGAGTAGGTAGTTATTTCTGATGCATGTGGGTTTTAGGTACATTTTGAGGTTTGTCTTTTTTTTTTTTTGGTACGGGGGTTTGAACCCAGGGGCACTGGGCCACTGAGCCACATCCCCAGCCCTATTTTGTATTTTATTTAGAGACAAGGTCTCACTGAGTTGCTTAGGGCCTTACTAAGTTGCTGAGGCTGGCTTTGAACTCGTGATCTTCCTGCCTCAGCCTCCCAAGTGCTGGGATTACAGGCGTGCGCCACCAAGGTTTGTCTTTTTCATATCTTCCATGTTCCCAATACCCAGTACTTGTCACTCACTAGTTGTGAGACTGCAGATCTTTAATCTTTAACTACAGTACTAACAAAAGTACCAGTAACCAAAAGGAACTAAAGTTTGTAAGTGATTTGCTTTTAGAAAACAATCAGATGTAGTTCAAGATTTTCTCTAAAATAGCATACTACTTCTTGTTTGCATCTGGTATGTGTTCCTGAGTGGTTAAACTGAGGGGGTGGCCTTAGCAAAGCTAGCTTGGAATTGAGCATAATACTGGATACCCCTGTAGAGTGTGTCTGAAGTGAGAGCATGTTGTGGCCAGCAGTCGAACCACCATCTTGCACATCTTCTTGGGATAATTTTTCATAGTTGTAAATCTGGTTAAATAGTCCATTTATCCTACTGTATACTGTGTTGACAGAAACATCTGCAGCTGGCTAAGTGTTTCTAGAACCTAGACAATTGCTTTAATCAGGTAACACATTATGGTTGCTTCCTAAACATTGAACCTAGCCCTGAGTTCTTTTCTTGCCATTAGCCATCTGCTTAATATAAATATTCTATGTGTGGTGATAGTATGTGGAAAAATTGTTATTTTCCTTAATCTTTTTATATTGCTGGTCATGAGTTTTTTTGTTATCTATTTTCTTTAAAGGAGGAAAGAATAGAAGGTGTAGTTTTGGAAAATGTTAGCACTGTAGCTAAAAGTGATATGCTTCAGTTACAGTGCTAGAAAAAAATAACACTTCTCAAGTTCTGAGACCTAGCCCAATTTATTACTTGTGTTCATCATCCTTTGGTACCAGTGGCTGACCTTGGATCTGAGTTCTCACTTTTGTTGGGGAGGAGAAATGTCTGTCTGTTTTCACAAATATGCTTTTTATTCTAAAAGAGGCACTGCTAATCTGATAATTTTTGTTGTTCCATCCCCTATAAAGAACTGGGGAATCTTACATAAATATACATTTAATGTTTATTGTGGACCAAGCAGGCTAGAAAATGGATCAAACAGGCTAGAAAAGACATCCCTGACCTATGATGACCTTTACAGTTTTTTAACTTTTGTTTAGTGTGATGGTGCATTCCTGTAATCCCAGCAGCTCAGGAGGATGAGGCAGGAGGATTTCAAATTCAAGGCCAGCCTGGGTAGCGTGGCAAAGCCCTGTTTCAAAGGGCCCCTCAGTTCAATCCCCAGCCCCCACCCCAATTTTTTTTAACTTTGATGGTGTGAAAGTGATACACATTTAGTAGAACAATACTTTGAATTTTGATCTTACCTTTTTTTAAAAAAAATTTTTAGATGGTGATAGACCTTTATTTCTTATTAATTTTTTTATATGCGATGCTGAGAATTGAACCTATTGCCGCACATATGCTAGGCAAGCACTCTACCACTGAGCCACAACCCCAGCCCTGATCTTATCTTGGGCTAGTGGTAAAGCAGTATGACCCTCTCAGGGTACAGCAGCAGCTAGACCAACTCCCAGTCAGCCACTGTTCATGAGGGGGGAAACAACTGATGTCTTATAGTATGCTGTGCTGTGAGATTGGGATGTGTGGTAGGTTAACCTGGTGAAGTAATTTTTTTTTAAAATGATCCAATCTCTATGTTGTCCAGTTTAGTCCTGAACTTGTGTGCTCAAATGATCCTCCTGGTTTAGCCTCCCAAGTAGGTGGGACTACATATGGCATACCACTATGACTCTGGCTTCAGTGCATTTTTGATTTATGAGATTTTAAACTTATGATGTAAATTTAAGGAGCACCTGTATTCTTTGTGGGGAGGAATACTTGTGCATCCTAACAAATGCTGTAATAAGGTAGGTCTGAGTCGAATATGGGTTTTGTAATAATGTCAAGGGGAAGAAATATGAGATAAAGTATCAGTTTCCAGTCATTTATCAGTACTTTTGAAAAAAATAAGTTTCTCCCAATCCTTTGACTCTTAGTCTAAAAAGAGAAAGTGCATTTTTCTTGACAATGTATGTTTCCTTAGATTGTCCCTCCCCGACTACTATATACTTCAGTGGTACGCTATTTTTCTGTCCTGCCATGCATCTATCTTTAAATTTTGCCTTCCTTGCTTTATTACTATTTCTGTGAGAGTAGGTAGGGTCTTTCTTTTCTTCTTTTTGATGCCGGGCATTGAACCCAGAGCTGCTTTACCACTGAGCTACACAGGCTCTTTGTACTTTGAGATAGCGTCTCACTAAGCTGCCAAGGCTGGTCTCCAACTTGGGAGCATCCTGCTTCAGCCTGCTGAGTCACTGGGATTACAGAAGTGTGCATGGCCTTTCTTGTTTAGTTGAGAATTTAGTACACCTACCTAGCACACTGCTTGCCATATAATGGGTGCCCAGTAAGGAATTATTGTATTACTTGTAACTTGCATTTGAATAACTTTAAAGCAATTTGAAACTTCCCATTTCGCCCGGTGTTTAGGGTTTCTATAGCACTACCTTGTACTACAACCCCCTTCCCCCCCTTGCCAGGGATTGAACTCAGGGGTGCTTTACCATTGAGTCACATCCCTAGCCCTTTTAAATATTTTATTTAGAGACAGAGTCTTGCTGAGTTGCTAAGTTGTTAAGGGGCTTTGAACTCCTGATCCTCCTGCCTCAGCCTCTCAAAGCTGCTGGGATTATAGGTGTATACCACTTATATTACTACACATTTCTTGATGCTGTTTATGTTAATGTCCTCAAATTTTTTTAAGTGCCAACACACACATACTTTGATGGAGTATGTAGTTTTTTCTTTCTTTCTGTGTTGCCTCAATTTATCAGAATATCTGATATGTTTTATTTGTGTAGTAAATGTTCATATGTGGGGGGTGACAAGATTCTTAGGTTTTGGTGTTTTTCTGAAGTGAACTGTTTATATCTTTTGACCTTTCTTGCCTAGAAAGAAGAGAAAGCATATTGGCGATTTGGATAGGTTTTACTCATCTTATACTTGGTTATGTGAGGTAGTGAGAACAGAAGGGATTTAAGTGGCTTCAATAAGACCCCATGGTTATTGTAGTGAAACTGAGACTTAAACCAGATTTGTTAGTACTTCAGTTTTATTTGTAATCATGAGTTTTAACAGCTTAGTTTTAAGAATTTTTGAGGAATCATACATGTTATAGGATGCCCCTCTATTGGTATATTATCAATGTTTTCCTTGTGATTAGTTGATGTTTTGTTAAACCAAAGTTTTCTTGTACTTTTTTAAAATTAGAGTGCCCTTAAAGATAATAAAGTGTGACCTGAAGCACAACTGGACATATTCTTGAGTGAATATAATAGATATTCTTCAAAAATTTTTTTTATTGGTGCAGTATAATTCACCATAATAGTGGAATTCATTATACCATATTTGAGCATGCATAGTTTTTCTTTTATGAGTTTACAGTGTCTTATACCAGGGCAAATGTAAAAAGAGAAACATTCTATAGAAACTGTTGGATTGGTTTACTTTTTAAAAAATGTTACCTAAATTTAGTCAGACATTTCAGTAAATTCCTTACGCATTTCTTTTTTTTAAAAAAATTTTTTATTTGTTGCATTTCTTTTCTATTAGAAATTCAGTCATCTGAATAAATTCCTCACACATTTCTTTTCTATTAGAAAACAAATTTTTAAATTAAATATGAATCAAACTAAAGCCAATAAAAAAATTGGAAGTAACATTAATGTAATAGATGATTTTTTTGTTGTAATGAATCACTTGACTGATGGTAGGGTTATAACAGGTCGGTTTCTTTTGGCATGACTGTACTACTATGGTTTGTCTGACTTCATTCACTTGTAGTTTTTCTGTATTAGAATTTGTATAAAACTCTTTTAAAGTTTTTACATTACCTCATTTGACTTTCAGTTTTGGGGAGTGAATAATTTGCTACTGAAAGGTGCTTTGCTCAGCAATAGTATAGCTGTGAAGGTAAATGTGGGAGTTGGTATTACATGGCAGATTTTAGATAATAGAGTCATCAAAATATGAGAGTAATGGGAATGTTTTTTTAGGTATTTTTAAATCATCTTAGTAATTAGACTAATGCGATTAAATTTTTCCCTAAGAACTTAGAGGATTCCAGAAAGTATACTTGGACCCCCTTTTTGAAAGACACTGCTTTAAGTAAAATTTTGTTAGTTGTTAGTCTAACTACATGTTTTTTATGTAGTTGAACTAATAAACTAGAATAATTTTAAAGAAATCACAGTTGAAAGATATCTCCTATTCCTGATTTAGCATTTAAAATTTTATTTGTGTACTAGGAAGGAGGCTGTATCTTTAGGGTGGAAGTGAAAGGTAAGGTGGCATTTCACAGAGATGTGGTTCATGATTTTTTGCTATAATGTAACTCTTAGGAAAAGAGACCTGTGTCATGAACAATACACATAAACGCTGTGACAGATATAAAAAGGAGGAATTCCTTTGTGTAGGGAAATTAAAATTTTCCTAGGTGTAGTGTAATTTTAAAAATTGGCTTTTTTTGGAATGGTTTTAAGATTTACAGAAAAACTGAGAATACAGTACAGAATTTTTATACCCAGTTTACCTTATTGTTAACATTTTATGTTAGTATGCTGTTTAATGTTAATGAGCCAATATTGATACTTTATTATTAGCTAAAGTCAATACATTATTTAGATTTCCTTAGGTTTTACCTCCTGTCTTTTGACCATTCTGGGATCCTATCCAGGATACTATATTATGTTTAGTTGTCAGATCTCTGGGCTCCTCTGTTTGGCTGTGATATTTCCTCATACTTTCCTTGTTTTTGATGACTTTAGTTTTCAGGAGGAGACTAGTAAGGTATGTTGTGGGATGCCCTCTATTGGTGTATTACTGATGCTTTCCTTATGATTAGACTGGATTAGAGGGTTTTGGGCTGAAGATCATAGAAGTCAAGTACCATTTTCGTCATGTCATAGAAAAAATTACACTTTCACTCCATGAGGGTAAAATATTTACATGAATTATTTAGGAGTCTTATGAAATGTCTTCATACTGCTTTAGCTCCATTCCATGGATTTTGGTATTATATTTTCATTATATGCATTTCAAAATTATTTTCTAATTTTTTCTAATTTTCTAATTTTTCTGGTTTGACCAACTGGATTTTAGAAGTGTGTTATGGGTTGATATCCAGATATTTGAGGATTTCCTGGATATTATTGGTCAGATAATTTTTATGGTTTGGATTCTTTCAGAAATTTTATAAGTTGTTTTATGTCTAGATTGTGTGGTCTTTGTTGGTGAGTGTTCTCTGCCCTTTAAGAGAATGCAGAAATGTCAATTAGTTCAACTTTAGTCATGTTTCTCAATTCTGTTCTACCCTACTGATTGTATATCTACTATCAATCATTGAAAGAGGACTGTTGAAATCTTTGACTGTAATTGTGGTTTTGTCTTTTCCTCTCAGTTCTGTCAGTTTTTGCTTAATGCATTTCGAAGTTCTTTTATTAGGTAGGTAGATGTTTAGAATTGTTATACCCTCTTGATGAATTCATCCTTTTAGAATTGCCCTCTCTCTCTAGTCATATTATTTGCTGAGTCCCACTTGATTTTAATATAGCTTCTGTAGTTTTCTTTTTTCTTTAGTTTTCTTTTGATTAATGTTAGCATGGTTCATCTTTACATATTATACATATTATTTATATTATTATATATATTTAAATGTCATATTTTAATTTTATCATATATATTTTATTATATATAAATTTTATAAATTTTATTACATTTGTATTATGTTAAATTATTCATATTATATATTTTGTTATATGCAAATTTTATTTTAAATATATATTTATAAATTTTATTTTATTATATAACATATAATTTATTATGTATTTTTATATATAATTATATGTGTTATTATTTATTATATTTATTATTTACATATTATACATATTACTCATATATCTATATTTAAAGAAGATTTTTTCTGGGTGGCAAGCGTATACCTCATTGGGTTTTGTTTTATTATCCAAACTGATGAACTCTGCTTTTTTTTCTTTTTCTTTTTTTTTTGGTACTGGGGATTGAACCCAGGGGCACTCCACCACTGAGCCACATCCCCAGCCCTATTTTGTATTTTATTTAGAGACAGGGTCTCACGGAGTTGCTTAGGGCCTTGCTAAGTTGCTGAGGCTGGCTTTGAACTCGGGGTCCTCCTGCCTCAGCCTCCAAGTGCTGGGATTGCAGGCGTGCACCACCGTGCCCGGCTGCTTTTTTCTTTTTAATTTTTCTAAAGCTTTTTATTTTGAAATAATTAAAGGTTTGTAGGAAGTTACAAAGAAATATGTAGCCAGATCCTTTCACTCTTTACTCAAATGTTACCATCTGGCATAACTGTTGTATGCAGTTATGGTTTGAATGTGAGGTGTTCCCCAAAAACTCACGTGTGAGACAATGGGAGAGGGTTCAGAGGGGAAATAATTGGGTTGTGAGAGGCTGAACCCAATCAGTGAATTAATCCCCTGATGGGATTAATTGAGTGGTGATTGGAGGTGGGTGGGGCATGACTGGAGGAGACCAGTGATGGGGGTGTGGCTTTGGATATATATTTGTATTTGGCAAGTGGAGATCTCTCTCTGCTTCCTGACCATCCTGTGAGCTGCTTCTTTTTGCCACACTCTTCCCCCATGATGTTCAGCCTCACCTTGAGCCCCCAAGACTGGAGCCAGCTGTCTATGGACTGAGACCTCTGAAACTGTGAGCCCTTAAATAAACTTTTCCTCCTCTACAGTTGTTCTGGTTGGTTCTTTTAGTCATAGCAGCAAAAAAGCTGACTAAAACAGAATATTATCAAGGCTAGGAAATTGACATTGGTAAAAGCTTATTCAGATTTCATCATATACACACACTTACTGATTATTTGTTTGTGTATAGCTTTATGCAGCTTTATCAGGTGTACTTTTATGTAACTGTGACCACAGTCAAGAGACTATGGCCACATCAGTGTTTATAGCAGCCCAATTCATAATAGCTAAGCTATGGAACAAACTTAGGTGCCCTTCATCAGATGAATGGATAAAGAAAATGTGGTATCTATACACAATGGAATATTACTCAGCTATAAAGAGAAATGAAATTATAGCATTTGCTGGTAAATGGATGGAACTGGAGATTATCATGCTAAATAAACCAAATGTACTGGGTGGATGCTGACTCATAATAGGCAGATGGGAGAGAGAGGTGGAGGTTCACCAGATTTGACAGGGGGGAGTGGGGGGAAGGGAAGGGGGATAGGAATGGGAAAGATAGTAGAATGAATTGGACATAACTTTTTTATGTTCATATATGAATACACAACCATTGTAATTCCACATCATGCACAACCACAAAAATGGGAAATTATACTCCCATGTATGTATGTCAAAATACATTCTATTGTCATGTATCTATTACTCAAAACAACAACAAAAAGCTGGAAAAAAGAAAAAGAGAGAGAGACTATGGCTAGTCTCTGTTGTGTTGTTGTGTATTCCTCTAGTCTTAGCTACTCAAAAGGCTGAGGCAGTAGAATGGCTTGAACAGAGAGAGACCCTGTCTAAAATCAAATAAAAAGAAAAGAAAAAAATAGCTACTTAACTGTATAATTACCACAAGACTCCTTTGTGCTGTTTATTACTACCTTAACCCTCTCAATCACCCTTCTTCCAAAACCTAATCTCTGGGAACCACTAATCTTATGGAATCATGTAAATTTCGTCTTTTTGGTACTGGCATGATGTGTTTGTGGCTCATCCCCATTATTGTGTGTATTAATTGTTCCTTTTTATTTCTGAGTAGTATTTTCATAGTTATGATTCTGTCATAGCTTGTTTACCCATTCATTGAAGGACAATGGTTAGTTTCCAATTTTAGGCTATTAGAAATAAATTCCTTGAATATTCACATGTTCTGCTTAAAAGTTTAATTTCCCTGGGATGAATGTCTAAGAATGTAATTGCTGGGTCTTATGGTAAGTCCATTTTTAGTTTTTAAGGAACTGCCAAATTATTTTCCAGAGTGGTTCTATTTTATATTCCCACCAGCGATGTATGAATGATCCAGTGTCTCTGTGTTCTTGGCATTCGTTTTGTTATTTTTTTTAGTCTTTCTGATAGGTGCTTAGGGATTACTTGAGGTTTTAATTTGTATTTCTCTAATAGTGATTGAAGTTGAACATCTTTTTAGGTGCTTATTTGCCATTTGTATGTCCTCTTTTGTAAAATGTCTGTTCTTTTGTCTAATTTGTTTTAAATGTTGAGTTTTGAAATTTAAAAAAAAAATAAAGTTATGAATATGCTGCAGGTGGGTCAGATCACCTGTTGGTATCCTTGTGAAGTAGAAACTGGGTTTGGCCCTGGGCTTTGATGTTGTCTCTGGATCTGATAGTACACCAGTGCAGAACTGTGGATCCTGGAAGGTTTGAATGACCTGAGGCCTTTTAACTGTTGCTAAGGGAGAGTTGGCCTGCTGGCTTTTGTACTGATTGTGGTTTTCTTCTTTCCCACCCTTGCCTGTTGGTGTTCTGGGTTGAAGAAGGTCTTTTCTAGTGCTCAATGCAGGGTGTATGTCCAGGCTATACTGAATTAACCAAACCAAACGCCCAGGGAATTCACTTTATTGTCTTTCTTCAAGTCTTGAAGGCCCTAGAGGGTATGCCTCCTTCTTTCCAGCTTTCAGAGTCCTTTTTATCATTGCCTTTGAATTATTTCCCTAGTATTTATGTGTAAAGGACAGTAGCAGGGAAAAGACTTGTTTTGGAATCTGAAGCTGATCTCTGCCTCTGAATTGGGATGTTTGAAGAGTAGTTACTGGGCCTGGTGTGGTGGCACAGGCCAGCAGCTAGGGAGGCTGAGACAGGAGGATTGTGAGTTTAGAGCCGGCCCTTAGCAACTCAGGGAGACCTTGTCTCTAAATAAAATATAAAATAGGGCTGGGAATGTGGCTCAGTGGTTAAGTGCTCCTGGGTACCAACAGCAACAAAAAAGTAGTAACTGATATAATTGGGGTTGAGTCTGTCAGTCTTGTTGTTTCCTATTTGTTCCTTATGTTGTTTTTGGGTTCTCTGCTTACTCCTGTTTCTACCTTTAACTAAATCAAGGAGTAGTTTTTTTTTATGAGTCTTTGTTTACTTTTCTTTGGCTAGCTTATGTTAGCTATGCATGTTCTGTTTTTTAAGTAGTTGCTTTAGGGTTTAAAATATACCTGTTTACTTACCATACTCTACTATCAAGTAATAGTGTATCTCTTCATATGTGGTGATGTACATTTTTGTTTTATGTCTCCTGGATTGTTGTAATTCATTGCTTTCATTTATCATAGACCCCACAATACATTGCTATTATTTTTGTTTTAAAGTTATCTTTTTTTGGATGGGGTGGGGGTACCAGGGACTGAACTCAGGAGCACTCGACCACTGAGCCACATCCCCAACCCAGCCCTATTTTGTATTTTATTTAGAGACAGGGTCTCATTGAGTTGCTTAACACCTTGCTTTTGCTGAGGCTGGTTTTGAACTCTCGATTCTCCTGCCTCAGCCTCCCGAACCCTGGGTGCCACCACACCGGCCTAAACAGTTATCTTTTAAGGAGGTTTACATTCATGTGAAAAAGTTATATTTCCTTTGCTTTCCCTTTTGCTGTGTAGATCTAGATTTCCATCTTGTGTTATTTTCTTTCTGCCTGAAGGACTTTAACTTTTTTTTTGGTACTGGGGATTGAACCCAGGGGCACTCCACCACTGAGCCACATCCCCAGCCCTATTTTGTATTTTATTTAGAGACAGCGTCTCACTGAGTTGCTTAGGGCCTCGCTAAGTTGCTGAGGCTGGCTTTGAACTGGCGATCCTCCTGCCTCAGCCTCCCAAGTGCTGGGATGACCGGTGGCCGTGCTGGCAGAATGTAAGGATTTGAATGGCTTTCCCCCCTGTCATCCTACTGTACTCTTGTACTTGAGAACTTAACTTTTGGTGTTCGATATTTGCATTGTGACTTAGTAACTCCACTAAAACTTGCTTTTTCCTGCATTTGATAATTTTCTCATTATTGGCTTATTTTTCTAGGTATTCACTAATTTTGATTCACTTCCTAATTATTTCATTTGTCTGCCTAATTCAAATGAATTGTATAGGTTGCTTCTCAGGGTGGTGAGATGTATGAAGAACTTGGCTAGTTTTTATTTCCCTGAACAAACCTCTTCCATAGCCTTTGTCTTGGTCTATGTTGACTATTGTAACAAGCTGCCATAGATTAGATGGCTTAAACAAAAAACGTTTCACCCAATTCTGGAGACAGGTCCAAGATCAAGGCACCTGCAGATTCTTGACAGATTCTGGGTGAGAGGTGGGGGCCCACATCCTGGTTCAGCCTAGGCTTATTGCTGTGTTCTCAGATAGTGGCAGGGGCAAGGGAATTTGCTAAGATTTTTAAGAATAAGGGCATTAATGCCTCAGTAAAGGTTATTTATACTCACTGCTGTGTCCTTCAGTGTGTTTTCTCACAGCCTAGACAAAACAAGAGTTTAGTTTTTTTCAGCTTTATTGGCAAAAACATTTCATAATTTTAATTGTTAATGATAATAAATATATCTTTCTAATTTTTATTGTCTCAATTCCTTTTGGTGAATCATCTGTTCATGTCCTTTGGTTTTTCTTTTGAGGTGTGTGTGTGTGTGTGTGTGTGTGTGTGTGTCTTTGTATTTAGAAGACAAAGAGGTCTTTATAATTTGCATTTTGGATTGAGCAGGAATATTTTGTAAATAGAGAGAAACAATTTATTAGTTTTGTCAAAATGAAGTTGAGCCATTTAAGAGAATCTGGTTCTACCTGTCCTCATATGGGGGGAATGTATCCCTTGGGTGTTAAGAGGTGGTGGGGAGGAAGATACATACTTACAGAACTTAAAATATCTTCCTGGAATGTCAGTTGTATTTAGAAGTTTTGGGATAGGTAACTTTTTATATTAAAATAGCTTTTGAAAAAAATCTAAAATTTATGTGAATTTTAAAGTGGGAACATGAGACTTCAGAAATAATCTATGTAATATTGATACCCCCAAGGTCCCTAAAGTTTTCCCTTAGTAAATGTATTTCAATAGAAAAATATGAGGATACAGGTGCTTATATGGAGTTTAACAGTGGTAACTGTAGACATAATCATAATAAAACAGCAATTTTCAAAAAAAAATTTTAACCTTGTTCCAGCATAATGGATTTTACATCATAGTCCAATATATAATGCAGTCATTTATGTGGAGCACATGAAAGCATTATGAAATGTTATTTATTCATTTAACGTAAGAGCCATTCTGATACTGATTTCTCTTAAAAAAAAAAAAAAGGTTTTGTCTAATTGATTTCCATTAGGTTGTTATTTCCAGTTTGAGACTACTTAGTATGGTACTTGTTAATCTTATTAGGAGTCATCTGTAAGTGCTGTATAGAGAGCCCAATCTAACCTTTTCCTGCTACTGTCCTGTGGAACTCAGGGCAAATTACTTAATCTCTCAGTGACTCATTTTCCATGAATATGGGTATACTAAAAGCTGTACTATTTCATGGAGCGATTGTGAGGTTTAAATAAGAGAATGCTGGTAAGACACTCAAGGCATGTATACAGGTGTCTATACTGCTGTTGCAAATTCCTGTAGACCTGAAAAGAATGACAGTACCTTTCTATTCCTTCTGCCCTCTTTCAAAAACAAAGTCCCTCAGATATTTCTATTAAAACAGTGAAGTGACTTTGAAGGTTATAGTATTGAAAGAAAAGAAGTATTTGAAATTCTGCCCACCAACTACCACCCAGATAACTGTTGACAAAAAAAAAGTAGCACATGCATATGTATAGACAATTTAAATAGTAAAAAAAGCTTTAATATAAAACAAAAGCCAAAAGCTTTCCCCTATCCTCTTTACCCAAGATTTACCAATTGTTGACATTTTGCCACATTTGTGTTTTCTCTTCAAATTTAAAGTTATCTAAAATCTTCCATCATGGATTTCCTAAGAACAAAAACATTGTCCAAAATAACAGTGCAGTAATCATTTTCTGGGAACTTAGCATTGATAATACTGTTATCTAATATATAGCCTTTATTAAAATTTCTTCATTCTCCCATAGTATCCTTTATAGTTATTATTTTTAAAATCGTTAATCTTTTTAGGGATTGTGGTTTGCATTATGTCGACTAGTCTCCTTTATAGTTCCCTAGCCTTTTTTTAAAGGTCCTTCTTTTCATGTGTCATAAATTTGTGTTGAAAATTGTACATTATTAATAATGTAGCAACTCTGGATTCTGATGCCTGCTACCTTTTAGGTTATGGTTGCTGTTTGTTTATTTAGTGGATTGCCTAGACTAATTCCATAGTCTTGTCAGTAGTGTGTGACCACTGATGTCTCTGCTTAGCTGTCATCCCTCTCCCCCACCCCTCACCTTAAATTTGGCTACTTCTGGGTCTGTATCCTTGGTGACCAGCCAGTGATAAGAGGTTGTGCTTAAACATCTCAAACCAGTTAGACCTCTGTCCAATACCTTAATTTGTTGGTTGGGACCACATTCAAAGTTGAGGTGGTTTACAAATTCACTCTTTTACTTTCTGCTTGAACAAAACCTCACATGGGGGGTAGGAGGGAGTAGACAACTGGAGGATTTACCAGTCTTCTAAGTCTACACAGCTTTTTAGACTCCCAGGAATATGTGGGAGCTTATCAAGCTTACTAGGGCTGTCATTTCCTAGATCACCACGTAAATATTACAGTTGGTTTTATGATTGCCTTCGCCTATATTGCAGCTTCAGGCAGCCATGATGTGGAACTTAGTTGTTTGGCGTTTAATTGCTGTTGTTTTGTGTGTTGTTTCAAGTCAGATCAGTGCGGGGTGGGGGGCATCTGAGCTGGTATTTTTCATAACTTTCTTTGCCTGCCCTGGTAGAACTAACACCCTAGATGGGCAGGGATTTGGGAGCACCCCACGTGAGCATGCCCCACTCACACTATTTTTATTGTGGTTCAGTAGTTTTTCTTGAATAAATGCTTTTAAATTTATTGTATGCCTTTGGCCATTTTCCAGAATCCTGAAGTGGTTCTTTTGTTTCTTATTTTAAAAAAATCATAGTCAAGTTGACTTCTTTCTTTTGGTGTACTGTACTATGCATTTTAACACATGTATAGAGTGGTGTATATACCACTATCAAGAGATAGAGCTTATGTTTTCCCTTTATAAATGATAATGGAGACAGGAACTTTTGACTAGGTTCAGGTAAAAAGGGAATCTGGTCCAATGAGTATGAATACACAGGCTAAGCTTTTATCGGGGCAGGGAGGGAGGAGAGGAGGGGGAGGGGATGCTCCACCTCCAGGTGGTAGGGATAACTCCATTGAGAGAGAAGTCAGAACTGCTTGTGAACTGAAGAATGGCCCAGGCTTTTATTGAGTAGCTGGGCCTGGAAGGGTCTGGTATTTTAATGATAATTTATTTAAGGAGTTTCATTCTTGTGGAAGAGACTCTTGAAGGTATCCTGGTGTCACCCTATACCAGGTGTGTGTGGTTAATTTGATTAAGAATAGAAGGGTGAGAAAAAACAGCATACATTCTGAGAGTGGGGAAGTAGGAGAAGACTTTTAGTAATGGTTTATGAATTAAGACTCCAGAGTTTTTCTGCCATTTTGTCCTCTGTTCTGGTCCTTCCTATCTCATAATCACATCCTCCACTGACCCCCAGAACTCCTGGAAGCTGTTCATCTTTTCCATCGCTATATTTTTGTTTTTTTAAGAATGTCATGTGAATGGAATCATACAGCATATGTGTCCTTTTGAGTCTGGCTTTATTAAAATTCAGTATAATGTCTTTGAGTTTTTTGTGTGTATTGATTTGTATTAATGAATTATTTTTGCTGAGCAGCATTCCATTGTATAGCTGTACCATACTATTCATTTACCTGTCAAAGGATGTTTGGGTTGATTTTAGCAATTATGGATGGAGCTACTGCAAACATTCATAAACAGATTTAAATTTTTTTTTGTAGTTGTTGTAGATGGACGGAGTGCCTTTATTTTATTTGTTATGTGATGCTAAGGGTCAAATCCAGTGCCTCATACGTGCTGGGCAAGTGCTCTACCACTGAGCCACAGTCCTAGTCCCCATAAACAGATTTTTGAGAGAATGAGCACATGTTTTCGTTTCTATAGGGCAAATACTGAGGAGTGATATGGCTGGGTCATACAATAAGTTCATGTTTATTTTAATAGCTGTTAGTGTTTTTCAAGAAAGACTGTGCAAATTTGATTAGATGTGGGGCTGTATTCTTGGATCGTTTTATTTTGTCCCATCTATGATTTAGCCGGGCTTTCTAGCCAACCTACCTTTTCCCTGTCTTTTTAAAAAAAGCGTCTTTATTGAGGAATGATTGATACATAGTAAACTGCCCATACTTAAAGTATATAATTTGGTAAGTTTTGACATGTATAAACCTAAATTACCAAAATAGGCAATATATCTCTTATCTTCAAATGTTTCTTCATGATCTTTTGTAATCTCTTTTTGCGGTGCTGGGGATTGAACCCAGGGCTTTGTGCTTATGAGGCAGGCTACCAACTGAGCTATATCCCCAGCCCTGTAATCTCTTTCTCCTGCTTTCTTCCACTATCTTGAAGCAACCACTGGTTGATTTTTCTCTCATGTTAGAATAGTTTGCACTTTCTAAAGTTTTGTTTAAATGGAATTGTCACTGGAAAAGGTTTAAGGGCTTCTCTGAGAGGAGGACCTCAACTTGGAATGAGTGGGATTTTAATAAACCTCCAGAAATGAGCTTAAGGTTGTGTCAGTTAGATACACAGATTTATTTAGGAAAGCAGAGACACATTCAAGGGAGAATGTAGACTGTCTTGAGAATAAGAGATGCTTTTCGGTTTTCAGATTCTTTTAAAGGGAACTTGGTTAGGAATGGGTATGTCAGGTGTATAGAGATGATATCAGCCTGATGATCACAAGCAGGTTTATGGTAGTCTGGCAATTCTTAAGATCCCCGTTATCTGATAAGTAGACAAAATTGGAAAGTACACTATATTAAGTTTCTGGAAATGTGCCCTATATTATAGGTTTCATATCTCCCTTTGCTCAATCTACTCTAAAATTATGTGTATTAGTGGGCTAATTAACAGTGTGCAGGGCAATTTTCATAAGTGGGTAAATTTTTAATAACTCTAAGGTTGTAAGTGAAGATTTGTAGATTTCTCAGAAATTCAGGAGTAACAGACCTGTGAGAGAGAACTGGTTTGGGGAGGAAAGGTGGGAAACTTCCGCATAAAGTTTTTAGATTGAAGTTATAGTTTCTTTGTCCTTCCTTTTGTCAACTTTCTATACATCTTTTATATTTATTTTATTCTACTTCAGAATCATGTAGTATGTATCCTTTTGGCTTGGTTTGTTTCAGCTTTTTTTTTTTTTTTGCAGTGCAGGGGATTGAACCAGGGACCTGGTACACTCTAGGTGAATTCAGCACAATTTTTGAGATTCATCCACATACTTTTGTGTGTTAATAGTTTATTCTCTTTTATTGCAGTTTGTCTTTCCATCTGTTGATGAACTTTAGGGTTGGGTCGTTTCTGGTTTTTGACTATTAAAGCTGCTAGGAACATACTTGCATAAGTGCTTGTATGCACACATATTTCCTTTCCTTTCCTTTTTTCTTTTCTTTCTTTCTTTCCATTTTTTCTTTTTGGTACTGGGGATTGAACCCAGGGACGCTTAGCCACTGAGCCACATCCCCAGTACCTCCCTCTGTATACATACGTGTGTGTGTGTGTGTGTGTGTGTGTGTACACAAATTTTATCATATATTACTTTGAGACAGATCTTGCTAAGTTGCTAAGACTGGCTTTGAACTCAGAATCATCCTGCCTTAGCCTACCCAGCTGTTGGGATTATAGGCATGCCACTGCACCCAGCTTGCTTTCCTTTTCTTTACGTAAATATCAAAAATTGAATGGTGGATTGAATGGTAGGTATATATTTAATTGAATAAACTTCCAAACTACTTTCTAAAGTGGCTTTACCATTTTAAATGTATTTCTACCAGCAATATATGAGAATTCCAGTTCTTCCATATCCTTTTCAACTTTTCCTGTGGTTACTCTCTTTAAATTTTGGACCTTTCTATATGTTTATGACAGTACTTCACCCTCATTTTGCTTCTAATTTTCATCTTTTTAATGAGCATGAACATCTTTTCAGGTGCTTATTTGTGTTTTTTCTTTGAGTACCTCTTCAAATAGTTTGCCAATTTTATAAAAAAATTGTGTTTTCCTGCTTTTTGTTTTATGAACTCTTTTATATTTTGGATACAAGTACTGAGATACATGCTTTGCAAGGTTTTTCTTTACTCTGTGGCCTCTCTTTTCATACCCTTAACAGTATCTTCTAAAGAGTAGAAATTTGATAAAGTTTAATTTATTTATTAATTTTTTTCTCTCATAATGCTTTTGTGTTGTAACAGAATATTAGTTTGTGTTTAGATTTCTGTTTTCATAAGTTTGATCTTTTATTTCTAAAGTTACAGCAGATGAAAGTACCTTTTTAGAAGTGAGATAGGTAATAGGCTTTAGCTATATTCAAGGTTTTACCATAGAAATTCTTGCCTTTTTACAAATCCTAGAAATTTTGGTTCATTTTTCTGAAAAGGGTTCTTTTATTTAATTTAAGGTGAACTCTATTATAAGTGTGCTGCTGAGTATTTTATATCTTAATACTCTCGTTTGGAATTAATAGAGTAATTTTAAAGAGTATGGAAATAGTGTCAATTTAAGTTATTTTAAAGATATTTTAGTTAAGTCGAAAGGTGTACACTTCATTTGTTTTTAAATACATATGGTTGTAGGTATTCTTCCTTCAAAGCAATCTGAAAAGTTGAAGATAAATCAGAATTGTCTCTTACTATATATTTGGAATTAAAACAAATGCAACAGACAAGTGTTCTTAGCCAATGCTGTACAAAACAAAAGGTTTTATCCCCACATTCCCAGTCTGAATAATATATGTCACATTTACATTTGAATTCTTAATAGGTTATTTTCCTTTTTCCCTCGCCCCCTTCCAAAATAATTTTATTTAAAAAAATTAAAAAGCCACCACAAACCCTGCCTTTTTAAAAAATAATGTGGCTTGGAGCAGTTTGACTTCTGTAGATGCTATGGCATGTGGTATGGCCTGGTTCTTAATCAGAAACTGTTGGGACTGTGGTTCTGCCCAGGAAGTGGGGTTCAATCTTGGGAGAGGAGATTAACCCTTTCCACTCAAGAGGCAGATCCTGGGTTTCCAGAGCAGCCTGGTAGCACACCTTTGCCACTGTTGACAGGTCCCACTTTAATCTTCCCTGAGTGGAAGAGGAGTGGAAACCTGGAGGGAAAGGCAGAAGAAATATGTAAGTGCAGACTCCAGAAACAGTCTCATTAAGGTGTTTGGAACAGATAAACTCAGGAAGACTTACCTTCACAGAAGACTGGGATGGGTAACCTGACACACACACAAAGCAGTTTGTGGAACCCTGAAATGGGAGGAAAGGTGGCCATGATCACTGTTAGAGCGCACACACACGCACACACATGCACACACGCACACGCACGGACACATGCATGCACTGCAGCCAGGGATCTAGCCCACTGAGATTAATGTGAGGAAGAATCTCTCCCCATTGTAGTTAGGATCTCAGAATGATTTCCTTGATGTGGTCTAGTTCATTCAATTCCTAGAACCCTGGGGCACAGAGAAAGGTGTGTGAGAGTGTGTGTTTGGGGGGTGGTATGTGGAGAGGAGGTGCAGGCTCCTTTTCCACTGCACATGTGTCAGTGTCCAGAAAGAAGCCATACAGGACAGAGTCCTCCAGGTACCCAGAATTTAGAGCTTCTAAGAAGACTGGGTCAGGTTGGGGCAGCACTTCATTCTGGAGGCTCAAGGGAACCACTGGATTCTGAGAGGCGCTTCTGCCTTAGGTGGCTGTCTCCAGCTCCCTGAGGATAGAGCCAGGGATGGTGGACAGGGAGAAATCCACCTCATTCTGGAGAAGTTTCTGGCCATGGGACAGGGCAGTTGATGGAGCCAGGCAAATGATGGCCTGGAGCTGCTGTAGGGTGTTGTGGATGAGAACATGCCTGTGGAGACTGGGTGCCCTGGGCTGGTGGGGCAGGCAGGGTGCCTTGGACTTTGTCTAAGGAGATGGAGAGCAGGGCTTTGTGGTAGCACCAAAGTCTTCTTGGATTCCAGTACCACTTCTCATCCTTGTCTTCTTCCTCCAGATCTGGTTGTTTCTTTTTCAAACCTCCCACCATGATGCCTTGCCTATTGTGGTCTTAAATAGCATTACATCCTTCAGAATTAATCTTCTTATCTGCAGAATAAGGATCCTAACTCAAGTCCCTCTGAGTTTTAAAACTATTCTCCATAATACTAATTTCTTCAAACATGTCACCCATGGGCTATGTGTGGAATACAGAGACCTGGATCAAAAATAGAGAATCCTGGATTTGAATTTTGCCTTGGACACTGTGTGATCTTGGGAAGGGATGTGAGGTCACCTCTCTGGACCTTAGTTTCATCATCTCCACTGCCCTGTTCACAAAGACCACTTTCTGGGAACTCCTGAAGTGTGACCAGTCAGTGTTGGGTAGAGACCTAGCTGCAGTAGTGCATTTTCTTATCTGAGCCTTATGTTCCTCCTCCCCATTCAAGTATTGGTCCTCCGCCTTAAAAGCAAAAGACATTTAAAAAGTTAATTTTGTCCAGTAATCCCACTATTGGTCATGTTTCCAGAGAACTCAAAGCTGGATCTCAAAGTATATTCACAGTTGCATTACAATTATGCAGAAAGAAGGAAAGAAGAAAATTGAGAAAGAAGGAAATTCTGTCATATGCTGCAACATAGATAAACGTTGAGGAAATTACGCTATGTGAAATAAGCCAGTCAGAAAAGGACAAATACTGTATGATCCATGGGACCTATCTAAAGTCAGAGTCATAGAAACAAAGTAGAAAGGTGATTACCAAGGCCTGGGGGCGGGGGTGCATGTGGAAATTAGTATTTAATGAGTGTAGATTTTCAGTTTTGCAAGGTGAAAAAGTTTTAGATATCTGTTGAATAGAAATGTTAGTATACTTGACATTACTGAACTATACACTGAAAAAGTTAAAATGATAAATTTAATGTTTTTAATCACAATAAAAAATAAAAAATGATAAAATGTTTCTACAAAAATCCTTTTAAAATTTTATTATTTGGTGTTCTTTTAATTGGAGGAATGGTTTTTAAAAAACATTCTCCATAGTAACTTAATGTCATCTAGTTTTCTCAACTGCGAGACCCCTAAGGCTAGCATTAGATTATTGAAAAGGAATCGAAGCATTGGGAGATGGATTATTAAACAGAATAGAGCACAAGCTTTACCTTGTGTTAAGATATTTGCTTGTTTTTGTTTTATTTTCTTTTAATATCTTGGAACCAAGACATGATGCCTTCTTTGATTTGTCTTGAACTGAGGAGCTTGCTGGTATAGTCTTGTGATACCATTTAGATCATTGGAGTTTTAGCTAGACTGCTATAGCTTCTGATAATCTAGTAATATTTTCCTCTTACTTTTTGTGTCTTATTGACATTTAGGTTCATGGCAGGTTGCTTATTTTTTACTTATATCGATCGATATTAATTAACTTTTCAGCAACATTTTGCATGATAGACTATTTTTGCCTTCTCCAAAAGCTTTTTTCCTCTTTTGGTTTTTTTGACATATGAAGTTTCTTGATTTTCCTCTGATTTAACTGGCCTTTTTCTACCTACTTATTTCATTTAGTTTCACACTTCTCTTTTCCCATCCATTTAATTGTAAATATTTATTAAGCCCCATATTCATGAGTCTTATCCATATTTTTTTAAATTAAGAAAATATAGGAACACATTTTAAAAAACAAATTTTGAATGGTTCTACAAGGCTTCTACTGAAAACAGTCTTTTCACTTTTCCTCAGATATACCACTTTCAATGCATAACTGTTGCTTTTGGTATTTACCGTGTGTATTTCTAAATAATGTTCTTGTACTGTTGTTTCTGTTATCCCCTCATCACCATAATTTACATTCTGTTAACTATTATAGGGGATAAAGTCGACCTTTTCCCTTTTTTTCCTGTGTATCAGCATTTGTATTGATATTTCTAGTGACAAATGAAGTATATTTTAGATATGTTTACTTTTTAAATTCTTCCTGATGCTAATTCCTTTTTATCATTTTTTAAAAATGTTTTAATCTTTCCTAAGTTTTCTATAGGTTTCTATCACAAATTCTTGCCAAACAACAGTAAAAGTGCTTTTGAGTACTTTAGTGGGACTGGGAATATAGCTCAGTTGGTAGAGTGCTTGCCTTACATGCACAAGTCCCTGGGTTCAATACCCAGCACCACACACACACACACACACCAAAAAAACAAAAAAACAACCCACAAAAACCAAAACCAATAACAGCAATAACAAAAAAATATTAGTTTGGAATAATTTCCTCTTCTCAGTCCTTCCAGGTGCCCTCTTTTCTTCTTGAATATTTGCCTTTCCATCGTCTCTGCAGGAGTGGGGTTTCCCAAACTTTGTCTTAGGTTGAGCTCTGTTTCTTAGATGCCTTTTCTCTGTTCTCTCCTCTTGATTGAGAGTTTGTCTTTCATTAAATTAGAAATAATTTTCCTTGAAAAATTTGAATCCATTATTTCCTTTGCCTTCTATTTTTCCAGGATTGTTTAGGGTGGGCCATTTTGTATGTAAACTAATGTTCTTATTCCTCCTCCTTCAACTTTTAGTGTTGTATCTATACCTATTGTTTTGAAAAATCAAGATGATGTGCCTTGGTCTCTGTGAAAGTTTGTGTCTTTTCTACTTGGGAAGTGCATGTCAGTTTAACTTTTTCATTTTTGTTACTTGAAATTACTAGTAGATACTTCAGTAGGCCCATTTAACAGGAATTTGATGGTTTAGAATGACAACTGTACCATGTGGCTTAGGGGTAGATATGAGAATTTTATTTATTTATTTTTAAAGCAGTATTGGGAATTGAACCTAGAGGTGCCCCACCACTGAGCTACATATATTCCTAGGCCCCCCCCCCCCCTTTTTAAGTTTGAGACAGAGTCTCAAGAAGTTGCCTGGGCTGTCCCTGAACTTGGCGATCCTCCTGCCTCAGCCTTCAGAGTAGTTGGGATTACAGGCATGTGCCACCGTATCCAGTAATAAGTGAGAATTAGAGAAATGATAGAGACATGTTTGGGAGTGATGGTAGTGATATGAAGCCACTAATTATGTATATAATAGAATTTTAGACAACAGTAGATCCTATATAGATGGGTTAAGAAAAATAAAATCATTTTTGGCATACTATATTTTATAAACTAATGCACTGAGCTAAGAAAAAGTGATATGTCTAGGGAACTGTTTAAGGGGAAACAGGGATTTGGTAGGGGTGGTGGTGTTATATCATTGTGTTGGCAAAAAGTTCTTCATTGTTTTCTTCCCTTTATTATAATACGTGTAGTACTTACCTGGCCTTTTCTTGGATTATGCACAATCCTGGAAAGCCATTTCTTCCATTTAATGAAACACCGGCATGCAAGAGTTAGTGAAAGAACACACCTTAACCCTATTCTAAGGTTCTAAGTGATTTTTGGTACAGCATTTGAAATGTGTTCATCACGAAATCTAGTATTTTGTTTGGAAAGAGCAAAATACATGTACCTTTAGTAAAGCTTAGGGAAGGGGCAAAGGGGAGCATAAATAAGAAACATCATGAATGAGAAAGGAATATAACCATAGTTGCAAACAGACTATACAGCCAAACAGTAATTAACTTTAGAATCTTAATGAACCAGGCAGTTTGTGACAAAAATACAGTTTGTGGATCATAATTCACATAGTTCATTAAGTTCACAGTGGTGGCAGATATAAGATTTCCAGAATTCCAATTTTTGCTTGAAATCTTAAATTGTGGTAGGGACTTATTTAATTCTTAGAGTATCCTACAAGGTAGTTGCTATAAAATACTTACATTTTACAGAGCACAGAGAGATTAAGTGACTTCTCCAATGCTACGAAGTATGAAGCTAAAACCCCAAATCTAGTCAGCCAGATTCCAGAGCCCACACTTTTATCTACTGCACTTAGTTCTGAGGTCATTAAAAAGCATGAAGGATTTGGGCAGTGTGGCACTATAAGTATCAATAGTAACTGCATGGTTCAGTGGGAAGCCTTAGTCTCAGCAATCAGTCAGACAAGTAAGACCTGATTGAGTCACACTTCCTGTCCTATTGACATAGAAGGACATTGGACAGTAAACAATATGTTAGGCACTGTTCTTCCCTGGGAATCCTTGCTGTAGTACAGGGGCTAGTTTTTGGTCCTTGAATGACAGCTTAGACATGCTAATGAGACTCAGATGGGTGGGTGCAGAACTATTGTGTTTTATTAGTTTTCTGTGGTTGCTATAACAGATTAGCACAAAATGGGTTGTTGAAAACCCCAAAATTTATTCTCTCACCGTTTTGGAGGCCAGAGGATGTGAGAAATTAAAATATTAGCAAGTAATTAGACTGCAGAGGCTATAGTGGAGAATCAGGTCCATACCTTCTCTGTTTGTCTGTAAACTCCTGCCTTTCCTATAAAAGGATAGTGCATTTAGGGCCCACTCAGATAATGCAGGACAGTTAGCTTCCTTTCCAAATCTTTAACTTAGTCATATCTTTTTGTCCAAGAAAGAAGATATTTAATCTTCTCCATGTAAGGTAATATTTTGTCAGCCTTTCATGCGTAGTTTAGGATCCCCCTCCCCCATAGGAACCACTATCTCTTTAAACGGTTTCATGGGCATACTTGCCACGTATCTCTACAGAGAAATGCTCAGTTAAAAGTGCCACAATTCTGAGAGAATTCCAGAGCTTTGGGCATCCTACCAGATATTTATAGTTCATTTGCAGTTCTTTCATTCTATATTTATTTCAACAATCAGGGATAATATTTACTGTGATAAGTGTTATGAATGTTGCTAGTAACACAACTGACACAAATTTGTCCATAGAGAAAGGGTTTGTTAACCCAGTGCACCATAAATGATCTGTGTCATAACTTCACATGATTTATTGATACTGACTTGATAGCAGTGAATTGATAATGCACTGACTTTGTGTTTTGTTTTGTTTTGTATTTTAGTTATTGAGTGAGGAAAGATGCAGGTTTTAGGTTTTATAGATACTGAAATGATACTGTAACCCTGGATAATAGATATTTTTAATGGATTGAAGAAATATAAATGGTTACATTTTTGGTTTGGGGCAGTTGAGCGAACATGAAAAGGAAGAGTAGGGAGAGCACTACCAGTTATTCCAACGTTAACACACTTCATTATACAGTGTTAAAAAAATGCATTTAGAGCTGGGGGTATGCCTCAGTGGTAGAGCACTTGCCTATCATGTTCTAGGACCTGGGTTCCATTGTGAGCACTGGGTGGAAGGTGGGGGCATTCATTGATATCACCATCAATTTCATCAGAAAAACCTTTAAATTTGAGGAAGCCATCAAGCTCATAGTAGTAGTGGATATGAGATTTTCAAAATTCTGGTGTTTGCTTGAAATCTCAAACTTTATTTTTGTCAACAAATACTGTTCACTGCTTTGCTAGAATGACAGATTCATTTCATTTATTTTTGAGAAGCTGTCTTTTAAATATTCAAGTCTGAATAAGCATAGTTTATCAGTCATTCTTTCTAGTAAAAATGGCATTGCATGAAAAAAGAGGCTAGTTCAATTTGTAACTTAATCACATACATACTTTCCCTTAATACAGTGAAACCGTTGTATTTCACCATGGAGCAGAAATGCCTTAAATGCAGTTCTCAACTCATCACAAAGATAATTAAAATGATTTATGTGCAAGGGTTGGCATTTAATGAAACAAGTTTTCTGCCATTTCATCAAGGATATGCTTTTCTTTTTCCAAGGAACATACTTTTTATTATTTTTGTGTATAGAAAACTCAATAATGTATATTTAACTCAGTTCAGTTCCAAGTTCTTTAGCCTTTGCTTTTTCCAGCTGGGCAATGAGAGTCACAGATTTTAGATTCAGGATATTGCCTTCCTGGTGATAGCAGATCCCATCACGTCAGACATTGTTATTGGTTCTGATAGCTTCCACCAATGTAGCCAGAACTACTTTGCCTTCTGTGCTAGCGTGTGTGAAGGCAGTGGTGGTGTACATCTTCCTGTGGGCTAGATGTTCCAGTCTGGCCTTCCCCTTGATGAAACATTAGGGAACTCGCATTTTATCATACAGGGAAGATGGGAAAACAATCAGCTTGATGGGATCCACATCATGAGAAATCACTACCAGCTAAGTTGCCTAATTCTCTAAAAGGATGGTGATAGTATTTACCTCTGCTCCAAGAACAGGTGCTCTCAGTGGGGACATATTCTTTGTTGGCAGCTTTTCTCTCAGCCCAGCTGACAGTCTCTGCTTCTTGCTTTTGTCTCTGGTCTGTACTTATGTATTAGCTTTTTAAGCACTTGGGTAGCTGGTGATCTAAACCCTGGGCAAAGTAGTTAATTGCAGTAGGTATTTCAGCTGTGTATAGAGGATAGTCCTTTGCCATTGTAGCCAAATGTAGTGACAAAGCTGTTGAAGTCCCTTTTGGGCTGGCTGTATGTCCTATGGTGTGCCCAAATTCTTAGGCCTTTTCTCAGAGACGACTTTTACCACCTTTTTGTTCTTTTGCTTCTTCACAATAGCAGGGGCTGGAGCCACCTTCTTATGTTTGGTTATCTTTCCTTTTGGCATCTTTGGTGGCTGGAAGGAACATTGAGGATATTCTTAAATGAAACTGGCATTAAAAAACAAGAAACAGGTCTGGGGTTGTAGTTCAGTGGTAGAGCACTTGCCTAACACATGTGAGGCACTGGGTTTGATCCTCACACCACATAAAAAATAAATAAAGGTATTGCGTACATCTATAACTGAAAATGTGTGTGTGTGTGTGTGTGTGTGTGTGTGTGTGTATTAAAAACAACCGGGAACAGCCAGGCTCGGTGGCACACACCTGTCATTCTAGCACTCAGGAAGCTGAGGCAGGAGGCTCCCAAGTTCAAAACCAGCCTCAGCAACTTAGTGAGGCACTAGGCAACTTAGTGAGATCCCTAAGTAAAATACACAAAAGGGCTGGGGATGTGGGTCAGTGGTTAAGTGCCATGGGGTTCAATCCCCAGTACCCAAAACAAAACAAAAGCAAGAAAGAAACTCCCAAAAGCTACAAGTCCTTGGTGGTTAAAAATACAATGATTACTATAGTATTAGTTTGGTGCCTCTGCACTGATTCCTGCTGGGGTACCAGCAAATTTGGACACCATTGCTTTTGCATCATCACTATACATGTCAATACAATTAAAAAGAAAAAAATCTTACAATAATGAAAATAATTTTGACCTAGTAGACCTCCTGAAGTTTCAGAGATTCCCCAGTTGTCCATGACCTATACTTTGGCAGAGTTGCCTTGGGAATTACTGTATGCAATTTTGACTTATCAAAGTCTGATTGGTACTTCTTCCCTTTTCTTAGGCAATGAAAGTGTTAAAACCTATAATTCCCATTCCATTCTGTCCTTGCTGTGTATACGAACTCTGTATGTTTTAGACATAGTATTATCTTTAACATTGTCATGTACAGTTGATTGTGGTGGTTCACACTTGTAATCCCAGTTTGGGAGGATGAGGCAGGAGAATTGCAAGTTCAGGGTTAGCCTGGGCAGCTTAGCTAGACACTGTCTTTAAAAAAAAAAAAAAAAATGCTGAGGGTGTAGCTCAGTGACAAAATGCCTCCAGGTTCAGTCTCTAGTACAGCCTCTCCCCCCAAAAGTTGCCATCTGCTTATTTAACCTTTTCTTTGTCATTCCTTCCTGTTTGTCTGACTTTTCTTGATCATTTTTTTTTTCTCTGCGTATGGGTCTGCCTTCTGCAAATTTCTTTATCTCACCTTCATGAAGTATGTTTAGATTCTTTATTTTTTGCATTTGGCTTCTAAATTTGTTCCATCATCATTTGTTGTAAGACTATCCTTTTTTTCTATTAAATTGCCTGTGTACCTTGTCAAAAACTAGTTGATTATATTAACTGTGGATCAGTTTCTGGACTTTCTGTTGATGGGTTTATTCTTTCACCAATATCATATTGCCTTGATGTTACAACTTACTGGGTAAAGTCTTAAAATTGGGTAATCTTAATCTTCTGACTTAATCCTTTTTCTTAATTGTTTTGACTATTCTAATTCCTTTGCCTTTCCATATCAATTATAGAGTCATATTGTCAATAAGTACAGTAAAGCATGCTGAGATTTTGAATGGGATTGCCTTGAATCTGTATATCAAATTAGGGAGAACAGACATTAATGATGAGTTTTCTGTTTGCTAGTATCATATATATATGTTGGAATATTCTTTGATTTCTTTCATCAGTGTTTTATTATTTCCACACACATATTCTGAATGTTTTTGTTAGATTTATGCTGAATTAATTTTTTGTGTGTATGTGATGTTATTATAAAATTTAAAAAAAGTTTCAAATTCTGGTTGTTCATTGCTGGTATATAGGAATATAATTGACTTGTATATTCATCTTGAGTATTGCATTTATCAGTTGTTACTTCTTTAACTTTTATAGTGTATCTTTAAATAATAATACACCATTGTAGATAATATGGATCTTATAAGAATATACTTGTATTTCTCTCATCCTGGTCTTTCTATCATTATACATTTTACTTCTACATACTTTATAAATCCCATAGCACATTGTTACTATATTTTACTTTGATCTCATTTTAAAATGAAATTTATTGTGGTATATTTTAGATATTTAATTTTACTCACTTAAGAGTTCGTTGAGTTTAGACAAATGAATATACTCTGTGTTCTTTTGAGATTGACTTCATTCCATCAGTATAATGCTTTTGGTATTTTTTCATGCTATTTCTTTTCATTAAATAGAATCCCATTATATAGATGTGTCATAGTTTATTCATTTACCCATTGGCGGATATTGGGATTATTTCCAGTTTTCAGTGATTATGAATAAAGATGCTGTAAAGTCATGTACATACAGGCTTTGGTATGAGCATTTGTTTTCACTTTTTAAAGGTTAAATACTTAGGAGTAGGATTTCCAGGTCACATGATGTATGTTTAACTTTGTACTTACTGCCAACCTGTGTTCCAAAGGGACATTTTGCATTTTCACTAGCAGTGTATGAGAGCTCTGGTTCTACATCTTCATGAACACTTGGTATTATCACTTTCTGAAAATTTAGGCTTTCAAATAGGTATGTAGTAGTATTGCATTGTGGTTTTAATTGATTTCTGTAGCTTTATAATAGGTCCTGAGATTAGGATGTGTTGAGTCCTCTAAACTTATTCTTTTTCAAAATTGTTTTGGTTATCTAGTTCCTTTGCCTTTTTATATAAGTTTTTAAATTTTTTTATCTATATCTATAAAAAGTCCTGCTGGGATTTTGACTGGAATTTCATTAAATCTATAAAGTAGTTTGGGAATATTTCAGTCTTCTAAATCATGAACATATTAATTTCTCTGCATTTTAGGTCTTCTTTGAACCTTTTCACCAGTGTTTTGTAGTTTCCCCAACATATACAAATTTTGCTGCATATATTTTGTTATACTCATATATTTCATATTTTTGGAGCTGTATGGTAAGTGGTATTTTAGAATTTGTTTCCAGGTTTTCATTTTTAGTATATAGAAATACGATTTATTTATTTTTTATATTTTTTTTCATTATTGATGGACCTTTATTTAATTTATTTGTATGTGGTGCTGAAAATCAAACCCAGTGCCTCACACATGCTAGGCAAGTGCTCCACCACTGAGCTACAACCCCAGCCCATAGAAATATAATTTATTTTTGTTTGTTAACCTTGTATCCTGTTTGTTTGTTTGTTTATTTATTTACTGTGCTAGAAAATGAACCCAGGGGCCCATGTATACCAGGCAAGCACTTTGGCACTGAGCCACATTTCCTAGCCCTAAACCCAGTTTTTTATAGGATTTTTAGGGGGAGGGTTAGATTTCTTTGATTGACTGAGTTTTAAGGAGACTCTAAAAATTCAGAGAAATATCTGTTACAGTTACCTTTGTAGCTAGAATTTTCAGAGCTTTCCATTCCATTGTGTGGATCAACATTTTTATTTGGTATATTTTTCCTTCTGTGTGAGAATTTCTTTTCCCATTTCTTAGAATGAATTCTTTCAGCTTTTGTGTATCTGAAAAATTATACTTTCATCTTCATTTTTGACAGGTTTGTTTTGCTGTGTGCAGAATTGTAGGTTGACTGTTTTTTTCCCTTTTCTGTTGAGTAACTGTAAAGATGTTCTACTTTATTCCAATATCCAAGAAGTTTTCCCATACATGTGTAACAACCTAAAAAGTCTATCTAGGCAGTAAGGTTAGGGTAATTTTAGAGCTCACATCCTTTGTTTTCTTTTCTCAGGGATTACTGTCACACATTCTCTGATATCCAATGTCTAAAAACTTTTGCATCATCCATTTTTCTGGTTATTTTGTTGTTTGGTCCCTTTTTACTGAATCTTGAGTGGAAGCAGAAGTCCAGAAACATAAGAATTTTAAGTCTCAAAATTCCTTGTGAAGTGGAAGATTGAGATGTCAAGAAGAATGTCACTTCAGTAACCCAAATGTATTGTCTTATGTGGAAAATCTGGACTTAAGGTTCCTTCTGAGACTAATGGGTTGGTATTTATTTCAGTGATTTAAAATAAAAGATCTGAATATGAACTTCTGAATTTTGATATTGAAGTAAACTGTCAACCTATTTTTTCTTGATATACACTTTTTGTTTATTTTTACGGAAATTTACTATATCATGATCGATGTCCAAGATATTTTCCTCTTAAAGGTTTATGTAGTTTGGACTTTTACATTTATGTCTTTAATCATAATCTGGAGGAAGTTTTGTATATGTAGATATGTGAGTACAAATTCTTTTAATATTTGTTTTCCTCCTTTAGAAATAACTTACTGGCTCATCACCATATTTTAATTCAGTTATTGTTTGCCCATTTTTGTTATAAGTTTTCACATGTGTAAGTTCTGTTTCTGAGCTCTTCACTGTGTTGCTAATTTTCTTTTTCTATGTAACCGTTCTCTATTTCTGGAATAAGTAAACTGTTTACTTATGTAACAGTTTCTCTTTATTTCTGTTGTTATTTACATCTGATATAGCACCACTTTGTTAATAGTAGCATAGTATTTCCTTTTCTGTATTTTTTTTTTCAAGTCTGACTTGGGTATGTCTTATAAATTATATAAATCTGGATTTTTTTTCTTACTTAGCATACTTATCCTATTTCTATCTGATGTAATTAAAATAATACATTAAATAATAAGTATTCATTTCAATATAGACATGTAAATCACCTTTGCTCTGTCTTTTTCCCTTTCCAGATATATCAGGTTTGGACAGAAGAGTTTATTTTGGTTTAAACTGTAGACTTTCTTTTAGACCTGGGGTGTGATAATAGTGTGTTTGATTTTGGTCTGTACTTTGGAGTGCTGTTAGTTGAAGACCATGTAATTCTAATCTGAAGTTTGTATGTTTACCTAGGTTGAATTTAATATGCTTATGGTTCATGTACTCAGATTTTCTTTTCCACACATTGACATAAGAGGATGGGCACTTTTCCTTGCCTTTCAAGGTCAGTTTTTAAAAAAACATTTAAACATTGTTTTATTATTATTTTAGTTTACACTTAAATTGAAGGTGTTATCCATTGAAGTCCCAGTGTTATTTGGAGGGTATCTTGTTTGACTGCATTCTTGGGTGGCCTCCAGGCTTTGTGTTCTGTCCTCTGGATGAGACCTCCAAACTTAGGTTCATGCAGGCTCCTCTTCCCCCACTTAATACCAACAAATCACTTTGGTATTGCCTCTGCAACTATATATAAATAGTACCTGTTGGGTGTGGTGGCACAATTCCACCTGTAATTCCAGCACCTTGGGAGGCTGAGGCAGGAGGAGCACAAGTTCAAGGTCAGTCTCTATAATTTAGTGAGACCCTGCCTTAAAAAAAAAAAAGAAAAAGAAAAGAAAAGAAAAGAAAGCTAGGACTAGGGATATAGCTCAGTTAGTAGATGGTCCCTGGGTTCAGTTCCCAGTATCTTCCTCCCCATTCCCATCCACAAAAGAACCTGACAGACCATTTAGGAAAAGAACTGTTTATAACCCAATAGAGAACTGAGCACAACCTTCAAACAGTTTGATAAGTCATAAAAAAAGTAATAAATTTATCTATTAAAGACTGGAAAAGAGTTAGAGAACTGAAATTATGTACTCCTGATAGAGGATTTATTTGTTGAGCTTTGCTTGTGGGCTTATCAAAAGCTTAAATTGTGCTTTTCATTTGATTGGAACTTAAATATAAATTTGCTAAATTATGTTCATAGGGAAATAATAGTAAAGACTTGGTTAACAACCAGATACTCTTTAGTAGAAACAAATCATGGTTATCTGTTCAGTAAAATGCCAGGCAGATGTTAATTTTGAGATCTATTTGTTTTGATGTGGTAAACAGTTCATACATTGAATGAAAGAAATAGTTTACAAAATTAAATATAAAGATTTGTACCACTGTTATAGTTTTTCTAGTTTTGGAGTTTTTGGTTTTTCAATAAATGTATCTCATCACCTTTTACATATTATTTTCAGTGGAGTTTATGTTCACAAACACCATTTTTTTCAGCCCCTTCATGCAATCCAAAGTGCTTGCTCTATCTTTTCCTATGCATTTATTTATAAGGCAAAGGGATGCGTATTTTGCTACCAAAGATATTATTTTGAACCACATATTTGTCCAGGACACAGCAAGTATAATAAACATGGTATTTTACCTTCATGAAGACATAGTTTACATAATTTTGCTGGAGATAGGCTTTGTTTGTATGTATTTATTTTTAATTCTCTGCATTAAATGTGCCCCAGATGAAATGATTAGAGAAAGGTTACCGTAAGGTTATCTTTATCTACCTCTAGGTATTAGTCTTGTTTTCTGTTGCTGTAATGAAGTACTTGAGGCTGGATGCTTATGAAGAAAAGAGGTTTATTTTGCTTAAAGTTTCGGAGGTCATAAAGCATGGTGGCCATGGCTCTGGTGAAGACCCTGTGTGGATGGTGTCATAATGGTGGCAGCATGTGTGTGAGAGAGAAGAATCACATGGTGAGATGGGAAACCAGAGTATGCTTCAGAGGTCAGACTTGATCTTTTCTAACAGCCATCTTTCAAGAACTAACAGGGTCTCTCTAGAACTGCTTAATCCTGTCTATCTACTTAATTCCATCATAGGGTGGTGCCTCCAAGAACCTACCACCTATCATTAGACCCCATTTGTTAACGTTCCGGACCACAATATTAGCATTATCTCAACACTGCTAAACTGGAACCAAACTTCCAACACATGAACCCCTGGGGGATATACTCAAACTATATCCAAATCATAGTAATAAATAGTAGACTTGATAAAATGACTACTGTTTCTTTTGGGAGATCACAGGATCACTTTGGGCTTCAAAAATCATTCTGAACTAAAATTCTCTCTCATACTTTCCTTAGCTTCACTTTTTATATATGTTGTTTTAAAGGGTTTTCAAGGCTTAATTCACAAGCATAATTTGAATAAGGAAACTTTAAACAGTGTACTTGAATGTACACCATCTCTACAGTGTTACATTAGTGTGCTACAGAAAAAAAATTATTTGGAAAATAACTTCGCTATTGTGTCAGAACAGCTTCTCTTTATTTGATGTTGGCCCTGAGCGTGTGTGCATGTGAATATAGAATCCATTTATTTGTTTAGCTGCATGTATTTATGACAAAGGTTTTGTCGCACCTTGTTGGTTGAGACAGTACAGCCTGATTTGCTTCGTTGCAGCTTCTTTTGGACTTTTGCCAAAAATACTAGAGAGAAAAATCAACACTAGGTTAAGTGAAGAATATCATTCAGAAGAGACAAAGAAATAGGGTAAAACAGTTTAACATTTTTCACACATATACTGCACCTTGCCTGAATTTGTGTATTATTATTATTATTATTATTATTATTGGTGTTTATGTGTGTTTTATTAGTGTATTATAATGATACCTAATAATGGAATTTGTTCTTATATATTTTACATGTATACAATAGAACAATATAATTTTGGTCAGTTTCCAAGCTGGTGTATTATTATCTTATGTGTGCATTTGTGTGTGTATATGTGTGTGTAGTAGTGTGTTATGTTTCTGCAGCAAGTGGCTTTTAAATATGGGAAGATCCCCCCCACCTCAAATTGATGTTCTGGGGATTGTATCCAGGCCTCACTCATTCTAGGCAAGCCCTCTACCACTGAGCTATACACTAGTCTATGATTGCTTCTTATAATGATTTAAAATAAAGAAGGGTGAGAAAAGAACTGAAGTTGTCTTTTGTGTAATGGTGAGAGTGGGGGAGTGGAGATCTGAGGTACTGCTTTTCTGCTTGGTATAAAGACAAGAGTTGGGGAGAGGTCCAGTGTGTAGAAGTATATGAGGAAGAGCTAATTATGGAGGTTTGTTTTCCATCCTTCTGTGGTCCTGGGGATTGAACTCAGAGCCTTACATATGCCAAGCAAATGCTGTACTACTGAGCTACATTACCAGTCCCTTGGAGGTTCTCTTTCTTAATATGGCTTCAGGTCCCTAGGCACGGCCCCCTTTGAATACCCTACTACTCAGAAGCTCTGGAGCCATGCTGTTATAATCTACCCTTGGCTGGATACTAGCTCGGCAAACACTCTACCAACTGAGCTATGTCCCCAGCCCAGAACTTACTTTCTTTATGCCTCAATTTTCCTGAGTGAAGTAGGGATAATAGATTTCATCATATAAAAATTGCCAGGTTTAAAGGAAATAAGTATAATGTAAAATTCTAGTGTAGAGCATGGTACATATCGAGTGTAAATATTCACTATCAGTGCTTTAATGACCAAGTTGTCTAGTCTGAGTTCAATAGTGAAGTTCTGTGAGAATATTTTGCAGTGGCGTAGTTTTAAATAGTTTATTTGAAAAGAATGGGAAAGTGATGGGATAGGTTTTCGAATGATGCTTGTTTATCCATTAGTATTTAGTGCATCACATGAATGTAGAGTAGAAGTTCAGAGATACTGAGATGTCTTAATTTAGACTTAATGTTTTTAATTTTTGCTATACTGACTATTGGGATGGAAAAGATGTATATTAGTTGAAAACAGGAAAGAGTGGGATAGGGTAGCATAACAGATGTTTAAGTTCCTTTATCTTCTTTCAAATGTTAGCTATGGCTGACAGTTAACTAGGTTTTTGTTTTCTTCCCTTCATCCTTTTCGAATGTGTTAATGATTATTTTATAAGGCCGTCCCTTCCCTCTCATTTTCATGAGTAAAGAGGGTCACACACTTTTTTTTATCTCTTAAAGAACTGAATTGAAAAACTATATGTAACAAAATAAAATTAAACTCCCATCTCTCACCCTGCAAGAAAGTCAACTCAAAGTGGATCATAGACGGGCACTAGAACAGAGGCCCTGTGCCTCATAGAGGAAAAAGTAGGCCCAAATCTTCACCATGTTGGCCTAGGATCTGACTTCCTTAACAAGACTCCCGAAGCTCAAGAAGTAAAATCAAGTATCAATAAATGGGGTGGATTCAAACTACAAAGTTTTTTCTCACCAAAGGAAACAGTCAAGAATGTGAAGAGAGAGCCTATAGAATGGGAGAAAATCTTTACCACCTGCACCTCAGATTAAGCATTATTCTCGAGGATATATAAAGAACTCAAAAACTTAGCAACAGAAAAACAAATAACCCAATGAATAAATGGGCTAAGGAACTGAACAGACACTTCACAGAAGAAGAAATACAATTGATCAACAAATATAAGAAAAACTGTTCAGCATCTTTAGAAATTAGAGAAATGCAAATCAAAACTACTCTAAGATTTCATCTCACCCAGTCAGAATGGCAATTATCTAGAATACAAACAATAAATGTTGGCAAGGATGTGGGGGAAAAGGTACACTCATACATTGCTGGCGGGATTGCAAATTGGTGCAGCTACTCTGGAAAGCAGTATGGAGATTCCTTAGAAAACTTGGAATGGAACCGCCATTTGATCCAGCTATTGTAGGGACACACCTTAAAATGGCGACCACATTAACAACACCCTCGGGGCAAAAGCCTCCCCCACTCGTGGTACCACCAAGGTGGCGGCCCAGGATTGGCTCATTCAACTTCCATGAACCTGAGCAGCTTTACATCTTAGCAGACCTCTGCCCTGCAGGCCTTGCTGTATACTGCATGTGCTGTTGACCTTTAAGATGATTGGCCCCCGCCTGTATCTCCTCCCCTCGCTCCCTCTTCATATACCTGTTTCACTTATCCATTAAACTGAGATACTGCTCGACAGACTCCCGGCTGGTGTGGGTTTTTTCAGCCGTCGACACACCATCCTGTTTGACCCCGTGCCTCCCTGGCTGGTCCATGGGAGGGCACCCAACCTTTGTTGTTCGGCGCGGAAGGAACAACAAGCTATCCCACTCCTCGGTTTATACCCAAAGGACTTAAAATCAGCATGTTACAGTGATGCAGCCACATCAATGTTTGTAGCAGTTCAATTCACAATAGCTAAACTATAGAACCAACCTAGGTGCCCTTCAACAGATGAATGGATAAAGAAAATGTGATACACACACACACACACACACACACACACACAATGGAACATTACTCAGCCTTAAAGAAGAATGAAATTATGGCATTTGTGGGTAGATGAATGGAGCTGGAGAATACCTGAAAGAGAGCCTTTTTTCCTTATATCCCATTGGACAGAATTTGATCACCAGGCCATAACTACAGGAATTATTGCAAATCTGCCTTTATTCTGTGTAAACATGTCTAATTAGGTTTAGGGATTCTGTTAACAAAGAAGAGAAAGGATATCTGAGACATCCAGAATCTGAAGCAAGTTACAAAACAGTACTTATGTAACTATGTAAATATTAACATTAAAGTGGGGGAAATACATGTGCATAATATAATCCTGCACACTGTAGGCAATTTTTAATATTTGTTAATTCTGGGAAAGGGAACTTTCTGAGGCCAGGACTTTGAGGAATTTTCAGTACAGACACCCTTTTGAATTGATGATGTGTAAATTCACTTTTCAAAATAATAAATGAAATTTTAAAAAGTCTGAAGGTGAGGTCTGGTATATAAGTTCAGGAATAACTATCATTAAGAATTAATAATGCTTAAGATTATCCTTTTTAGTAACTTCTCATTAAAAAAAGAATGTTGAAATTCAAAAAAATGACAAAACAAAAAGTTGATTCTTTGAAAAAATAAATAAAATTAGTAAACCCTTAGCCATGCTAATGAAGAGAAAGAAAACTCAAATTACTAACATTTGGGATGAAAAAAGGAAACATCATAGTGGCCACTACTGAAATACAGATGATAATCAGAAGCTATTTTAAAAATTTGTACTCTAAGAGAAAATCTTGAAGACATAGACACATTTCTAGAGACATATGACCTACCCAAATTGAAACAGGAGGACATAGAAAATTTAAGTAGTTTTTATTTTTTTGGCAGGGAAAGGGTACCGGGTATTGAACTCAGGGACACTTGACCACTGAGCCACATCTCCAGCCCTATTTTTTGTATTTTATTTAGAAGCAGGGTCTCCCTGAGTTGCTTAGCACCTTGTTTTTGCTGAAGCTGGCTTTGATCTCACAAACTTTCTGCCTCAGCCTCTGCTGGAATTTACAGGTGTGTGCCACCGCCCCCAGCTAAACAGATCAGTTTCAAGCAACAAAATCTAAGTTGCCATCAGAAGCCTACCAAGGAAAGCCCAGGACCAGATGGATTCTCAGCCGAGTTCTACCAGACTGTCAGTGAAGAATTTACAATATTGAAATGATTGCCTGAAATAGAAAAGAAGGGACCCTTCCAAACTCATTCTATGAAGCTAGTATCACCCTGATGCCAAAACCAGACAAAGACACATCAAGGATAGAAAACTTCAGACCAATATCCCTGATGAACATAGATACATAAATTCTTAATGAAATATTGATAAATCGCATACAAAAACACATTAACAAGATAGTGCACTATGATCAAGTGGGGTTCATTCCAGGGATGCAAGGCTAGTTCAACTTATGGAAATGAATAAATGTAATTCATTCCATCAATAGACTTAAAGACAAGAATCATATGATTATCTCAATAGATGGAGAAAAAACATTTAACAAAATACAGCATCCATCCATTTATGTTCAAAACACTAGAAAAACTAGGGATAGTAGGAACATACCTCAACATTGTAAAAGCTATTTATGCTAAACCCAAGGCCTACATCATTCTAAATGGAGAAAAATTGGAAGCATTCCCTCTGAAAAATGAAACATGACAGGGATGCCCTCTTTCATCACTTCTATTCAACATCATCCTTGAAACTCTAGCCACAGCAATTAGACAGACCAAAGAAATTAAAGGGATATGAATAGGAAGAGAGGAGCTTGAACTATCCCTATTTGCCTATGACATGAGTCTATATTTAGAAGACCCCAAAAAACTCCACCATAAAACTTCTGTAACTCATAAATGTATTCAGCAAAGTAGCAGGATATAAAATTAACATCGAAAAATCAATTGCATTCCTATATATTAGGGATGAACCAACTGAAAGAGAAATTAGGGAAACAACCCCATTGACAATAGCCTCAAAAAAAAAAAATTGAGGAATCAAGAGGTGAAAGATCTCTCTAATCAAAACTACAGAACAGTAAAGAAAGCAGTTGAAGAAGACCTTAGAAGATGGAAGATCTCCCATGTTCTTGTATAGGCAGAATTAACATTGTCCAAATGGTGATACTTCCAAAAGCACTATACAAATTTAGTGCAATTCCTATTAAAATCCCAATGACTTTCTTCATAGAAATAGGAAAAGCAGTCAAAAGTTCATTTCACAAAAATGAGAGACTCAGAGTAGCCAAAGCAATCCTTAGCATGTAATGTGAAGCAGGAGGCATCACAATACCAGACATGAAATTATACTACAGAGTAACAAAAACTGCATGGTATTGGCACCAAAACAGACATGTAGACCAGTGGTACAGAATAGAAGACAAAGAGACAAATCCACATAAATACTGTTATCTCATCCTAGACAAAGGTGCCAAAGACATACATTGGAGAAAAGATAGCCTCTTCAACAAATGGTCCTGGGGAAAACTGGAAATCCATATGTAAGCAAAATGAAATTAAGCACTTATCTCTCACTCTGCACAAAACCCAACTCCAAGTGGTCTGTGGCATTAGACCACAGACTCTGTGCCTAATGGAAGGAAAAGTAGGCCCAAATCTACATCATGTCAATTTAGGAACCAACTTCCTTAACAAGACTTCTAAAGCATAAGAAGTAAAATTAAGAATCAACAAATGGGATGGAATCAAACTAAAAAGCTTCTTCACAGCAAAGGAAACAATCAAGAATGTGAAGAGAGAGCCTATAGAATAGGAGACAATCTCTGCCACCTGTACCTCAAATAGAGCATTAATCTCCAGGCTTTATAAAGAGTTTAAAAAAAACAGATAACCCAATCAAATAAATGGGCAAAGGAGCTGAACAGGCACTTCACAGAAGAAATATAGTCGATCAACAAATATGTGAAAAAATGTTCAACATTTCCAGCAATTCGAGAAATGCAAATTAAAACCACCTTAAGATTTCATCTAACTTCAATTAGAATGGCTATTATCAGGAATACAAGCAATAATTAAGTGTTGACGTGGATGTGGGGAAAAAGGCACACTCATACATTGCTGGTGGAGTTGCTCATTGGTGCAGCCACTCTGGAAAGCATTATGGAGGTTCCTCAAAAACCTTGGAATGGAACCACCATTTGACCCAGCTATCCCACTCCTCAGTTTATACCCAAAGGTCTTAAAATCATCAAAGTATAGGGATGCAGCCACATCTATGTTCATAGCTGCTCAATTCATAATAGCTAGATTGTGGAACCAACCTAGATGCCCTTCGATTGAAGAATGGATAAAGAAACTGTGGTATATATACATAATGGAATATTACTCAGCCCTAAAGAAGAATGAAATTATGGCATATCCTGGTAAATGATGAAACTGGAGACTATCATGCTAAGTAAAACAAGCCAATCCCAAAGAACCAAAGGCAGAATGTTTTGTCTGATATGTGGATGCTAAATCACAGTGCAGGGGTGCGGGTGGACAGGGTGGGGACGGGCAGGAAAGATTAGGTGTACTTTGAATGAGACAAAGGTGAATGTAGGGAATGGAGTGGGACTGGGAATAGGAAAGATAGTAGAATGAATGGAACACTAGTTTTCTATGTGCATATGTGAATACATAACCAATGAAATTCCACAGCATGTGCAACCAGAAGAATGCATAGTTATGTTCCTTATATGTATAATTTGTCAAAATACATTCTATTGTCATGTATAATAAGAACAACAACAAAAAAGAATGTTGAAGTTCCAGAAATGGTTTAGATTCAGGTAGTTTTAACCCTTTTAAATTTCTAAGTTTTTTTTTTTTTAATTTCAAATGATATCAGACCAAGGACTGGCTGAGTACTTGGAAAGGGCAGCTTTTTGTTCTGATTTTTGAAGTGTGTTTCTGGAAGGGTATTAACTTCAATGATGTGGATTTTTTTTTTAGTTTTTTTTTTCCTCCTTAAATCAAATGGTTAGTATATTTATTTAGAATTCTGGAATTCAAAGCAGCAAATAAACTAATCATAGAATGAATCAAGAAGTATGCTCACACGTTTGTGTGTTATATATACTATTACATGTTATGTATTGTACATGATATGCCATTTTACACATAATGTTGAAGAATGAAACACTCTTAAGTGGGTGATAATAGTGGTAGTTTGATAGAAACAACTTTTCCTAATGTTATTTGGATTGCTATAACGTCCTTTTACTGATCTATGTCAGAAGTAGCAGTGGTGATCTGTAGTTACATAGTTTATCACCTCTGGGAGTATCTGAATATGAAGTTATTAAAATATATAGAATTTGTGGGATAAGAAAGTTTGAAAATGATACAGGGTTGACATATGCTAGTCAGAAAGTTTGGATGTTCAGGGTAGAAGTGGACCTAAGTATTCAGAAGCAAGTAATTGGAGGTTTAAGAGCAGGAAGCATAATAATAAATCAACAGCTTGAAGAGTTGTTTTTGTTTGTTTAGGGTATGAGTTGAGCTGAGAAACAGCAGTTTAGGAACATCATGTGGCAGTGATGCTATAAATATGGTATTCATTGCAATTGGGATGATATCTAAGATGAAAAGGGAATGGTTATAAGACGTGTTAGGGCAAACAGCATCAATTGATTAGATGTGTAGGGATAAAGAAATGATTTGAATTGGTGCTGTTAATGAAGAGGAAACTTTTTGAACAGGTCATAAAACTTAATTATTTCTTGATAAATTTAAGATTATGTTGGGACGTCCAAATGGGAAAGGTCTAGTTAATGTTGTTTAGGGTTAAAAGCTTTTTTGGAGTTTTTAGTATGGAGGCTTAATGAAGACTGGAGTTGTCTTCATTTCTCATCTTTTTCCTTTTTTCTCATTTTAGTAAAGAGCATTTACACGAAATTTATAGGGCCCAAAAGTGACTTTTAGAAAGTATCTTTAGTTAAGGGTAAAGATAATGAAGTTGGAGTCAAAGAAAGAGGAGTTAGAAAGGCATGTAAGTTAGAAAAAAGGAGAAAAAAAAATGATGTTGAGGAAAATAAAAATGACATAAAGGAATCACCTTGCTTTCACTTGTGATGTCTGGCAGCTGAGTAAAGGTTCATGATTGAGTAGGTGTTCGTTGATTAGTAACTAGCATAATATTAAGTAAAATACACATAAAACACCATCTTAACCATTTTAATTGTATAGTTCACTGTTGAATACATTTACATTGTTGTGCTGCCAGTATCCAGAACACTTTTCATCTTGCAAAACTGAAACCCTATACCCATTACATATTAAAATACTTGTAATATTTATCCCCTTTAAAATAAGACGGGTTCTTCCTTTTCCCCTAAAATAATACGCTTAGAACCCCAAATCTGAAAATCCAAAATACAAACTGTTCCAAAACCCTAAATTATTTGAGCACCGACAGGTCATTTCATGTTGAAAATTCTGTATCTGACCTCCTGTGGAAGGTTGTAGCCAAAATGAATGTGCATTAAGAATATTGTATAGGGGCTGGGGATATAGCTCAGTTGGTAGAACGTTTGCCTTGCAAGCACAAGGCCCTGAGTTCAATCCCCAGCACTGCCCCCCCCCCAATAATTAATATATTTATATATATATGTTATATATATATATATAAAATCACTTTCAGTCTATATATGTAAGGTGTACATGAAGCAAATGAATTTTGTGTTATATTTGTGTGCCATCTCTAAGATTATGTATATGTAAACATTGCAGAGTCTGAAAATATCTGAAATTGGAAATATCTTGGTCCCAAGAATTTTGGATAAGGGCTACTCAACCTATAGTAGTATTGAAATTATGTATTGACTGGTCTTTTATTGAGGAACTTGTGAATTTTAAAAACCATGATTCTTACATAATTCTTAAAAAATTGTATTTTATTTTTTCTTGTATGATTCTTAATGGATTGTTAGAATCATAGAAACTCAAAAATAGAGCTTAGCATTATGTCCAAAGTAAGATGTCTCATTCCTTTTTCTCACTCACATAGCTTAGTGCTTGAGTAGTTTGCATAGATATGGGCCAAAGATGGTCCATTTAATTTTGGGCATGTTTTAAGTTTTCTTCCTTTCTGTTTGAACTCAATTATGCTTTTTTTTTGGTATGGGGAGTGAACCCAGGGGTGTTTAAACACTGAGCCACATCCCTGGCCCTTTTATTTTTAATTTTGACACAGGGTCTCACTAAGCTGCTGAGACTGACTTTGAATTCACCATCCTCCTGTCTCAGCCTCCAGAGCTGTTGGAATTACAAACTTGTACCACCATGTCCCGATATGCTTGCTTTTAAGTTAATACCCATTCAGTGATCTGATATTTGGAGCTACCCAAAATGTAATTAATCTTCTCTCCTAAGTGATAGCTTTTTAAATATTTGAGTACAACATCCCTGATGAATCTCCTCAGTTACATTGAATTAAAAGAAAAAAAATTTCGTTTTATTTATTTTTTGGTCACTGGAATTGAACCAAGTGCTTTGTGCATGGTAAGCATGTGATCTACCACTGAGTTATAGATACACTTATAGCCCCCAGTTTTCATGTGACAGTTTATTTCCACATCCTTCATCAAATTGTAGCCCTCCATGTTGTTATCACCTGATAAAATGTAACACTGAGAATTGAGGATAATGTTAGTTAGCCATCTGATCATATTAGACTTTGGTGAGCTGATTATTGTTGATCTGCATAATATACTTTATTAATTTGTGCCATGAATACTTTTTTAGTAGGCATATTTCATGGGCGACACATTGATTTGTAATCCGCTTAAGTCCCTTAATCTGTTTTAAGGTCTGCTGGCTACTAAACCATCTTGCTTGTCTATGGCTGGCTTTTAGACATTATGAACAGATGATTCGCTTGTTTCTTTTTATTCACCCTAAATGTTCCTGTTCATTTTAAATCATTGGGGTATTTAAATCTACATCTTAGTTTTTTCTATTTATGTGTCACCCAGCTATTGCAGTTAAACTTTTAATTGGAAAAAGAAAAAGCCTGTGTTTAAAAATTCTAAAATACTAACAGTACATTAATTTTGTTGGGCACTGACTGTATTCATCATATAATATTAATACTTAACATTTTAAAAATAAATAAGTTATATGTGTCCATGAGCTCTAAAGTTTTACCTGGCAAGGATTAGCTATAGAGGGTAATGATAATGATAGTTATAAACTGTTACCATTTTAGGATAACTGATTTTTCAAATAATAAAAATAAAGCAGAGCCAGGTGTGTAGGTGCATGCCTATAATCCAAGCTACTCCAGAGACTAAGGCAGGAGGATCACAAGGCTTTCTTAAAATAAAAAAGGGCTGGAAATGTAGCTCAGTGGTAAAGCACTCCTGGATTCCTCCCTAGTACTGGGTGGGGGGCAATTGGGAGGGGAGCAAAGAAGATGGCCAAACACAAATTACAGTGAATGTTGTAGAAAATTGTGCTAAGATGGGAGGAAGATATCCAAGCTTTTTACCTAACTGGGAGAATCTTAGTTTACCCTCCTGTGCTTTTAGTATTTAATGATAAACTTTATTTTCCTTCTAAATGTGTTTTTGTGGTAGATGACGAAGATTGTAGATTGTGTAACCCACTGGCTGTAAATAGTTACAGGATATAATAGTGATTTTGGTGGAGGATATTGCTCATTTTTATTACAAGATATTAGTTTTATAGGCTTTTCATTTATAAACTTAAGAAATTTACCTTCCTAATACCTAATAAATTAATTGAATGTGTAGTTGTTTTCAACCTTAAAAATATCTATCCCTGTACTGTCCAAAATTGTAACTATTAGCAACATGTTTATTTTAATGTAAATTTAATGTATTCAATGAAACATTTAAAAAATTCAGTTGTTTATTGTACTAGCCATGTTTTACGTGCTCAAGAGCCACACATTTCCACTGGCTATCACAGTGAACAGCAGATTATAAAGTATTCTTTTATCATAGCAGAAAATGCTCTGTTGAATGAATGTTGATCTAGTTCATTCAAATATCCTACTATCCTTACACTGAAGGAATAGGATGGATCCTAGGGGAAAGCATAACAGCTCTTTAATGATTGTTACATAAAGAGAAATGATACAGGTTAGTAACTAAAAATCTAGGAAAGAGATTAACTAAATAGTTTTATATGTGCCCACTGTAGAGTTTCTATTTTTAACATTTATTTTATAATCTAGTCATTTTTCTCTCCAGTTATGTACAAGCACATACTGTATCTGGGGATGGTTTTGTGCACATGCAGAATAAAAAATACAAGCAAGAAGGAGGTTTCACTGCGTTACCCAGGCTAGTCTCAAACTCCAGGATTCAGACAGTACTTCTGCCTCAGCCTCCCAAGTAGCTGGGGCTACAAGGGTGTGCCACCACATCTTGCTTAAAAATAACTCTTCTAACAGGAAATATTTTTGCTTTATAGTGATACCAAAAGCTTGGTCTGGTCATCAGTGCTGTGATATAGTAACAAGGAAAAGGTTTTGAGAAAAATGAAAAAGAAATTTTAGTGCTTTGTCTAGTTAGAGGAGAAACACAGAGAACTCCTGTCCCAGATGCTGTGATTCTAACTGCCAGTGGGCAGCAGTAGGCTTTCAGAGAGGGGATACAAAGGTTGCACTACAGCTGTGCCCTGTCAGGAGTCATAATTTATTTATGGCCTTGAGAGAGAGCAGTTGTTTTAGATCTGCAGGTGCCCCAAAGTCTGGATTCCTTCATTCCTATGGTCCATGAGCCCAAGGACAGATAACTTGGACTATGATAGAATAGATAACTTGGCCTCAGACAGGAAGAAGTTTACATGCTTCCTTCTAGGGAAGGGGAGAGGGAGAAGAAGGAAAAAGAACATGTCAGTTTTAAAATTAGCTGCAGTGGCAGAGCAGCAGCAAGGGTTATATTCAAACATGAAGTAGACCCCTGTTACAATAGGTGTTTACCAGAACTTTTTCTAAATCTAATCCTGTTAAATTATCTATGTTTACCATTAGCCCTTTGAATAAAAAAATTTTTTTAGGAGTATTGGAAACTATCTTTTTCTCCTTTGAATGTTCATTAAAAATTATATTAGGATTTGACTGTATCTGATATCAAAATTATCGTAAACCTGTCAAATACATTTATGAAATTTTACTAAGAAATTGTAACAAAGTACTTAGAAATTTTGTTCCGTTGTTTTTTTTACTCATTTTCATCTTGTTTGATATTTAGCTTTGTCAGCATCATCTTTGACCGTCAGCGTTGGTTTAGTAGGTTCATAGTGGCTTTGTGGGGAAATTGTTAAGAATTTGTTAATCCAACCAGAGTGTGTGGGTAGGTGAATTTAAAATCTCATTTTTACCTGCTGTTATGTTTTGTGATGTTTAGAGATACGTGTGGTATTAATAATTTCAAGCGTGTTCCTTTGGTTTTTGAGAAACCGAAGATAGGCAACATAGTAGTGGTATGGCATCGAGGGTGGTAGGAAGAAATATAGGATGTTGGCATCTTTTTTGCTTAAATCATTAAAGAAAATTTCTTTGGGATTTTATTTACTTATTTATTTGAGAAAATGGAAAAAGAAGTTTTATTGCTTTGCTAGCAAAGGAGAAACACAGGGGACTCCTGTCCCAGAGGCTGTGATTTTATCTTGAATACTTTTCACCATGAAAACACATTTGCTTATAAATTTAATGTTAATCAGCTCTAAGAAGTTGTCAGAGTAAGAAAAGTTTCTAAATATTTTAATAAGAGTTAAAAAAACAACTATTTTAAGGAATCTTTTATTTACAATGTCATTATTAGCTTTAGAAAGTCATTTTATTTAATGTAAAATTAGGAATTGTCACTCTGTGGCCTAATTTTATGACTTTCTCTCATGTTATAAAGCCTTGTAATAAATTGCATTTTTGTGCTCTAACCATCTGCCAGATAAAAATTATATATGCCTTATATAAAGATCTTGTAATTTCTTGCTTCCAAATTATAGTAATTTCTGAGACTTCAGTGTAGCACTCAGACTCTTTTAATTATAGAGAAGGAGAATGATTAGTTTTCGGTGATTGTGATTTGGTATGTATGTACATTGAGATAGCTAAGGGTGGAATGGGAACTGAAGACAGATCTTTTAGAAATCTTAGGCTTTAAGCATGAGAAGATCAGCCCAAATTTGCCTTGTGTAGGATGAGTTCTCCAGACTTGCTTGGGTAAGTTGTAGGATGTACACTTTGAAACCGTCCATAAAAGGATCCATTTTTCATAGGTGAGGAAAAACAAAGGCCTTATGAATAGGTACTCATCTCAAGAAAACTCTGAAAATGGTGGTAAAACAAGTTTTTTTAATTATAATGGAAGATATGAATTGCTTTCTTTGTGTGCACCAAACTTAGAAGTGTATCTAGAGATTTGAGAAATCATACTATTTCTTACTTTAATGATGCCAGCGCATATATTACAGAGCAAGCAACATTGGTGGAGTATTTAGTTGTTAGCAGGGAAATTTTGACAACATATATTGGGCAGATTGAAGGAGTTGGCTCAGTAGTAAAGTGCTTCCAGGTTCAATCCCAGCACATAATAAAAACAAAAAACCAGAATTGAGAGAGGATACACTCCCCTGTGTCTGTAGCAAATGACAATTGGAGTTTATAGTTAGGCTGTAGAACTCTGTTCTGTGTCATGCATTTTTGTCTGCAGTCTCTGAATTATGTTAAAAAAAAGGCGGAGGGGAGGGAATTGATGTCCTTAAGGTAATGTTGTTTTTTCCTTTGGAAAAGCAAAAGCCAGAGTAAGTATATAAGCATGTATTGGAGTTAAGATTTAGGAATGGAGTTAGAGGTGGTTTGTTTGAAGTATATCACAAGGAGAAGATAAACAAAAGATTGTCTATGGTAACTTAAATCTGGTATGTTCTGGCAAAAAGCCAGTTCAGTATAAATGGTTCAGTATAAATGCTATTTTTTATTACTCTAGAGATCCTATAAATTCTCACATAATTCAATGTTTCTTCTTGCCTGTGGGAAAGATGGATAATATTTGTATTTGAGGGTAGGTTTGTTATGTCAACAGGGACCATATTAATAATTTAGATGTTCAGTTTATGAATAAAGTTATCAGTGTTCCTACATTATTTGATTTGGCCAGTATCGTTTGCATTTTTAGATTGAAAAATCACTTAGACCATAACTATTGGATCTTTTAATAAATACTTAGTTAAGGAAGCTATTCCTTCTAAAGAACACTCGAACAAACATGTCTGAGAAAGAAGTGAAACATATAGATTTCTTAGGTGATGGAGGATATATGCATTATCTCAGGAAGGATATGCATTTTGGGATTTTATCTTTCTCTTAAATATTTGTATTTTTTATTTCTAGGCTGTTCGCTGCTACGAATCTCTAATCTTAAAAGCTGAAGGAAAAGTGGAGTCTGATTTCTTTTGTCAATTAGGTCACTTCAACCTCTTATTGGAAGATTATCCAAAAGGTAATTATTTTCCTTGTTAATTTCTATTTGATTAATATATGTTTAAAGTAATTGTAATTATACCCTGTGGAAGGGTGCTACTATTTTTACTTCTAAGAAATCATAAGCTCATGAACATTGTAAACAGAAACAATAGTGGATTAGATGGAGAAATGTTGTTTAATTCTGTGTAAGTCATTGATAAGTTCGCCATTCAGTTAAACTTACAACCTCCTACATATGCAAAGTCACTTTGGTCTGCCTTGTTAAAAATCCTTCCCTTTAAAGGCTCTGCCATAGTAGAAAGTGGGCCATTTTTCTCATTGGAGGAGGTCCGAGAAGTTCCTTGCAAGGGGGACCTCAGCTCGGGACAGTGGGTTTCTTAACAAACTTTGCAGAAATGATTTCAAGGATTTGTCAATCAGAGGTATATAACAGATTTACTTAGGAAAGCAGAGACACATTCAAGGAGAATGTGGAGTATCTTGAGTGAGAAACGCTTTTGGTGTAAAGCAAGGAATACACATTTAAGGAATGTGGCCATCTAAAGAGCAAGAGATAGCAACCCTTTGGTCTGGGCCATTAATTTTTACAGAGGGACCATAGCTTGGGGCTGGAGTAGAGGTGGAGTCAGGGCCAACTTAGGTAATTTTGTGCTTGTTTTTCTAATGCTTGCCCTTTGTTAGCTCCTCTCATGTTACTTTTTGCAGACAAGGAAGCAGGCCAAATGCACAGGCTTGGTTGCTGATGAGTTGTTTGTTCTGAATTTTAAGGTGCATGGGATTTTCTTGCATTCCAGTGATTTGTGGGTATTTTCTTTTGAGACTCCATGTACCTTCCTTTTCCTGTATCCCCAAATTCTTTTCTCAGTTTGATACAGGTATTTGTACATTCGTGAAAACTTTGGCAAGATAATACAGACTTGGTCTTTTTCTTTATCTTGGCTATAAAACCTGTCCACATTAGTTTGAAAATATTTGAATGAAAACATGATCTGTAGTCATATTGTTGTAAAGTAAATAAGACAGCGATATTGATCACATTTGAGCTGGAGCCTTAGATAAAACCAGGTTTTAATTCATTTTGAAAATTTTTCCTGGCTCAGTGGTAGAGCGCTTACCTAGTGTGTGTGAGGTACTGGCTTCAGCACCACTATAAATAAATGAATAAAATAAAGGTCTATCAATATAAAAAAAAAAGATTTTTTTCTTTCAGAAATGAGTTAAATGACCGAAACTAATTGGTTCTTAAAGATAAGCCTTTTCTGCCAACTCATACCATCACTCACTTAGGAAGCTAATAGCACCTCCAAATAACCCCTACCTCCATACCAAAGGATGAATCCACAGCAAAGGAAAACTTAACTTATAAGCAAGAACATTCTAAACTTTTGATAATAGTGAACATCTTCATGTGCATTGGATATGTAATGCTTGCTTTCAGCAAGTACGTTTAGCAAGCAGAACACACGGTAGTTTCAGGGCTAGAGTGAAGGATTGTTGGTATTTCATGTTGATGTTTTATTATCCCACTTGAAAATGCAATTTTAGTCTGAGAGATGCATACTCTGTGATATTTGAAGTTAGACTTATTTCCCAGTTTAGCTCTATTATTTACAGGTTTAGATTATATAAATATCTTTGAGTTTGTCTTCTAATCTTTAAAAGCAGGGGAGGGTAGATGATAACTCAGGGGTTTGTGATTGTTATGTCATACTGGTTAGTACTAAAGAAAATGGCTTCAGTTCAACAGGACAGTAGGCATTAACATTACTTAACATTTCATTAGATATTTTAGCTTCAGTTAAAACTGATAACTTACTTAAAGGTAGCTATCATATACAACAAAATATATAGAATGCTATGCAATCTAATTTTTTAATTGCTACACCTTTATGTATTTGGAGAGTATACTAATCTTCTTTAAAAATATTTATTAGTTGTCAATGGATTATTTATTTATTTATTTATTTATTTATTTATTTATATGTGGTGCTGAGGATAGAACTCAGGGCCTCACAAGTGCTAGGCAAGTGCTCTACCACTGAGCCACAACTCCAGGCCGAGTGTACTAATTTGACAGCAGATAAACAGAGTTTAAGACTTGAAAATTAGGTGTACATTTGGGGCTGTATGTCCTTTCTCCTTAGTGGTCCTTAAGCAATATACATCTTTTAGCTTTAAAACATTAGTTGACGGATTTAGCTATATTTTCCATTGTAAAAAGTTTGACTATGAAGATAATGAAGAAACCACGGATATTTGGATTTTTTTTTTGGTAAGGTAGAGTGTGGGGCATATGGCAGCTAGGCTATGTTGGCAAACTAGCTGATGGGATTGGTTTGGTAAATTGGGAGAAGATAGATAGTCTTAGGATCTAAGTACTTGAAAAGATGTGCTTCCTAGATCCATTTGCTGTTGTATAGATGAACTGGCCATTTAGTTTGTAATAGGAGGAAGAGGAAGGAGAGAATGGATGTAGAGGTATACATAGGTATTTTAGTATTTTTTTTTTTTTTTTTTTAACCAGGGATTGAACTCAGGGACACTCAGCCACTGAGCCACATCCCCAGCCCTATTTTGTATTTTATTTAGAGACAGGGTCTCACTGAGTTGCTTAGGGCCTCGCTAAGTTGCTGAGGCTGGCTTTGAACTCGCGATCCTCCTGACTCAGCCTCCCAAGTCGCTTGGATTACAGGCGTGCGCCACCACACCTGGCTTTAGTATATTTTAATACTTCAAGCTGGTGGCTTCTGTTTACTAGATGTGAATTGTTATTTAGTTTTCCCTGTGACTTTTTGGGCTACATTCCTTCCCTCTTTAAAAAAAAAAAAAAAAAAAAGCCCCGCTAAAATGTGAACTAGGGAATTCTTTCTATGTATTCTCTTCATCTTTCTAAAAGTCTGAAACTAGAACCAGTTTCTAATAGCACACTTCCTTCCCCCACATACTCACCTATACTGAAACCATCATCACTACCAATTTGTAGAGGCATTTGTTGCTTCAGGCTGCTTCTTCCTTCTTTCTTTTGAACCTGTACAAGATAAGAGAACCACCAACCCCAGGCAAATAAATGTTTATTTTTAGACAACACATTATAGACCATAACTTTCTGGAAGTAAACATGAACCATACAATGAACTGCCTAGGTATTCTTATGTAGGGGACTTATGACCTTGTTATTCTGAAGACAGTTCTTCAATTATGTGTTCTGATTTGTTGTTGTTTTCTTTGTATAAAATGTTCTGAGCCCAGAGTTTGTCTGAGTTCAGTTCCTTGTAAAAAGCTGCTTCTACTTCTGTAATATGCTTATTTATTTTGATCTTGCCTGCATCCTGTCTTATAGGAATTCCTAAAAATTTGTAGTCTACAGATGGCATACTTTGGTTATCATTACTATTATGAATTTATTCATTCAGTTTTTTTTCCCTGTTATTTCAGTTGAATTTGAAGCAGAAGGGAAAAAGACTATAAAATATTTTCTTAACTTTTCTGTCTGGGAATAGGCACATGGAGTTTAAAAACATTTCTGTCACTTGATTTTGCTTCTAGGAATTTATTCTTAAAGAGTAATTGGATAGGAGATTCTGGGGAAAAGGGGGCTCAGTGCACTAGGCCTAATGCTGTAGATTGGATTCTCTGGGAAGGAGTATAGCCTGTAAGTAATATTTTATTAAGAAATTACCTTTAGGATAAACACCTATGGAAAGCGAAGAAAAGAACCAGGATTGGACAGAGGGAAAAATTAAGCTGTGACAGTCTTGGCCAACTCCCTGGGGAGTTTTGGAGCCATAGTGGCCCTTCAGAGCTGTCCCAAGTTGGGCCAAAATGGCCAGACTCATATACTGCACTGATTTGATACTGAATGTGAGCCAGCCTGGGAAGGAGTTTGACCTTGGACAAGGTGGCTCTCTGCAGCTGAGGCAGCTCTTGTAGGAACTCATAGCTAGAAGCTGTCAGTGGGCAGGACTCCCAAAAATTCTTCCTTGAAATAGGATTTGAATGGTTCTTTGCAGTGTCTACCATGCCTGAACTCCATAGCAAAACCTGTTAACTTCTGCTGAACCAAACAATGAGAGTGACTGTCAGACTGCCTTAAGCAATGGAGACAGTATTGTAATTTCTTTTCTTAAGAACCCGAGGTTGAAGGACAAGCGTATATATTCAGATTGTAGGAACAGTTTAATTAATAGAAAATATGTGTAAACATATATAAATATGTATGATAAATTAAAGGGACAGAAAGCCATTGAATTAAATTAGTTGCTTAGAAAATCAAGTAGTTAAGTACACAGAGAAACTTATGAGAAGGAAAAATTATGTTGTCATTTTTACTTGAGAGATAGTGAGAATTCCAGAAGACAAAAAATTAGTTGCAAGAGCATAATAATGAATCACTCCTCATGTTAGTATGAGAAGTTTGAAACACTTAAAAATAATTTCTTCACATTTCATGTTAGGCTGGATGTTCCCCAATCATAAGTCTTTGAAATTCTGGTTAGTGAATAGGTTTTTCTCCCTTTCCTCCTTTCAAGTTTTTTCTTTTTTTCTTTTCTTTTTTTTTTTTTTTCTTCTTTTCTCTCTTCTTCTTTGCTTATCTGGGCAACATAGGACTTGGGTGTTTAGTTCCTAAGCAATTAAACATGCTGGGAGTTCGTAATGTGGAGAAGTCTTAAGTCAGAGTTTGGTTTGAGCTTTCTTTCTTTTTTGGGGGTGGTGCTAGATATTGAACCCAGGGCCTTTATGTTTGCGAGGCAAGCACTCTACCAACTGAGCTATATCCCCAGCTGCCTTTTGTTCTTTCTTATGTGAAATGACAGTACTCTCTCTTGGGTCTCTTGGGATGTTTATAGTATAAAACGTAAAATGCATGATTTAATGATAGATGTTAAGTTTGGTTTCTACAAAATTATCAGTGTTTTTGATCCATTTACTATAATCATTCTGAAACACGTTTTAGGTATAAGGATATTAAAATTATTTCCCTAATTTTCTGTTAAGAACTTTAGAAAAATCTAGTTATGACAGACTAAGAATGTTTTTCATGGATAGTTAACTGAAAGATTAGAAATAAGAACCATGATTAGGTTAAAGGGATTTAACTAGAGAGACTGGTGATAGTTACATGTGTAGCCTTTAGAGGGTTTTTTTTTTTTATATATATTTTTTAGTTGTAGGTGGACATAATACCTTTGTTTTGTTTTTACATGTTGCTGAGGATAGAACCCAGGGTCTCACACATGCTAGGCGGGCACACTACCACTGTGGAGCCACAACCCCAGCCCCACCTTTAGAGTTTTAATGATTCTTTTGAATTAGGAAACAGAAAATATATTTGGATCTTAAAATTAAATGCCAGTCCTAATGGAGGTGAAGTATAATTATTGAGAAAATGTATAAATGAGTGGAAAGATAAATGATCATGGAAGAAATGGCTCATTTATAATCTTTTGCTGCAATTTAGAGTGTCACCTGTCTGTGACTTTGGGTTTGAGGGTTTATTTTTATTTCTTAGCTTACCATGTTGTTGTATGAATGCCATGGTTTCTCCCAGCTGATAATCACATGGGTTTCTTGTACTTCCGTTTGAGTTACTTTGAAAGGCATCTTACTATTTTGCTAAGGACTCCCAAATTGTGAAAAGGAACTTTATGAAGTCAGGTGATATATATTATTAATCAGATATTAACACACCCTCCCAGTTTGTTTCCATAGCATCATTAAAAGGACAGTCTCCAGGTTTGGTATGGTGACTTAACTAAATTGTCAAGAGACTTGGGCTTCTGTTAATTAGGGTGTTTTTGGACACAAATATCAAGATCTCATTCTAGCCTACACAATAAGGAGAATAATTACTGTGCGTAATTGGAATTCCATAGGTTGGTTGTACTATAGATGCAATTTCAAGTCTAGAAGGATTCAGGTATTTTCCATCTGTTTGTGGTCTTCTTTGGACTGAAAGTTGGATCCCCTGTGGTAACAGTTGGTGATACATACTTCCTTGTTCACATTCAGCATTAGGAAGAGAACATTTACTATGACTATTATCTGTAAATCAGTGGTGACTCGGCCACTTGAGCTCATGTGCACAGTTTTAGGCCAAAACAATCTCTGGGATTGCTGGGAGCTGCCATCCTCTCAAATCAATGGTGGAGGATGGGAGTGGGGTTTGAAATGGACATTGGAATGTCATTTTTGCCATCCATTTCACAAACTCTTGTTTGACCTTTTATAGCTAGTTTGATAATTTGGTTTACTTTTCCTTTGGGAAAACTGTTAATTAATGACTTTTATGAGCTAGCTACACTTACACATGAAGAACTAGGAAACAGGAAACTGGAAATTTTTTTTTTTTTTTTTTAAATAGGGGATTGAACTCAGAGGCACTCGACCACTGAACCACATCCCCAGCCCTATTTTATATTTTATTTAGAGACAGGGTCTCACTGAGTTGCTTAGGGCCTCGCTAAGTTGCTGAGGCTGGCTTTGAACTCGTGATCCTCCTGACTCAGCCTCCCAAGTTGCTTGGATTATAGGTGTGCGCCACCGTGCCCGACTTTGGAAAAATTATTTAGTCTCATTTCCTTCTAGTGTGGGTTAGTTCGCATCCTCTTCATGGAAAAAGGCAGACATTATTCAAATGAAAAAGTTACTTGTTCAGATACATAATGATATGCATAATCTTTCTCCCCTATCCCGTTTTGCTGTGTTGGGGATCCAACCCAGGGCCTTGCACTTGTCAGGAAATACTGTTCCACTGAGCTATACCCCCAACCCTAGTACTTCTCTTTCTGAACATAGTTGGAAAGTGCATTATGTGTCATTCATATATGTGGTTGTTGACTAATAAATAATCTGGAAACATTGCATATGGTTTTAGAAAATGTTAATTTCCATTTTTGGTTCATTTTCAGTCTCATATTTAATCAGGAGATAATATTTTATTTGCCATTTTGTTGAAGAGGCAGCTTGATCACTAATGAGTGTGAATGTGCAGCATGTTGCAAAATTTTTTACTGGTTTCCAGTCCTTAATACTTTTTCCCCTTTAAATTGAGCAATGTATTATATGAGAAGAGTGTTTAAAATATACATGTACTGTGTAGAGACTGTTACAATTGACACCCACTTAACTGCTATACTTGTTAAGAAATGGATGATAGTTGATACCCTGGCCTGTGTTCTCTTTAGTTATATCCTCCTCCTTTCTTCCATTCATACAACCCATGTCTGACTGTGCTGTTCAGTATTCTCTTGGTTTTCTTTTTCTTTCCTACTTTATTTTTTCATTTTTAAAAGGCACAATAGTAAGATCCTTGAGTGAGATACTGTTTAATTTTGAAAAACTCAAACAGTACCTCTAAGCACAAATGCAGGTACATTAGGAAAGGGCCTTATTGTTACAATTAGAGGAGGGTCACAGCAAAGTAAAACTGTAAACAAGAGACTCTGTATCATAGTCTGACTTTTGGTTTCTCAACAATTTACTAGAGCCCCTTTGGGGGAACAGTGGGCTAGGGTATATATGGATCCTGGTAAAGATGCTACCCAGAGTTAGGACATTTTTATAAGACTTATAGGGACTGAATAATAGAAAATCTGTCAGGAATATGATCAGAGGGAGTAAACAATTCAGAAGTAGAACACAGTGGAGCACTTAACACTGAGAACCCATCAGATCATCCATTTTGTAGAAAACTGGAGGGGAAACAGAAACTTAATCAGAACATGATCAAGAAAAGCCAAACCCGGAGAAAAATCTGGTCCAGGTTTATCCAGATATTCAGTTCTCAGGCTAAGAAGAGGTTACAAGGGGGCCTGGTGTGGTGGCACACACCTGTAATCCCAAATCCCAGCCCCGTCATTTTATTATTATTTTGTAGTTGTAGATGGACATAATACCTTTATTTTTTAATTTTTATGTGATTCTGAGGATCAAATACCCAGTGCCTCATACATGCCAGGCAAGTACTCTACCACTGAGCCACTACTGCAGCCCCCAAGCCCTGTCATTGATAATGTTAGATTTCTATTACAGATTCTCTAATTTTTGTTTGTATCCTTTTTGTTTACTTTTTTTTGGGGGGGGGGGAGATTTCTTTATTCTTCTGTTTATTGAATTATTCATTTCTCCTTTCATACTTTGTTCTCTGAATTCTGTTTTATTTTTCTAGAGTACACGGTTTGGTCTCCTCCCCCCTAGAAGGCAATATTTTCCCTTATCTAAGATGAAGACTGGTAATTTTTTGAAGTAATTTTTCCCTTGCATAGTCTTCCTCTTTTAATATTTTATCTTTTTGGTTATTTTATTCTATTTATGTTAGTCTCTTATTGGTTAGAGGCTTCCTTTAGATGTCTGGCAGTTCTTAGCCTTCCATATTTTAAGATTCTAAAACCAGAGAACTGGAAACATTGAAGCATATGGGTGGGACTTTTTGAATACGATCTACCTAGATTTTTGTTGGAGAATCTGTATCTTTTTGCTCAGATTGCCTAAAATATGTTGAGGATTGTGTAAGGTAGGTGAGAGAGCTGACTGCTTCTCAATTTTTACCCTAGTCCTCCTTAATTTTAGTCTGTGAATTTTAAACCAGAAGTTTAAAGAAATCCTTCTACAGCTGATCATCAGAAAATATGATTCCAACTTTGAAGCCAGCATGAGCAACATAGAGATTACCTGTCTCAAAATAAAATAATTTTTTAAAAACAGGGAATGTATGTCAAGTGGTAGAGCTCCCTGGATTCAATCCCTAGTAACACCTCCCCTTTCCCCCTTACCAACAAAAAAAAAAAAAAAAAAAAAAAAAAGAGATTTTACTTTATTACTTATATATAAGCACTTGAATGCTGGTTCCTGTACTAATTCCCCACTGATTGGAAATACCACCTATATTCTTTGCTAATTCTTATATCTACCCCGAGGTCTTGTTTTGAGGTTTCAGTTTTGTTCCTATTTTAATTGCTTTATAATAGTTTCAGTATCTGATAGAACAAATTCTTTTCATTACTTAACATGTTTGTCTTAACTATCTTTCCTTCCCTATTTAATTTTATGAAAGTATTTCAGGTATAGGCAGTTTGCTTCTATTGTACATATGTCTGTTGGTTTATCTGTAAAACTTCCTGGTGTATTAGAATATATGTAGAACGCTGCCGCTTTTGCCGTAATTCTGTAGCCCTTTTTACTGCCTTGGTCTTTAGAGTACTACTTAGTACTAACTGTACTTGGAAGATCAAATGGGGATCTTCTAAATGTGTAAATTTTTAGCCTCTTCAAGATAATGGCTTAATTGGGATGCGATGAGATGTGCTCATAAGTTTCTTTTTTTTAAAAAGGGTATATTCTACCAATTATAATGTATATGTGTAACTTTTAGTTTTCATTTTTACCCTCACTTCATTGAATTTTTAGGTTGATAGGAGCTACTTTTAAGTTTTTCTGAACCTTTTATGCCTTGATATAGATTCAGGGCTATATGTTTCCCTATTTTGAAATAGAGTAGGAGTAAGGTAATGGGATGTTGGTTTGTTGATGGAATGAAAGGAAACATCAAAAAAGAATTAATTCCTTTGTTTTTTAAGGTTTAGTCCTAGTCATTCTTGGCAGTTGGGTCCCTTGTGAGAATAGAGAATCCATTATATTCTGGAATAACCTTGGGAAAGCATAATCCTCAATTAGTTTGGTTTTTGAGGAAGGTCACGTTGATCAAGGGGTTAGCCTAAATTATGTTCAGTTGTAGGTTTAAGATTTGACCGTGGTTTATGTCCTTGAACTTCTGACTAGGGAGGCTCCAGATTTTTAAATTGTTGGCTTTTTGTAATATCACTATCTGCACAGAGGTGGGTATGGTAGGAGGCTTTTCAGAATGTTTCTTAAAACATATTATTGATTTTGAAATGAAACATAATCATGACTCATAATTATTTCCCCTCTTTCAGCATTATCTGCATACCAGAGGTACTACAGTTTACAGTCTGACTACTGGAAGGTTAGTACACATTTGCATGCCTATTGGTTTTGTTAGCAGATTACTGCCAGTTATACTAAAAATGAATTGAACTCTTGCCTTTTCTTTTTAATTGCTTGAAAATATTCTAGAGGAAAGAGCTTGGAAAAAGGAAAATGAGTATTTTGTTTATGCTATCTTATTTGAACTACCTTGTATTTTATTAAAACATTTAGATTCCTCTGACATGTTTTATTTGCCAAAGATGGTCCTGAAAAAATTAGAATCAAGTATAATCAACCAACCAACCAGTCAACAGTAACAAAATGATTCTTTGTTTTCTTGTCTTAAATTGGTACCTAGGAATAAAAAATGGCTGAAAATAGCTTTATAAGTTTAAAACAGGAAGGTATAATGAGAGTTATGGATTCTGTCTTGGTATAGTCTGTATATGTTTGGAGCTCTGAGGAGGGCAGAATCTCAATATTTTAAAAAGATCTACCCAAATGAAAAACTGAATAATGATTATTCATTCACGTTCATATCTTAGTTTAAGTAATCTTTCACATCATATTTACTATTGAATATAAGTTTATTGACCAGTGGGACTCTTTATATGAATTCATATTTCAGAGTTTTTTGTGGACTTTATTTTTCTATTGTGTAGTTATCTTTTGATTTGTAGAAGTTTTAGATGTAGGTACTCAGATTCTAGACAAGACTGGCTCTGGGAAAGTCCTTAAATCAGTTTGTTCAGAGAGGCTATACAGAAGTTTTAGAAATACATTTGGTAATTTTTTTGTGTGCGTTCCTGTGTGTTGCTGGGTATCAAACCTAGGACCTCATGTATGTTATGCAAGCTCTCTACTATGGAGCTCTCTACTATGGAGCTCTGTCCAGAGGTAAATTTATTTTTTAAAAGTATATTGAAAATAATCTTCTGTAGTCTGTGGCTTGGGGGGGTGTGTGTGTGTGTTGCTAGGGATTATTTCTTTTTTAAACTTTATGAAGTATAATTTAATACTATGAAATGCAACTATTTTAGCTATATAAATCAGCAATATTTTAGCAAATCCTTAGAGTTGCACATCTATCACCACAATCTTATTTTACATGTCTGTCTCTCCAGAATGAAACCTCATGCCCACCCTTTGCCCTTGACAACCACTCATCTGTTTTCTGTCTTTAGATATTTGTCTTTCCTGGACATTTCATGTAAATGGAATCATATGTGGTCTTTTGTGACTGGCTTCTTTCCTTAGTACATGTTTTCCTGTTTCATCAATGCTATAGCATGAATATTTTATTCTTTCTTATTTCTTAGTAATATTCCATTTTATGGATATACCATATTTTACATATTTTGTCTATTCATTTATTAGTTAATGGGTATTTGGGTTGGGTTTTTTGGTTACCAGGGATTGAACCCAGGGATGCTTTACCACTGAGCCACATCCCTAACCCCTTTTTATTTTTTTATTTAGAGACAGGGTCTCGCTGAGTTGCTTAGGGCCTCACTAAGTTGCCTAGGCTGGCTTTGAACTTGTGATCCTCCTACCTCAGCCTCCCAGCTGCTAGGTTTGAGTTGGTTTTTACATTTTGATTATTGTGAATAATGCTGCTATGAACATTTGCGTACATGTTTTTGTATGGAAATAATGTTTTTAGTTCTCTTGGATAGATAGGAGTGGAATTACTGGGATGTAGGGTAAATCTGTGTTTAACATTTGAGAAACTGCCAGAACTTTTCCCAGCGTGACTTAACAATTTTATATCCCTACCAGTAACATATGAAGGTTCCTTGTTTTTTCGTATCTTGTTCAACACTTGTAGCATCTTATGGTTTTTATCTTCATTTTTCTACTACTAATGATGTTGGTCATTAGCTATTTATAGGTCACCTATGGCAAAATATCCATTCAAATCCTTTGCCCATTTTTAAGTTGAACTTTAAAATTTTTTGAGTTATATGACTTCTTTATATGTTCTGGATATAATCCCTTTTTGAGATATATCATTTGCAAATTTTTCTTAAAGTTTGTGACTTGTCTTCACTTTCTGGTGAAAGGAAATAGATTAGTATGTTTTGAAGTACAAAAGTTTTTAATTTTGATGAAATTCACCTTACCATTCTTTGCTTGCCATTTTGGTGTGGAGTTAGGCAAATCTAATTCAGAGTCACTAAGATTTATTCCACAGTTTGTATAGTTACTTGCTTCAATGTTTTGCTTTTGCAGAAGGAGTGTTGTAGTAAGTAGTCTTGTAACAGTATCTAAGTAGTCTTGTAACAGTATCTTTCCATATTTTTGTAAGTGATTATAGATTCCTTTAAGAGTGGGGTTGTTGAGTCTGAGGGTATTTGCTTTCTGGGAACTAAACCATTTTGCATTCCTTTCTATAATGTATGTGAGTTCTTTTTTTCTTGGTCTTAACTAAGAGAGTTCATATCAGCAGACTTTTTGCCAATCTGATAGGTGAGAAATGGTATCTTAGTACAATATTAATTAGCAGTTTAGTTGTTAGTAAAGTTGAGTATATTTTAAAGTTTGTTAAACATCTCCTTTTTGAAATACATGTTCACGTCTCTTGCCCATTTTTGTACTGGGCCATTGTTTTCTTTCTCGGTTTTATGTAGTCATATTTATGTATTAGGTAGGTATATTATTCTTTGTGATGTAAATTGTTGGTATTATTATCTAGTCAGTGATTTGTTGTTTTGCTTTGTTTTTATGTGTGTTTTTGCCCATGTAGAAGTTTTTTATTCTATGTAGTCAAATTCACCAATCTTCTATCCTACACCTACATTTTGAATCAGAGGACAGGTTTGTCCTCATTTGAAAGAATTTCACCCACATTTTCTTTTTTATTCCCGACATATTCTTTTAATACCATAATGGTTTTGTTACATTTACATTTCTTATTCATTTTGGGTTTATCCTTGTTTGATAGTATGAAGAAAACATCTAAGTTATATATTTTCTCATGGCTAATTATCCCACCATAATATGTACATATACATATATTTCTTTGTGGTGCTGGGGACTGAACCCATAGGGCCTTGTACATGCTAGGCAGGCACATTACCAACTGAGCTACGTCTCCAGTCCCCAACAAAATATGTTCTTTAAAAAATTCATCTTTTTCTCCACTGATTTGAGATGTTATCTTAATTGTATACTAAATATTCATAGCAGTTTTGTCTATTTGTGGATTTTCTGTTTTGCTTCATTAGTTTTATCTATTCATGGACTAATACCACACTATTTTACTTAGAGAGGTTTTATAATATGTTTTAATGTATGATAGCACTAGGGCACCTTTCCCCCATTGATCTCCTTGTTATTGTTTTTCTGACTGTCTTTGGTTGCTTGTTTTTCTGAATTAACTTGTCTGTCTCCACAGAGATATCTGATGGATTCTTTTCTCCAGCTTTTTTGAGGCATAATTTTCATTTTTTTAAACATACAGTTTGCCAGTGTTCAACAATTTTTATAGTTGTTTGGCCATTATTAGGATACAGAATATTTCCACGACTCAAAAAGTGATTCCTGCTGTCCCTGTGCTGGTGGTTCTCACTTGTTCCCTGGTCCTAGGAAACCACTTATCTGCTTTCTAACCCTTTAGGTTTATATTTTCTAGAATGTCATGCAACTGATTTAAATGGTATGTATTCTGTTGTTGTTATCTTTCATTTGGCATGCTGGTTTTCAAATTCATCAATGTTGCTGGTGTATCAATATTGTGTTTAATTGTTAACTAGTACTCCAAAGAATGGATAGGCAAAATTATATTTTTTCACTTACCAGTTGATAGACATTTGGGTTGTTTCCAGCTTTTGGTTATTATGAATAAAGTGCTGTGAGCATTCTTTGGCATTGTGTAGACATGGTATTTCATTTCTCTTGATATATGTACCCTAGGCTTTGGTAATGCTGAGTAACATTGCAATTGCAGGTTTAACTGCCAAATTGTTTCCTAAGGGGTCATACCATTTTATATTCCAACCAGCAGTGAATGAGATTGTTCTGTGTCTTCACTGGCACTTGGTATTGTCACTCTTTTAAACATAAACCGTTTTAAAGTGTATTATTTTCTCATTTTACTTTTATTTGCATTTTCCTAATGATTAGTGATATGCACCTTCCATGTGCTAGTGGCCTTTAGTATACCCTCTTTTGTTAAATATTTATTCACATAGTTTGCCTATTTTAAAAACTTCTATTTTTCTTGATCTTCTCAGTTGAGTTATATGTGTTTTTTACGGACTCTGGATGAAAGTCCTTTCTCAAATCAATATTTTGGAAATATTTTCTTACAGTTTGTGGCTTGCCCTTTCATCTTGTGTTTTGTCTTGTGCAAATGTTTATCATTTGAAAAAGTTCATATAATAATTTTTTTCTTTCACAGCTTGTCCTTTCTTGGATACTGTTAAGAAATCTTTGGCTAGCTCAGGATCTTAAAGATGAACTCTTTTTCCTAGAAGTTCTAGAGCTGTATTTCTTATGTTTCTGTCTATAATACATTGTTATTTTTTAAAAAATCCTATTTTGATTGACACATTAACTGTACATATTAATGGGGTTCAGTGTGGTATTGCAGTGCAGCATATAGTGCACACTGATGAAATCAAGATAATTAGCATTTTCCTTTTCTTATCATTTCTTTGTGTTTGGAGGCCTTAAGCTCCTTTCTTCTAGATCTTCACCAAATATGTGACAGGTTACTGTGAATTACAGTAATTCCTCTGTGCTACAGAAATCAGAACATCTTTTATCTTAACTGTATTTTGGTACCTGTTGTCTAACCTCCCTTTATTCTCCCCCAAGCCCCTTCCCAACCTCCTTCCTAACCTCTAGTAATCACTATTCTATATTCAGGTTGACTTCTTAGTTTCCACAAATGAGAGAGAACTTGCAGTATTTGTGTGTCTGGCTTATTTCATTTAACATAATGTCCTCCAGTTCTGTCCATTTTGCTACAAGTGGTAAGATTTCATTCTTCTTTTGACTGAATAGTATTCTGTGGTGTAAATTTACCACATTTTTAATCCATTCTTCCCCTTCTGGGCAACTGGGTTGATTCTGTATCTTAGTTATTGCTAATAGTGTGATTCTGTATCTTAGCTATTGTGAATAGTGTCACAATAAACATGGGAGTGCAGGTGTTTTAGTCAGCTTTTTTGCTGCTGTGACTAAAAGATCTGACCACAACAATTTTAAAGGAGGAAAAGTTTATTTAAGGGTTCACGGTTTCAGAGGTCCTAGTCCATAGAAGGCCAGCTCCATTCCTCAGAGCTTGAGGTGAGGCTGAACATCATGGTGGAAGAGTGTGGCAGAGGGAAGCAGCTCACATCATCAGGAAGCGGAGAGAGAGAGAGAGAGAGAGAGAGAGAGAGATAGATAGATAGATAGATAGATATATTCCACTCTCCAGATACAAAACATATACCCCATAGTCATGCCCCCAATGAACCACTTCCTCTGGCCACACCCCACCGGCCTCCAATTACCACTCAGTTAATCCCATCAAGGATGAATTCACTGATTGAGTTAAGACTCTCACAACCCAATCTTTTCTCTTCTAAACCTTCTTGCATTGTCTCACATATGAGCACATATGAGCTTTTGGGGGACACCTCACATCCAAACCATAACAGCAAATGTAAACTATGCTGATTTTATTGCCCTTGGACATATATATATACACCTAGAAGTGGTATAGCTGGATCATACCGTAGATCTAGGTTTAGATTTTGAGTAAACTGTTCTTCATAAGGGCTCTATTAACTCATATTCTTACCAATAGTACCTCCTAAGAATTTTTCCACATCCTCACCAGCATTTTTTATTTTTCATTTTTTTATTGTTCATTTGCTTTTAATCATTTGTTTCTCATAGTTATTATTATGGTGAATGTCTTCAGTGTACATCAAATTTGGGAATTTTTTGCCATTATTATTTGTGGCACAAGAAATTGAATCCAGTGTCTTGCACATTGCTAGGCAAGAGCTCTACCACTGAGCTATTTTCCCAGTATTTTTTTAAAAAATTGTTTTGTTTAGAGACAGGCTCTCTCTCTGTTGCCTAGGTTGACCTTGAACTTGCTATCCTCCTGTCTCAGCCTCCCAAGTAGCTGGGATTGCAGACGTGTGCCACCATGCCCAGCTTGTTATTTTTTCAAATGATTTTCTTTTTTTTTTTTTCATTCTCTTTCCTTCCTGGAGCTCTAATTACATGTAAGTTAGATAATTTGTTTTTATGTAACAGGTCCCTGAAGACACTTGCTTTTCTTTTTCTCTGTAGTCTTCACATTGGACAATTTGTGTTTTTT
>JAJEJO010004767.1:135509-262398 GCA_020662805.1 Glaucomys volans
CTGTTGTGAATTGAGCAGCTATGAACATAGATGTGGCTGCATCCCTATACTTTGATGATTTTAAGACCTTTGGGTATAAACCGAGGAATAGGATAGCTGGGTCAAATGGTGTGTCCATTCCAAGTTTTTTGAGGAATCTCCATACTGCTTTCCAGAGTGGCTGTACCAATTTGCAACTCCACCAGCAATGTATGAGTGTGCCTTTTTCCCCACATCCACGTCAACACTTAATTATTGCTTGTATTCCTGATAATAGCCATTCTAATTGGAGTTAGATGAAATCTTAGGGTGGTTTTAATTTGCATTTCTCTAATTACTAGAGATGATGAGCACGTTTTCATATATTTGTTGATCACTTGTATATCATCTTCTGTGAAGTGTCTGCCCAGTTCCTTAGCCCATTTATTGATTGGGTTCTTTGCATTTTTGGTGTAAAGTTTTGTAAGTTCTTTATAAATTTTGGAGATCAGTGCTCTGTCTGAAGTGTGTGTGGAGAAGATTTTTTCCCACTCTGTAGGCTCTCTTTTCACATTATTGATTGTTTGTTTTGCTGAGAAAAAGTTTTTTAGTTTGAATCCGTCTCATTTATTGACTCTTCCTTTTATTTCTTGCGCTCTGGTGGTCTTGTTGAGAAAGTCTGGTCCTAAGCCAATATGGAGAAGATTTGGGCCTACTATTTCTTCTATTTGGCGAAGAGTCTCAGGTCTAATTCCTAGATCCTTGGTCCATTTTGAGTTGAGTTTTGTACAGGGTGAGAGATAGGGATTTAATTTCATTTTATTGCATATGAATTTCCAGTTTTGCCAGCACCATTTGTTGCAGAGGCTATCTTTTCTCCATTGTATGTTTTTGGCACCTTTGTCTAGTATGAGATAGCTGTACTTGTGTGGGTTTGTCTCTGTGTCTTCTGTTCTGCACCATTGGTCTACCTGTCTATTTTGGTGCCAGTACCATGCTGTTTTTGTAACTATTGCTCTATAGTAGAGTTTAAGGTCTGGTATTGTGATACCTCCTGCATCATTCTTCTTGCCCAGGATTGTTTTGGCTATTCTGGGTCTTTTGTTCTTCCACATGAATTTCATGATTGCATTTTCTATTTCTATGAAGAATGTCATTGGACTTTTTATTGGAGTTGCGTTAAATTTGTATAACACCTTTGGAACTATGGCCATACTGACTGTATTAATTCTGCCTATCCAAGACCATGAAAGATCTTTACATCTTCTAAGGTCTTCCTCAATTTCTTTCTTTAATGTTCTGTAGTTTTCATTGTAGGGGTTTTTCACCTCTTTTGTTAGATTGATTCCCAAGTATTTTATTTTATTTGAGGCTATTTTGAATGGAATTGTTTTTCCTCATTTCACTTTCAGATGATTCATTGCTTATGTAGATAAATGCATTTGATTTATGTGTGTTTATTTTATATCCTGCTATTGTGCTGAATTCACTAATTAGGTCTAAATGTTTCCTGGTGGAGTTTTTGGGATCCTCTAAATATAACATCATGTCAGCAGCAAATAGTGACAGCTTGAGTTCTTCTTTTCCTATTTGTATACCTTTAATTTCTGTGGTCTAATTGCTCTGGCTAGCATTTCCAGCACAGTGTTGAAAACAAGTGGTGACAGTGGGCATCCCTGTCTTTTTCCAGTTTTTAAAAGGAATGCTTTCAGTTTTTCTCCACTAAAAATGATGTTCACAGTGGGCTTAGCATAAATAGCCTTTACAATAGTTGAGGTATGTTCCTACCATCCCTATTTTTTCTAGTGTTTTGAGCATGAAGGGGTGTTGTATTTTGTCAAATGCTTTCTCAGCATCTATCAAAATAATCATATGATTCTTAGCCTTAAGTCTATTGATGTGATGAATTACATTTATTGATTTCCAGATATTGAACCAACCTTGCATCCCTAGGATAAACCCCACTTGATCGGGGTGCATTATCTTCTTAATGTTTTTGTAAGCGATTTGCCAGAATTTTGTTAAGGATTTTAGCATCTATATTCATCAGGGATATTGGCCTAAAGTTTTCTTTTCTAGATGTGTCTTTGTCTGGTTTTGGTATCAGAGTGATACTAGCTTCATAGAATGAATTTGGAAGGATTCCCTCCTTTTCTATTTCATGAAATACTTTCAGGAGTATTGGTATAAGTTCTTCTTTGAAGGTCTTACAGACCTCAACTGAGAATCCTTCTGGTCCTGGGCTTTTCTTGGTTGGTAGGCTTTTGATGGCTTCTTCTATTTCATTGCTTGAAATTGATGTGTTTAAATTGTGTATGTCTTCCTGGTTCAGTTTTGGAGGATCATATGTTTCTAGAAATTTGTCGATGTCTTCAAGATTTTCTATTTTATTGGAGTATAGCTTTTCAAAGTAGCTTCTAATTTTGTTTTGTATTTCAATGGTGTCTGTTGTGATATTTCCTTTTTTATTTTGAATTTTAGTTATTTGAGTTTTCTCTCTCCTTCTCTTTGTTAGTGTGGGTAAGGGTTTATTTATTTTGTTTACTTTTTCAAAGAACCAACATTTTGTTTTGTCAATTTTTTGAATTGTATCTTTTGTTTCAATTTCATTGATTTCAGCTCTGATTTTAATTATTTCCTGTCTTCCACTACTTTTGGTGTCTTGTTCTGTTCCTCTTTTTCTAGAGCTTTGAGATGTAAAGTTAGGTCATTGAGATAGTTGACTTTTTATTCTTTTCTTAAATGCGCTCAATGCAATGAATTTTCCTCTTAGTACTGCTTTCATAGTCTCCCAGAGATTTTCATATGTTGTATCATCATTCTCATTTACCTCTAAGAATTTTTTTTATCTCCTCCCTGATGTTTTCTGTCATCCATGTTTCATTCAATAGCATATTATTTAGTCTCCAGGTGTTGGAGTAGTTTCTGTTTTTTATTTTATCATTGATTTCTAATTTCATTCCATTATGATCTGATAGAATAAAAGGTAGTATCTACTTTTTTGCATTTACTAAGGGCTGCTTTGTGGCATAACATATGGTCTATTTTAGAGAAGGAGCCACATACTGCTGAGAAGAAAGTGTATTCACTCATTGATGGATGGAATATTCTATATATGTCTGTTAATTCTAAGTTATTCATTGTGTTATTGAGTTCTGTGGTTTCTTTGTTTAGTTTTTGTTTGGTAGATCTGTCTAGTGGTGACAATGGTGTGTTAAATTCACCCAGAATTATTGTGCTGTGGTCAGTTTGATTCCTGTAATTGAGAAGGATTTGTTTGATGTACTTTGATGGGCCATTGTTTGGGGCATAAATATTTATGATCGTTATGTCTTCTTGATTTATGGTTCCCTTAAGCAGTATGTAATGTCCTTCTTTATCCCTTCTGACTAACTTTGGCTTGAAGTCCACTTCATCTGATATAAGGTTGGAAACCCCCGCTTTTTTACGGAGTCCTTGTCCGTGATAGGTTTTTTCCCATCCTTTCACCTTTAGTCTGTGGATGTCCTTTTCTATGAGATGAGTCTCTTGAAGGCAGCGTATTGTTGGGTCTTTCTTTTTAAACCAGTCTGCCAGTCTATGTCTTTTGATTGACGAGTTTAGGCCGTTAACATTCAGGATTATTATTGAGATATGATTTGTATTCCCAGTCATTTTGGCTTAGATTTGGTTTTTAACTTGACTTGGTTTCTCCTTTAATTGGCTTTTCTTTTAGAATAGTTCCTCCCTTTGATGACATACATTGTTGTTGTTTGTTTCTTCCTCATGGAATATCTTGCTGAGAATGTTCTGTAGCATAGGCTTTCTATGTGTAAATTCCTTTAGCTTTTGTTTGTCATGGAAGGATTTTATTTCGTCTTCAAATCTGAAGGTTAGCTTTGCTGGATATAGGATTCTTGGTTGGCAGCCATGTTCTTTCAGAGCTTGAAATATATTGTTCCAGGCCCTTCTAGCTTTTAGGGTCTGGACTGAGAAATCTGCTGATATCCGTATTGGTTTCCCCCTATATATAATCTGTTTCTTTTCTCTCACAGCCTTTAAAATCCTATCTTTATTTTGTACATTAGGCATTTTCATTATGATGTGTCTTGGTGTGGATCTGCTGTAATTTTGTGCATTTGGTGTTCTGTAAGCCTCTTTTAGTTGAGTTTCCATTTCATTCTTCATGTTTGGGAAATTTTCTGATGTTATTTCACTGAATATGTTGTTCATTCCTTTGGTTTGTATCTCTGTGCCTTCCTCAATCCCGATAATTCTTAAATTTGGTCTTTTCATGATATCCCATAGTTCTTGTAGGTTCTGTTCATGATTTCTTACCATCTTCTCTGTTTGGGCAACTTTATTTTCAAGAATCAATATTTTGTCTTCATTGTCTGACGTTCTGTCTTGTAAGTGATCTAGTCTGTTGGTGATGCTTTCTATTGAATTTTTAATTTGGTTTATTGTTTCCTTCATTTCAAGGATTTCTGTTTGGTTCTTTTTCAGAATCTCTATCTCTTTGTTGAGTTGCTCTTTTGTTTCCTGTAGTTACTCTTTCAGCTGCTTATTGGAATGGTCAATCATTGCCTGCTTTTGCTTTCTTAACTCATCATTTGCTTCTCTGGTCATTTTAATCATGTGTATTCTGAACTCCTTTTCTGGCATTTCTTCTACCATGCTGTCATTGGTCTCTATTAGTGTAGAATCTTGGTTTGTTTGGAACACTTCCCTCCCTTGTTTTTTCATTTTGTTCATGTTTCTTCCCTTCTAGCAATGCAGATCTAGGGTATTATAGTTTGTGCCCTATAGGCTTATAGGGTCCCTATAGTTTTCTGAAACTTCTTCTTTAAGGGGGGGAATCAATATTAGCAACACCCAGTAGAGACAATATGCAGCTGTAAACCAAATAGCTCCTATTGTTACAGTAGTCTTTTTGTTACAATATTGTTACAATATTGTCATAATAAACAGAGGATGAGTTCAATTATTATTTACAGTATAACAAACAGATCTGCAATGAGGACTGCCATTTCTAATGGAGGACTAAGAGGATAGGAAGGGTGTAGGCTGTAGCTGTTAACAGTGTAAGAAAAGAGTATGAAGAAGTTCTAGATCATAGGAAGAGTGAGAGTTTAGTCAGAAGAAGTTGGTTGTTAGCTTGAGAAAAGTGAGAAAAAACCCTTGAGGAAAGAGGAAAACAAAAGGAAAGTAGAGAGCAAGAAAAGTAAAGAAATATAAATAAAGCTTTCACAAAGGAGGAAAAAAAAAAAAACCTGCACTATAACAGTAATATACTCTTCAAACCTCCCAGTCTTTAGTAGCGTGAGGCATGAGAGGTATCTGAAAGTGAGCTTCCAGTCTCTAGCTGGCGTCTCAGGATGGGATTTCCTCCACCTAATGACAGTTTCTCCTTTGTGGATAGTCCAAGATGGCTGCCCTGGCTTCCAAAGGTATTGGCAAATGGGGAGATGCAGCACAGGTCGTGGGCACCGAGACTGTGTGTGGGGGGTGCAGTTGGTCAGGCTAGGCCTCTGGAGGTGGTATGCTTTCAGTCAAGCCGGGGGTCCTGGTGGTGGGGTGCTCTTAGGCTGGCAGTCGTGCATTTCCTGGCGCTTTTTTTTTTCCCCAAAATGGTGGCATCCATGTGTAACCAAACCTGAGGGTCCTGTGATGGTGAACTTCCAGGCAACAACAGGCAGCTGGGGATCCACTGAAGGTCTGCAGGCTCCGTAGGCTACTGGCAGAGGATCGGCAGATGAACCTCAGTTGGCGGGTGATGGGTAGGTCAAAGGCTGGGGATGGACAGGTCAGAGGCAGGCAAACAGGCAAGTGAGGGATGATAGGTGGTGGTCAATGAGCATCCAGCACTCAAATGTAGTCACCATGCTGGTAGACTGCTGGTGATTGAGGTAGACAGATGTGGTAAACAGCAGGAGATCAATGAGGAGTAATGACTGCTTCAGGAAGAAACAGTGAAGTGTCTATTTGAATCATGAGTTATGGAGCAACAAGGACCGCAGCCTCCCTCTAGTCCGCCATCTTGGATCTCTGCATGATTTCAGATTTTAAAAAATGTAATGAAACTGCTTTGTGTATTGATTGTATTGGTTACATACTTGTCAAAACTGATCAAATTGCATACTTCAAATATGTGCATTTTATTGTGCTTCAGTTTTTCCTCAATAAAATTATGAAATAAGAAACAGTCTGAAATTGGTGGAAGCTGCAGGGTAGTTAATTTGAGGTAAGAGCCTGTGTTAGTTTTTTATTGCCATGTCCACAATAGCTGACAAGAACAATTTAGAGGTGCAAAAATTTATTTTGTCTCTGGACCTTAGGTGAGGCAGAAAATTATCATGGTGGAAGAACCTGGCACAGGAAAGCTTCCTAGCCCTTGGTGGTTGGGAAGCAGAGAGTGCACAAGGGTGTGTACTTGGTCTTAGGAGCCACAGACAAAATATAATCCCCAAAGGCACACCCCTAGGGACCTCTGTTCATTAGCCTTGTACCACCTGCCTATACTTAACCACCCAGTAGTCCATTCAAAATATTAATTGTACTAGTTCGGAATAAATGACACTTGTCATTTGTTTAATGATGAATATTTGCCAGTCAGTCCCTCTCATGGCTTTTATGTTTATGATTGCAATAAATACCTTTCTCTAATCAAGCTAGAAATCAGTAAAAACTCAATAATTTGTCTTCATCTCCTGTTGCAAGAGCAAAGTAATTGAAAAAACAAAAAACAAAACCTGAACTCATTCATGAGCCAGCAATGTTTAGAAATTTATGATACGGTTCATGGTATTAAGTAGAAAGATAGATATCAAAAAGTATATGCACAGTGTTAGTGCAGCTCTGTATTTCAGTGTACAAGTAGAAGTTAAAATGCCAAGACGTGCTGGTGCTTACTGATAATTTTTATCTTGTGTAATTTCTCAGATAAGTTGAGATACACTTTTTTTTTTAATACCTGTAAACTTTAAATAAAACCTACTTTTCCCTTATTTTTTTCCTGCTTCAATTTAAGAAAAGGTTTTGAGTTGTGGTAATAATGTCTATCTGAATAGACCTATGGAAACACACAAATATTGAGAACAATTATGGAGAAGAAGTCTTTTTCACTTGAAAAAATTTTTCTTGTTATAAGACATAAGCATTTTTTTTGTACATTAAGTATTTGCGAGTATATATATATTTTTCTTTTTAACAAAACAGTGGAAAACAGTTACTAGTTTTATACATCTACTTATATATTGGTATTGATAGAGTTGGGCTAAAATTTAATTTGGGACACTCTCCACTGGTGAAGAAGAGGAACTCAAAACTTGTAAAGGTTAGTGTATATATGTTTTGACATGCTAATTTTAAATATTTTTTGTCGCTGAAGCCGATAAACCAAAAAGGTTTAAATAATACTGTTTTACTGCCTGATTCAGTCCGTGCTTGAAAATTGTAATACTATATTTTGGGGGTGGGGTGGGGATACCAGGGATTGAACTCTGGGGCACTCGGCCACGGAGCCACATCTCCCGCCCTGTTTGGTATTTTATTTAGAGATAGGGTCTCACTGAGTTGCTTAGTGTGCCTCCCTTTTGCTGAGGCTGACTTTGAACTCTTGATCCTCTTGCCTCTGTCTCCCGAAACTGCTGGGATTACAGGCATGTGCCACTGGACCTAGTTCAATACTATATTTTTAAATCAACCCTGAAATTTGTACTGGCCCTTGTAATTGGGCCTGTCTAATGAGGTTTTCTCCTGTATGGTTTTATTTTTTGTTAATGCTGCAATGATGTGGAATTATGGGGTAAAGTTGGTAGGGGGAGTTGTTGAGGAGAGAATTATTATAATGGAAAAATTCAAAGGTGTCCTAATTGAAATTCATGTTTTGAATTTATAAATATATTTATTTTCTTTAGGTTTATTGTATTATTTTATGTACAATCAGTTGTCCCTTGGTATGGGGGAATTGGCTTCAGGAATCTCCCCATTCCAAAATCTGAGGATGGTCAAGTCTGTTATATAAAATGGCATGTAGTATTTACATATAACTAATGCACCTTCTCTTGTATGACTGAAATCATCTCTAGATTGCTATAATACATAATACAATGTAAATGTTATGGAAAAGGTTGTTACATTGTATTGTTAGGGAATAACAGGTAGGTATGTATAAGTTCAGTGCAGATGGATTTTTTTCCTACCAAATATTTTTGATCCTTGGTTGATTGAATTCATAGATGAAGATCACAGATAGAGAGGGCCAACTGTATATACATGTGTATATGTAGAAAAGTTTACCTAATTTGCTACAAAATATTTTCTACTACTACTGTTGTTGTTATTGTTGTTGTTGTTATTATTATTTGTTTGGTCCAGACCACCATCTAGTCCCTTAGGTGTCTTTTAGGAAGGGCTTCCTAAACACCACATCACACACCATTTTTTGTTTATGTTCTTGTTAGTGGCTGAAAGAGACCAGTTGTCTAGAGTGTTTCATTTACTGGCTTTGTTTTATTGTTTTCTCAGGTTATTGTTTAGCTTATAACCCCCGCACTTTAACTGAAAGTTAACCATCAGCCACTTGCTTAACATTTTTTAATGCCTTCCTGGCTTATGTTCATTAGGGTTTACAAATGTTCTTTTAGCCAGGTGCAGTTGTGCATGCCTGTAAATCTCAGCTACTCCAGAGGCTGAGGCAGGAAAATAGAATAAATAAATGGCTGGGGATGTACCTTAGTTGTCTACCACTTGCGTAGCATGTGCAAAGCCCTGGGTTTAATCTCCAGTACCACAGCAAAGCAAAATACAACACAACAAAACAAAATTATCTCCCACATATGGCATTTTCTTTCCTGGGACAATTTCAGGGTAAATTACAGATAGCATGACATTTCAGTCCTCAATGTTCTATTTACCTTTCTACATAATAAGACTATTTTCTTAAATAAGTGTAGTATCTTTATCATCTAACAAAATTGGCAATGTTGTGTTTTATTCATTCAAAGTTGCACATATTTTCTAAATTTCATAGATCAGGATGCCTAATAAACATGACATTTAAAAAATTGATTTATTGATTGATAGGTCCTAGGAATTGAACCCAGGGACAATCTACATTGAGCCATAGCCTCAGCCACTATACTATTGTTTTGTACATTTTTAATTACAACTGAGGGAAGCCTTGCTAACCTTCCTTCAGGCTGTTTCCAGGTAATAGTTACCATTTTTGAAATTTTCTGATTATGATATTATGTTGATTGTTGAGTATTCTGTAACTCTTTTCTTCCTTGATCTAAACCCTGTCATGTATTGTGTGTATTACTGAGTAATTACCTTGTGCTAGATCATTTTCATGGTGGTATTTAGATATATTTTAAATATTTTACATGTATATATTATTGAAATACTGCTTTATGTATTTTTACAGAGATGAAATTGACATGGCTTAGTTAACTTGCTTCATGAGTTTTATAGCTAGTAAGTAAAAAGGCTGGTGTTGTTCCTTCCGCACCGAACAACAAAGGTTGGGTGCCCACCCTGGACCAGCCAGAGGGGGCACGGGGTCAAACAGGATGGTGAGTGTCCACGGCTGAAAAAACCCACACGAGCCGGGAGTCTGTCCAGCAGGATCTCAGTTTAATGGAGAGGTGAAACAGGTATATGAAAAGGGAGCGAGGGGAGGAGATACAGGCGGGGGCCAATCATTTTAAAGGTCAACAGCGCATGCAGTATACAGCAAGGCCTGCAGGGCAGAGGCCTGCTAAGATGTAAAGCTGCTCAGGTTCATGGAAGTTGAATGAGCCAATCCTGGGCCGCCACCTTGGTGGTACCCCGAGTGAGGGAGGCTTTTGCCCCGAGGGTGTTGTTAATGTGGTCGCCATTTTAAGGTGTGTCCCTACAGGCTGGGATTATAACCCAAGTCTAATATCACCTTCAGTTTGATTTCATGATTGCTATGACCACTATACATAGGTCTTGGTAGAAGTTTTGCATCAGTGCTGTAACTTTTTGGGCTTGATGTATATAATAAGATGTAACCAAACATCTTTTGCTGTATTATTGTAACTAAGAAAAACCTTTTAATTATCCAAAGGATGGTTCAGACTATATTAAGTGATTCAATATAAGTTGGCTTAGCAAAACTATTTAAAGACTGTTAAGACATTGATTTAGTCAGTAGCAGACTTTTCCTAAATAGCTTATATATTTCAGTTATTTTATTGTAAAGATCAAAATACACCTTGGTTTCTATCTATCATTAAAGACTCATATTCTAGTAGAGGAGATACTCAGTATGTCTGTAATAGACATGGGTATTCATTTGTGAATAGCAGAAAACATACTTCTCTTTGGGTTTGGAATGTACCAGCTCTTAACTTCCAAAAGAAAAAGGTGGGTGTTGTATTAAAGGTGGATACAAATTTGCCAACTGGGGAAGTGAGTGTACAGAAAGAGTCAGTGGCTTTTTCTGGCAAAGGAAGCAAACATTGTTACAGTTAGAGGAAAAGAATATATTTTATTCATAGATCTGCATGTTATTTGTTGTGACTGAAGTAGTATCTGTGAAATTGGGGAAATTGAGGAAGCGTCATAAAATGAAGGCCTTTATAAATCAGACTAGGTTGTAGGAACTCTTCAGACAGAATTTTAAAATAAAAAGTGTTATGTTATTTTATTTATTTATTTATTTATTTATTTATTTTGCTGGGGATTGAACGTGGGGGTGTTGTCCCACTGAGATACATCTCTATTCTTCTTTTTTTTTTTTTTTTTTTCTTTTTTTTTTTTTTTTTTTTTTTTTGGTGGTACTGGGGATTGAACCCAGGGCCTTGGGCTTGTGAGACAGGCACTCTACCAACTGAGCTATATCCCCAGCCCCTCTATTCCTATTTTTTTTTTTTTTTTGAGACAGAGCCTAAGTTGCTGGGGTGTCTTGCTGATACTGAGGCTCTGCTCAAACTTAAGATCCTCCTGCATCAGCTTCCCAAATTGCTGGGATTATAGGCATGTGCCTTCATGCCTGGCTTCCTTGAGGTTTTTTGTTTTTTGTTTCTCCTTTTTTCTTTTTTTGTACCAGGGATTGAACCTAGGGGCACTTTGCCACTGAGCCACATCCCTAGCCCTTTTTGTTTTTTATTTTGAGACAGGTCTCATTAAGTTGCTTAGGGCCTCACTAAATTGCTGAGGCTGGTCTCAATCTTGCAGTCCTGCTGCTTCAGCCTTCTGAGTTGCCACCATGCCTGGCAGTGTTTGAGTTTTTGAAAGCTCATTGACAGTGGTGTTGAAGGCAGATCGGAAAGGTAGGAAATGGAGAGAGAAGCTAGAGTTGAGGAGACAAGATAACTATTGAAATAAAACAGAAGATAGAGTTGATGTCCTTAAATAATCTACAGAAAGGCAATAGGAATGGAGAGGGAATAGACTGAAAGGCTTTAAGATTCTAAAATGAACTTTGCAGATAGAATGGGTGTGTTTTATTTATGGGGAGGTGGAGAGAGGAGAAGTGTAGGATTAATTTTTAGCTTGGTCAGTAGTTGAGCTCATTACCGCTATCTAAAAGTCTGCGGAACCTGGAGAATCTCTTGTTCAATCTTAGATTCCTGTTTCAGGTATGCATAGGCTGTGCAGCAGGTGAAAGAAACCCAAAGGCAGTTGAAAATTCTTGCCTAGAGCTTTTAGAATGTCCTTATTACCTTCATTGACTTTTTTGGACCCAGTAGGGTAATAGCCCCCTAACCCCACCCCTTTTACTGGCTTTGTGAAATTAAGTTCCGAGCAGAAAAGGGTTAAGACATTTGATATTTTCCTGACAGTTTGTCATGAGTTAGTTTCTTTCTTATCCCAACGATTGAACCCACGGCCTTGCACATACCAGGCAGATGACTCTGTACCACTGAGCCACATCCCCAGCCTGAGTTTATTTCTTAAGAATACCTGAGCATAATATCTTTGAAGTCGGGGCTGGAGATATAGCTCAGTTGGTAGAGTGCTTGCCTCACATGCACAAGGCCCTGGGTTCAATCCCCAGCACAACCAAAAAAAAAGAAAAAAAAAATATCTTTGAAATTGTCTTCAGAGATGACTACTGAAGTAAGGGAAGCCTGGTGGTGGTTGGTGGTTACAGTCAGATTGTTAATTCCACCCCTAAGTTATCAACATTATAACAATACATTGTCATTTAGAACCCAATTAGTTGTCCTAGACTACATTTGGTTTAGATTGTATCTAATAAAAGTTTTATTAGATCTATTGACATTTTCTTCTTTTCATCCCACCTTCCCTTCCTTTGTCTGGGAAACTGTTGCCTTCTCATTAATGCTTCTTCCTTCTGCATGTTCCTAGGGTAAAGGTATAGACTCTTTATTCCCTTAAAAAGAAAGAGAGAGAGAGAGAGAGAGAGACAGACAGACAGACAAGAGCAAATCATAATCAGTACAAAATAACTCTATTGGGGAAGGCTATGTTCTGATCTTAAACTTGTTGGTTCTCTACTGTGTTCTGTAAACATAACCCCCCATTATTATTTGTTACCATCAATAAACCTATGTTTGACAGTATTACCCAAAATCTATAGTTTATGTTAGAGTTCACTGTTGGTGCTGTTCCGTTGGTTTGGAAAAATGTAAAATAATGTGTATCTACCATTATAGTCTCATACAGAGTATTTTCACTTCCCTAAAAATTCTCTGTGCTCTTCCTGTTCATCTTTCCCTCCCCTAGTAATCAGATCTTTTTATTGCCTCCATCCTTTCTGCCTTTTCCAGTTGAACTTTTGAATACTAATGGAATTTGATACTACTTCCTAGTGTTAAGGGTCAGTCTTTTTTCAGTCTGGAAACTCCTTGGAAGGTGGGAAGAGTATCAGTCTAGAGAACTACTTATTATTCCAATGTTTTCATTTTAAAGTGATTTTTCATACCACTTTGGTATGCTATTAATTCCTTCAGCCTTTTGGTGACTATGACACACTAACAGAAAAAAGAGAAAACTAGACATAAGGAGAAGAAGAAAACAGCTTTTCTAGAAACTCCATGGTAGAAATCTGCTTGTTTTCAATGGCAGGAATTGTATGACATTACCAGGTTTATCTCCCTGAAAGTGGCGGGGGAAGGAGGGGCTTGGTCATCCAGCCAGCAGTGCCTTTCATGAGATTTCATAGATTTAAGAAGATTTTGCAGGAGTTGTCTAATGTAAGATTGCCAAAGTTTTCTTAATTTCACCTTTTATTCTGTAAAGTTAACTGTTAATGTAATTGAGCACTCTTTTTCGCAGTCACTTCTGGGATGTTCATGAACATGGAAGCAGAACCTTCAATTACCTTTCCTTCAGGGCTGGGGATATAGCTCAGCGGGTAGAGTGCCTGCCTCGCAAGCACAAGGCCCTGGGTTCAATCCCCAGCACCACAAAAACAAACAAACAAAACCTTTCCTTCAGTTTGGAAATAGCCTGAGGAAACTGAGAGAGCCTGACAAACAGCAGTGTCTATTTCCCATTTCTTACTGTTTATAATACCTTTCTCCTATAGGGCTAGAAAGAATAAAGCTCTCAGTGTTTTAACTTTGAGAACTACAGGTTGCTTCCTTCTCTTGTCTGGGATTGTACAGCTTGGAGCCCTAATTATGTAACAGCATTCAGGAATTTATCTAAGAGCTTTGTGGTTATCTAAGAGTTACATTAGGGATTAGTGGAAACACCACTGTGAATTCCAGTATTGGTAAACTACTAACCTAATGAACCACATCCTTTACTGTAATGGTTTTACTGTAGACACAGTATAAGAATCCTCACTGTAAATTGATAGTAATCTCATCAAGATATAATTTCTTAATTTGCTCTGGTAATGGGTACTATAATGCAATCTAGGCCAGAGGTTGGCAAACTTCTTTTGTAGAGGGCCAGATAATAAATATTTTAGGCTTTGTAAATCAGATGATTTCTAGTGAAATTTCTTACCTCAATCTTTGTAGCTGGAAATAGCCATAGGTGATACATTAATGATGGGTGTGGCCATGGGCTGCCTGGTTGTTCTGTGTGCCATAATTTGCTGACCTCTCTGGTGGGTACTCATACCTCTAAGAATTTACTCTGAGGCTTCAGTACAGTAGTGCTCTCTTGTCTGCAGTTTTGCTTTCCATTGTTTCATATAGCTGAGATCAACTATGGAGAATTACAGAAATAAACAGCTGATAAGTTTTAAATTGCCTGCTGTTCTGATCGTGCTGAAATCTTGCACCATGCCCCTCTGTCCTGTTGGGAATATGAATCACCTCTTTGTCCAGGATATCTACCCTGTATATGTTACTTGTCTGTTAGTTAGTAGTCCTCTGGATTATCGTATGTTAACCATCTTGGTATCACAGTGCTTGTGTTCAGATGACCCTTATTTTACTAAATAATTGTCCTACAACGCAATAGTAGTGATGTTGGCAATTTGGATATACCAAAGAGGTACCACAGAGTGCTTCCTTTAAGTAAAAAGTTGTAAGTTCTCAATTTAGTTAATATGGAAAGAGAAGGAAATTCTATGCCAAGATTGTTAAGAGCAATGATAAGAATGAATTCTGTATCTGAAATTGTGAAGAAGGAAAAATAAATTCACACTAGTTTTGCTATCACACCTCAAACTGTAGAAATTTTGGTCACAGTATGTGATAAGTGCTTAGTTAATATGGATAAGATATTAAATTTGTGGGTGAAAGACATGAGGAGAAAACATGTTCTGATTGATGGCAATGTGTTGTCCTGGAAAGCATTGAGCCTATACAAAGACTTCAGCAACGGATCCCTGAAAAGAGTGACACTAAACTATTTACTGGAAGTAAAGGATGGTTACAAATTGGAATTAAGTTTGGACTGCAAAGTATAAAAATTCCTGAGAGTCTGTGTTTGCTGATGAAAAAGCTGTTGCCACATTTCTAGTGAAGTTGAAGTTGATTAAGGACACTGTTTAAGTCTTCATTTGTGACAAAATCTGGATTTCTGGAAACAGATATCCAATAAACTTATATTCATAAAAACAAAGGAGGCATCAGGGCATGAAACATAGGACAAATTAACTTTGGTATTCTGTGGCACCACTGCAGGTCATATGATTAAGCTAGGTGTGTGTATAGAGCCAAGAACCCACATGATCTCAAAAACAAACCCAAATATTAGAGAAGGCAAAAAAGCATGTGCATTCATATAACTTTTATTACAGTTTATTGTTATAATTGTTCTATTTTTTAGTTATTGCTGCTAATCTCTTACTGTACCTAATTTATAAATTAAACTTTTTGTCATTGATATGTATATATAGGAAAAAAAACATAGCATATATAGAATTCAGTACTATCTGCAGTTTCTGGCATCTGATGCGGTCTTGGAACCTATACCCCATGAATGGGTGGGGGGCGGAGACGCTACACATTTTCTAAAAAGTACAAATTCCATAAAACTCCCCCCCTTAATCTTCACAGTAAAGAATGACTATATCACATTTAAACTCATTTCCATATTAATGCCTTTACTTAGGTCATCCTTCTGTACAGACCCAATTGGAATACCATTAGCATTTTTGATGACATAGTATGTTGATAAGGGGGGGTATATGTATTTCAGGGCATATAGCAATTCATACTCCAAGATCACTATTTCTAAAAATGCATTTTTAGGACCCTTGGCTGAGATGTTTCTACTTCCTTCCCAACCATCCTTGAGATGTAGTACCCAAATACCACCCTAGCTTTTCTCCTAGTCCTGATTATGCTTCATTAACTCTTAAGTTTATAGCTTGACACATATTGTCAGGCCGTAACTTAATAATCTTTTGTCATTAGATCATAAATTCATTGAGAATATCAACCCCCCCTCCCTGCCCTGCCCTGCCTGGTTTTGTTCACTACCATAGAAGAGGACAAAAGTAACCATTTCCTATTACTCACTACTCACTTTAGGTTCATTGTCTGGGACCCCTGTAATAAAAAAGTATACAAATTTATTTAATACGAATTTCATGTGACATGAGAGCCTTCATAAGGAAATGAAGACATGAAGAAACAGCGAAACTTGAGTGTGTTTATGCTAGGTTTGATGAAAGAGTAGAAAGTCTTCCCCTGTCCTGGAATAAAGGATTAAGAGTTTACTGGGAGAAACTTAGCAAGGACTGTTAGTTCAGATTTTTCTCTGTGTCCCTTCATCTCCAGTGAGGGGAAGAGTAACGATAACTCTCAAATGGGGGTCTTAGACCTTCAGAGAGAGGTGAGAGGTGGTCAGAAAATCCTTCCTGCACAAGCTGTTTTCTCAAATTTCTTTAAATATTATGCTAGTGTGCCATATTTTGGCGGCGTGTTCTGAACTTTGTCATTATTATCTTCACAGTACCTTATAACTCTGCTGTAACTCTAGGTGCTCAATAAATGTTTAAATGCCTTTGTTTTTTTGTTATTGAAAAATGAAACTTAGCTCCTAGTTAATAGTAGGTAAAGGCCAGGCCTTCTGCTAATCTGGATCACCCAAGGGAACTGAGCACATAAGATTAAATGCTGGCTGATTGGATATAGTGAATCTTTGAGTTTCTGCTGTATTGAAGCACACTGTGCTGAGAACAGGGGATAGACACAAATGATTGGCACTTCTGTTGTCTTGGCATTTTTGTTTGGTAAAGTAGAGTGTAGTTATAAGTAACAACAACAACAACAACAACAAAATACCGTATTTAAGAGTGAGCTCTGGAGGCTGACCTAGATTCAATTTCTATGTCTACTACTTAGTACCTGTCTCCTTTAGTAAGTTGCTTGGTCTGTGATCCTCACTTTCTTCATTTTATAAACAAAGCCCTCTGCCACCTCATAGGTTGTTAGAATCTCTAAAAATAGATACTAACCGTTTTGCACAAACCTTAGTTTCTTATTATTACACAATAATGACATATACTTTTTGCTAAGACCAAATTAAGAGTTTGTAAAGATTACCCTGGACAAACAGCAAAGTTTTGTGGAGTAGGTGGCATTTAAATGGATTTTGAAAAATTGATAGAATTTATAGGGTGACAAGCATGGGGCAAGATTTCAATTGAAGGGTGATATATGAACAAATAAGAAAGTTGGGAGAATGTAGGATGTGTCCTAAAAGTAGAAATGCCCTTCAGTAAACTCACATTTCCACTCCTCCTACTGGGTTGTTGTCTGTTGTTATACAAATATTGCTTCCTTCCCCACTAACCTCCCCATTGTCTTTCAAATCATGACTTTCTGAATTAACCACTCCTGCATTCTGAGTATCTGTTGCCTCCCTTCTCACATCCTTGATTTCATGCTTCTTGAGAGTAGAATATTTTATTCATTTTGGCTTGTTCAACCCTTTGTATTGTCCCTGGCACTCAGTAAATGCTTAATTATTTCAGTTGGTGAAACAGCAAATGAATGATCCTGATTAAAAACACTTTCAACTAAATTTTCAACAAATTAAACATGAATTTTTGAAATAGATTTTGTCTGAGACCTTTGTGACTCCCCTGAATTTGTGAATACCTTTCTCACGTTATGTTCTCATTCAGAAAGTTGGGGGTAATGAGGACTTAAGGAAATTGAATTATCCATTTAATTGCATTTTGTGATGTACTTCAAACGTTTTTAAGTGTTTCTAGGAAGTACTTGCAATTCAAAGGAAATGCATAGTGTAATCCTAAAACAAATTTTGGTATTAAAAAAATGTTGACAATATCATCTACCTGTTTACATTTTGGATTTTAAACATCATCTTTTTCTCAAGTCAGCAGACTGACAGCAGTTGGGAGACAAATGCCCTAGTTCCAGCTATAATCAACTCCCTAATGCATCCTTTCATTGACTTCTTTCCTTCTTATCTTACTTCTCCACTTCCTTTTGGGTGTTTTCTAGGGTAACTTTCCAAAGAAACTGAAAGTTCTGAAACCTTTATCTCAGGGTCTACTTCTTGGGAAATACAACCCAGGACTGTATGGCAAGAAACATTTTACCTTAATAATAGTTTAAAATTTTTAATGTTTTAGTAATCAGAGAAATTTGTAATTTAAAATATAGAATTTTAGAGAAATTTGTTCGTAACAATCAGTGTGAAAATTTTAGAGAAGATTTATTAAAACAGATTTGCTTAGTTATTGGTACAACATATACTAGATATTCAAATGTTTGCCTTTCTTGAAGAAAGGGATTAGGTAGGTAGTTCCTATTTGGAGACCAGAGGTAAACTGAGTCAGGATAAGTGTTGGTATCTGTCTGTTTCATACTGCATAAGGAATCAGAGGTGATTAAAGCCCAAAATAACCCATGTTATTTTAGCATGTGATTTCTTTCTTTCTTTTTTTTTTCCAGATGTTCAAATTTGTCTAGGTTTATATTGTGCATTTCCTTTGAATTCTAAGTGCTTTCCTAGCAATGTTGAACATAAGATTAAAAACAGTCTAAAAAGCAGAAAGAATGCAGAAGCAAACGAGAAAGAATAGGATAGCATAGTTTGAGCATTTTCTTCTTAAAAAATAGTTTTTAAAGTTTTTAAGTTTACTGATAGAATTATGCTGGTAATTTTTAGATTTCAGGGCAAGTTTGATTTAGTAGAAATCAGAATCTCTATGTTGATTGAATTCTGTGCCATATATTGACTCATCATTGTTATTTTGCTGTTTAAAAGTATTTTGTAAATCTATTTTAATGCATGTTAGAGTTTTAAGAACTTAAAATATTTTGGATACTACATTTTATAGTAATAACATCATATGCATTAGATATAAATGGTTTTCCTAAAAGTCTCTTTTTCCCTTCCTTTGTAGAATGCTGCCTTTTTATATGGTCTTGGTTTGGTCTACTTCCATTACAATGCATTTCAGTGGTAAGTTGACATAAAATAATAACTCCAGTTGTTCCCAGTAAATAGCTTCTTTGGTTTGATTTTGCATGATGCTGTGTGTATGAGCATGTGAATATATACATACACATAGTATATACAAAATATTTTAGTGTTAGTAACCCTACATTTTTCAGTAGTCTATTGAAATGATTAGATTGTTCCTTCAGATGTATTGACCCACCTTAGATTATTAGAGTTGTGTAAATAGAAGAATCTGATATAAGATGCTGGTCAAAGAAGGTTTAGATTAGGAAGTGTTTTGAAATTTTTCACGCATTATACACTGGTAATCCTCAGGTTAATTTGAACTAAGGAATGATTATGATCTCAGCTCTCAAGATCTGTGGGTAAATGATCCATGATGACCAATATTTTTATTGGTTCATGATGACCAATATTTTTTTTACCTTTTCTGACTCCTCCCTGCCATACACTGGCTAGCATTTTACAATTTCTAATAACTTGGTACCAGTTCATAAACTCTCAGTTCTCTCTTCTATAAGAAAAATGGTAACACTTCAGAGTTAGAGATTAATTATGATAGCAGTGCATAAGATTTTATGAAGCGTGGGGCTCTGTTACTATGACCTTTGTCCCATTGTTGTTACCGATAGGTCCTCTAATGGAAAGAATATAGAATTTGAGTTGGAAGGTTGGTATTCTTGTTGCAACATTGCCACTTACTTTGCTCTTGAGTCAAAATAATTTCCCTAGGTTTGTTTCCTCATTTGTTTATAAAAAAAAAAAAAGAAAACTACATTGTAATCATATGCCTCTTACAGAATTTGAATCCTCTAATATGATAATGGACATTTTATGAATTGCAAAGTCTTGCATAAACTTTTCTAAAAATTTGAAGTGTATCTAACTTTGTCAAAGCCCCTTCTGTGCTCCAGAATTTTAAGCAAAGTGGGTGCTATGAGACAGTCTAGAGGAGGGTGATTGTGTGTTTGGCTGAAGGTTATAATTCTTTTATGTACTTGTTGTGTATCCTGAGTTTTAACTACAGAACTTCCACTTGTTCATTAGTGTTGATTTAATATGGTGGCCATAAGAATGAAACTGTGGACGTGACTGACTTTTCATCGTATGATTTTTTTTTTTCTTTCCCTACTTGGATCTTATATTTTGGTCCTATTGACTTTTGATCATGTATGGACACATCACATTATTAGAGAGCCCTTTTGTGTATAGAGAGGATTATAATCCTTCAGAACACTGCTTTTTGGAAGCCAATAATTGATCTTCATAAAGAAGCTCTGAATTTTTCTCTTAAATTATTCCTTTATAGCAGTCCTAAGTTAAACCTCCTAATATGATGTTCAGTATTTCATATTTAAAATGAAGGATAAATTAGAACCTGTTAGTTTCCTGAAGATCCTACTCATAGATTTCAAAACTCTAATGTAGAAGTGGTCTTAGAGATAATTTGTTTCCCCTTTTTTGCATGTAGAGAAAGCAAGATGTGTTTGTTTTCTGTATCACATAACTGTTTAGTGGTAGCGAGCGGCAAGCTTATACTCAGTTCCTGAGGCATGCACACAGGTATGCACAAACACACCCACGTTTCCTTGTGTATTCTTTAAGTTTGGAGATTAACAAGTGATTATTTTTAATCAGTATTTGTAGTTGTTGTCTTGGGGCACATTGATAGTCTTTATGGTGTGCCAGAAATAATTTAGGTGAAAACCAATGCAAGAAACTCTTAACAGTTGGGGAATGAATATGTACACCTCATACCAGCTCAGCTAGTTTTTTTTCACATACCAGTGGTAACTTCTGAGCTTCCCTCTACATTGAAGATAAGAACATAAAGATAGTGAGGTAAAACTGTCATCAGTTCAAAATTCAATTGCTTTAATAATTGAATTTGGGGATCATGTTAAGGGTCTTGTAGCTGTGGAAAATTATTACCTTTTTTGATTCCTTACCTATATAGAATTTCTGTATATTTTGGTTGACTTAAGAGGTGAAATTGAGTAATAAAAGGATAATGCAATGTCTGAATTAATAAGTGCCCTCTGCTTTATTGATCTTGTCTTAGTCACCACCATTTTCTCATGTCTTAAGTTTCAATGCTGTAGCTGCTTCCTAAAATAATATATCTTAACACGTTATCTATGAATTCACCCTGGCTATGTGTTTTCTCTCTTACTGATTAAATGTTCTTTCACAGACTTAGCATTTCTGCATTAACTTGCTGTTTCTTGAAAAGCCACAAAATTAGAAAGCATGGGGTAGTGCTTAGGGAGAGGTTTAGAGTACAGTTTTAAGTGATAGGAACTCAGGTTAAAGCTAGTTTTGTGTTTTATTTGTGGATGCCTATTGATTACTGGGGTTAGGAAATTTTAATTACACACCTGATTCTTTGAGGGTTGTTGAGCAATATTTCTAGAGGAGAGATTTTTTTTTTTTTTTTTGTATTGTCAACTTAGAGAATTTACCTAGGATGTGTCAGTGTTGTATTTCTGCTTCATGTGTAATTTAAGTAAAATTAGATATTTGGTTATGGTGTCTGTTGGCATTGGATGAGATTACATATTTTATAATAATGTGTGACCAACATGTGAATTTGACTTGGTTAATTTTAACTTGGTTAAAAACAATTTTTTTCAACTATAGTATTACTACTAACCTATTTGCTTCTTGTCAGATTATGCTACCCTTTTTCTTTTGGAGTTGATTCTGTTGGTCAGCTTTTAGATTAGCTCAATTATTTGGTCAGTTTTTTCAGTTTCAATTATAGCCTCTTTTTGGAGGAGCCCATATCAGAAAGTAGTACATTACAGCATCTATTGCATCCTCCTTGAACTTTATCTGATTAATCAACTACATTAGTATTCTACTCAGTAATCTGGGATCAGACTTTAAAAAGGATTTCCAGAAGAAGAAAGAAACACGTAGAAGCATGTGGTAGAATATCTACAGCAAAGAACCAGAAACTGGTCTTTATAAAGCCATTCCTTTACATGTGCATGTATATCAGCCCCATGCCCTCACTTGTTCAAGAAGGTAGGAAATTGCCACCTGAAGGGGTACCTTGAATCCGATTAGTCTTTGGGAAGAAATCTGTACCCTAGAGTGAGAGGAAGTGAAATACAGAGAAAGGAAAGACTTACAGAAAAAAGTACCTTGCCGGGGTTAGGGTTTTTAACAATAAAACTGAAGGAAACAAACTTTTCTTCCCAGTACAGCCTATAGCCATATCCTAAATATATCTCCTTAAAAAGCATTAACACCTGTCTTTGGCCTATAGCCTTTTGTGTTCTTTTGAATATCAGAATATTCTGTGATACAGGCATAGAATTATAGAAATTAGGTTCCCAAATCTGATTGACAGGCCTGATAAGCAAATGTAGTGATCATTATTACTTTTTCTTCAAAAAGGATTAGGGGAAAGGAGCACACATGAGTTCAAAAAGAAATATTAACACCTAGTTAGTAAAGTTTCTTTATAATTCATTTCCCTACAACACTGTACTAATCATAGGTGTTCCTAAAGAGTGTCAGAATTTCTGTTCTCCAGTATGGTCAATGCTTTGGGTGTAGTAGGGAAAAGGAATAGTGAATTTAGTGATGATCTTAAAGCTTTTGATGGAATGAAAGATAATAGTGCAGAAATAAACCTTACGTAGTTGTGATACCATTGATTTCTGAGGCTTCTCTAGCATGGGGTCTGATAAAAACAATTTAATGTACAGGTTTGAGCTATTGTAATATAAACATGTTCTTATATTAAAAGTTTAATTTTATTTCCATTAAAGTAAAGCAATTGATGTTAACTTGTTGAGTTTCTGGACACTTCTGTTTTGAAAAAACTAGCAGATTTAACTAAGACAGTTCTGTTGAAGTTATGCTTACTAGTGACACAAAGATTTATAGAATTCTTAATTTAATTTTGACAAATTAAACTTCAGGGAAACTATAGGTAAAAACATAAATCTTGCTGTAAGGGAGGGATAAGAGTATCCCAGTGTTTAGGGTAATAAAATGAAGACTGTGTAGAGAAAGCAAAAGAGGTAATAAATACATTATCAAACATCCATGTCAGTAAACCCATGCATGATCTTTCTAACCTAGCCTCACATTTACCGTTCTTTCTGATTCAACCTCAACCTTCTAGCATAGTGTTCCTCTAAATATATTCTTTATACTAGTCACATTGTATTAATATTTCCCTTAAAATGTCCTTAGTATTTTATTTATTTATTTTTTAACACTGTGACTTTGTGGGTACCATTCACTGTTTGGTCTGCCTTGTCTTTCTATTTCCACTTTATGAAATCTTACCTACTTTACTCTGATTATGTCACCAAATCTTTCTCATTGTATCATTTTAAAAGAATCTCTACATTTCTCAATATGTATGTGTGAAAATGTGTTGTGTGTATATTATTATTATTACTGATTTAGAGCTAGAATATTCGTCTTTTAATCAGTGTGGAATGTTGTACAATTAGTTCATTTACTCTTTCATGTATCCCTGAGGGAAATCTCCCCTCAGCTTTATTAACCCCAGAGAACTTAAAGTTTTATTATTCCTCTTTCTAAGGGTACTAAAACTGTGCTAGGGACATTTAGTTAATAATAGTATTTTTATTACAGTTATAGAAGAGGGCTTTTAAAAACTGTGACTTCCTAGAAATTTTATTGAAAATGACCATTGGGTTAAAATACATTCGGCATGTGCATATGTTTTTTGGAAGTAGTACTATTGAAGTTTTGCCTTACTTATCGTTTTCTTCTTTAAATTGCTAACAATGGTAGACATTAAATGAAAATAATCTAGACTGAAAAAGCTATAGAAATAATTTTGGTGCTATAAACTTTTTCAGATTATAATTTAAAATGCCAATAATGTACACAGCAACATGCACTTTTTGGTTGCAGTAGAGAATATGCTTTAGGTACTGAAAAAAATTATGAATCTTTCCAGCATTGTATCATATAAATGTATTTTGTAGTTTTTGGTAGCCATTTCTTACGTTCTAAAATTCTCTGTCAGCCAAGCGGTCTGAAGTCAGCCGAAATTATATGTGTTGGTGATTTAGTAATTTGTGCTGCAGAGACCATGTTCTGGCTACATTTATTTTGGTGAGATATGAATGCAGTCAAATGACAACCAAAATTCAGAACATTAGCTATGTTTTCTACCTGTCTCTTTCCTTCATTCCCTCTTCCCTTGTCCCACATGTGCTTGTTTTGTTGTTTCCCTGGGATGGGAAAAACTGGAAAACACACACACACACACACACACACACACACACACAACACACACGAGAGAAAAATGGGTGAAAATTTAGAAAGAAAATAAATTTTGACATTTGAAAAATTTATCTTGTCTAATATCACCTAATAAGATGAGGGGAAGTGATCAGTAAAAGGACTGCAGAGTTTCTTCACCCCAACAGGAAGTCCTATCAATTAATTGTAAAAGTGATGGAATAGTTGACATCTATTAACTTTAAACCTGTTGCTGTGTTATTTAGAATATTAAAAATAAAAGAACACTGTGGACCTTAAGGAGTAGACTTAAAAACAACTGGAGACAGTACACCAATAGGTAGAAAATAAAATGATTTGATTATAGAAAACTTCTAGTTAGCACTAAACAAAAAGCAGTTAATAACTGAGTTTGGGTGGTGAGTCTTGAAGGTATTAGTGGATTTAGAGGAAGCTAAAAAATGAAAATATTACAGATCAGCAGAGTATAGTGAGAAGAAGCAGTGAAACCAAGGGGGCCCTTTTTTGAATGAAGAAATTCCTGAGATAGCAAGTTCACGAATGAGGAGGAACAGTGTTAGGGCATAACCAGGAATGAAGTTAAATAGGTACTACTCACAGATCTTAAATGAAACATGGAGATAGGATTAAGTTGTTAGTATCGTGGTTATTAGGCAGTCATGAGCCACACATATTCAAGGAAATAAATGCAAGTTAGAGCAGAGGGAGAAAGTCCTTAAAGAGTTTATTTCTGTAATCTGGTAATGAGTTACTGAAGATTGGGTTCATTGAGATATTGAATCTGAAATGAATTTTGAAACAACAACAAAGAAAACTTGATTGGGATATATAATGGCTGCACCTTGTCCTGAGTACTTTTAATAGAACTTAAAGAAGAAACATAGGCCGGGTACAGTGGCGCATGTAGTCCCAGTGACTTGGGAGACTGAAGCAGGGGGATCCAAGTTTGAGGCCAGCCTCAGCAATTTAGCAGAACCCTATCTGGGGGCGGCATGGGGGACAGCGACTGGGGATGTGGCTCAGTGGTAAAGAACCCCTAGGTTCAATCCCCGTACGAAAGGACCCCCCCCCAAAAAAAAAAAAAAAAAAACCCAACCAGATCCAGCCTAGTCTATCTGTACTATATGTTTTTGCTTCTAATAGTACCCTTCCACCCACCCCAGTGTGGTAACATAGAGAATATGTTAAAATAGACCAATGTACTTGTGTGACATTTTGAACCAAAAGGAAGACACATTTGTGTTGAAGGCACTCTGATGGTCTGATGGAGTAAGATATCTACAAATACTATATTTAGGGAAAAGGCTGTAATAGAATATGAGACAGAGAAGGAACTATTTCTCCTGAGGGGTTGCTACTCATGTTCTCTATTTCTCCCCCCTAACTTCTCAGTTTCTTTATTCCGGTCTCCACTTTTGCTGTCTTCTACTTTCCATTCTTTTTCTTTCAAGTCTGTGATTCAGGCCTGCCTGGGGCACATATGGACGTTGCTTTGTTCTAAACCCATTCATTCCATTAGATAATTTTCTGACCCTTATCATAAGATAAGATTATTAGGACATTATAAAGAATTATCTATGGTTTTTATTACTACACAATATACTAGGCCCAAAGAGAAGTGCATAAATCGGAAGTGTACATCTTGGTATTTTAAGGTAGACATTCATGTAACATTACAAGACATTTATCACCTCATTCAAGAAATAAAATATTACCATCACCCCAGAAGCTTCCAAAAGCTCATTATTGCTTCAGTTGTTCTCTTCCTTTTCCTTTGTTTTTTTGTTTTGTTTTGTGTGTGTGTGTGTGTGTGTGTGCGCGCGCTGGTGATAAGCATATATTCTATCATTGAGTTATGTCCTCTTCCAGCCCCTCTTCTTAACCTACCCCCCCATAAATGTGTTGTCTTCCCCCTTCCACACGTGTGTGCATTGATTGAAATAGTAGGCCACCTTTGAATTAGAATGTTAATTTGCCCCAGTTTTTTCCTGTCAGCCCTTTGATCCCTCTCTACTGCCTCAAAGTCTGTGTATATCGTATAATAAAACATGTGCATACCCACCCACTTAAACCATCTAGTAGATGGATACCGTAGCTCGTCTTCAAGTAGGTTGAGTACTGTCATAACCAGGTGTAGAAAAGTCGGATGCCAGACCTGTGCTCCATCTCCCCTCACCTCTGACTTTCCTGCCAATAAATGCTACCTTTTAAAATTCTTAATTTTATAATGAACATGTATATAACCACACATATTTCTGGAAATAAGTAAGATGTGAATCCACCAAAATAAACTTCCTAAACACACATGAGTTATTTTTGTGACATGATATTTTGAATTTTTTATATAAAAGTCTGGTTTTTGTTTTGAAGACATCTAGGATTCAAAATAACTACCATTAAGGTTTTTAACAGTAGAGCTAATTGTTAAAAAAAACTTTGCAAAGAATATATTTGTGTTTGGGAGAAATTTTAAATTACGTAGAGGTATTTAAAATGACATCTAACAAACATACTATTATATCTGGTATTATAACTTTTAAAATTCAAACTAGACAGTTTTATCATTGCTACTCATTGTTGAGTAGTAGCAATAGAAAATGTATTCAGTGAAAGCCTCCCCCCATTTGTTCTACTGGTAATCAAAATCTTTTATGAAAGATAGTGTTAATTTAATGTAAATATAGAGCTCGGACAGTGAAGTGAAGAACCCAGAAACAGATCCACATGAATATGAACATTTAATTTAGGACAAAGTAACACTGTAGTATTTTTGATTAAGGATGATGTTTACTATAAATGGTTCAGGACTATTGGACATTAGTGTGGAAAACATGAAAACTGATCCCCACCTCACATAATAGAAAAGATAAGGTACAGATGGATTGTAAATCTAAATAGAAAAGACAAAAATATAAAGTTTTAAAAATTCCTGTTTTTATGGAGTAGACCAGAAACAGAATTAATCCCACTGCTTCAGAAACAACACCTTCCTTTTTTTTTTTCTTTTTTTTTGGAACCAGGGATTGAACTCAGGGACACTCAGCCACTGAGTCACATCCCCAGCCCTATTTTGTAATTTATTTAGAGACAGGGTCTCACTGAGTTGCTTAGGGCTTCGCTAAGTTGCTGAGGCTGGCTTTGAACTCGGGATCCTCCTGACTCAGCCTCCCAAGTCGCTTGGATTACAGGAATGTGCCACCCCGCGCCCGGCTCAGAAACAACACCTTCCTATCTGCCTTATCCTCTCTCCCCCAAGAAATTCCAGAAGCAATGAAATCAGTTATTCACATTGTGAATTTTATTAAACCTCATGAAACAATGTTTGAACCATTTAGAGTAAATTTAACTGATTTTTCATTTTCTCTTTTTATATAAGATTAGATTATATACCTTTAAGGCCAAGTCCCCCTTTCGGTTTTTTCCTTATGATTTATTCACATCATTTTTATAAAATTGACATTTCCTTTAAAACAGTATCGCATAAAACAGAAATTTTACTGTACTACCAAGCAAAAATTAATGCACGTGTTAAAAAGTTAAGATATCTTATGTCTATATTCTTTCAGGGCAATTAAAGCATTTCAGGAGGTGCTTTATGTTGATCCCAGCTTTTGTCGAGCCAAGGAAATTCATTTACGACTTGGGCTTATGTTCAAAGTGAACACAGACTATGAGTCTAGTTTAAAGGTAGGTTGTTGGGTTTTTTTCAAGATACAATGTTTCATTTCTGTTTTTGTTGTTTGTTTGTTGTTAAATATTAGAGCATAGAGAAATGTTGGAATTTATATTGGCAAAAAGAAAATTTGAAATTTTGGTGATGGAACTGTTTATCATCTCTGAACCAGAAGGTACATAAGGTTGGGTTTTAGGATACAAAGTAGTAATGCTAAGGTTTTTATGGTAACTGATTATACTGTTAAACCTGCACTTTGTTTCTAAGTTTTGACTAAGGTCTGTCATCATAAAAGGATGATGCACATCTGAGTAACTCCCCTCTAAGTGATTTGTCCCTGTAGAGGTCAAAAGCAGCTACTTAATGATGCTGTATCTGTGACCCCTAGCCATTCTTTGCATAGTCTCAATAAAAATATGTTCAAGTTTCCAGCAGGGTTTGTTTTATGTCTGAATTCTAAAAAGGAAATTCTCAAGGCATTTGGACTGCTGGTTTGTGAGCATTAAGATTGTTGGGAAAAGATAATATGTTGTTGATTAAATATCTTACTTCCTACCTACTAAAGTTTGAGATTTCTCCAGTTTTTCTTTCTTCATTGAATTTCTTGTGTTGTCTGTGCCTTCACTTCAGGTCTCACTGAGCTTTTCATGAAAATAGTGCTTCCCTGCATGCAAATTGCAGTTTGCAAAGATCAGAAGTTTTAGGAAAAAGCTTGGGTTTTTTTTTGTTTTTTTTTTTTTTTGTTTTTTTTGGTGAATTTGTAACTATTGATAAGGGTTATTGTATTCTAAATATCCCCATTGCATGCTGTCTTGATTCTAAAGGTTTGTGTATGGGCAGGGTCAAGCAGGAAGATAAAGAATAACTTTATAGTGGGTTATAATTTGAACTAAGAAGGAACTACTTAAGTTTTTTTTTTTAAACTACCTAAGACTGCCTAATTGTTTCAATTTTTAGTGTAGAAAATTATGCAAATATTGTTTGTTTGTTTTTTAACCATTAATGAGTTTTTTACAAAACAGTGCTGATGGTAGGACAAGAGCGATATACAACTAAAAATACTAAGAAAGTAAATTGTGAAAAATTTAGATCACAGTGGTTGAAGGTAAGTGCAGTTGAGGAATAAGTCCTAGGTAACTATAAATGGTGCAGGAGACTAGCAGCTGTCTGGAAATTAGCAATTTTCTTCATATTTAGAGCAGCAAACTGTGGGATGTCAGTGGATTTGAAATGAAAAATAAATTCAGATATGCCACCTTGGGTATTTTAACATCTCCTTCACAGTTTCCATTAGCTATCAAGAATTCTTAACATGTCTTATAGTACAAAATAAATTTATTTGAGCATTTTCAGTATTGTCACAACATGACTATTATGCTGCAAAAGGTTATTTGGTAGCAGTTTGGTAAATGTTACTCAGGAAATATATTTGGGAACGGAGAAATTAATCAGATGTGTCCTAAATTATGGAATTTGACTACCTCTGAAAACCAGTGCGGTGGTATCTTAAATAATTCTATGGCTGCAAATCTGCTTTGATCAAGGTGGCAATATTTAAAATCCCTTTAATCAGGGGAAACAATACCCTATAGCTAATTGAAAGTGTCCCTACTTCATTTATGCTGAACCAAAACATTCTTTTTTTTAATTAATTTATTTTTTAATTTTAGGTCATTGTGCACAAATGGAGTACAACTATCATTTTTCTGGTTGTACACAAAGTAGAATCATACAATTTGCATATTTATACATATACATAGGGTATAGATGTTCGTCTCATTCTATTATCTTTCCTTCCCTACCCCCTCCCCACCCCTCATTTTCTTCTATACAATCCATCCCTTCTCCACTCTTCCTGTGCCTTCCCCCACCCCCGCTATGTGTCATCAACCACTTATAAGAGAGATCATTCAGCCTTTGGTTTTTTGGGATTGGCTTATTTCACTTAATATGATCTTCTCCAATTCCATCCGTTTACCTGCAAATGTCATAATTTTATTATTCTTTATGGCTGAATAATATTCCATTGTGTATATATACCGCAGTTTCTTTATCCATTCCTCTATTGAAGGGCATCTAGGTTGGTTCCACAATCTAGCTATAGTGAATTGGGCTGCTATAAACATGATGTGGCTGCATCACTGTTGTATGCTGATTTTAAGTCCTTTGGGTATAGGCCAAGGATAGGGATAGCTGGGTCAAATGGTGGTTCCATTCCAAGTTTTTGAAGGAGTCTCCATACTGCTTTCCAGAGTGGTTGCACCAATTTGCAACCCCACCAGCAATGTATGAGTTACCTTTTTCCCCACATCCTCGCCAACACCTATTGTTGCTTGAATTCTTTATGCCACTTTTATTTGTTTAAGCATAAGTTAAACTGACAAAACTTTTAAGTCTTGGTGACCTTAGCATTTGTTAAAAATACTTGGAGCTTTCTTATGTCTATTTCATTTGTATGAACGTAGAAAAGAATTGTAAGAATCCTTGATATTTCTCTTCCTTATAATGTGAAGGTTTCATTTGATTTTTTTTTAAAATCTCATCCTGATATTGGCTTTTTTAAATCTTAATATCTTCAATTTTATTACCGTGTTTCTTTTTTTACTTTTTTTTTTTTTTTTTTTTAGTTACACCTAACATTAGGATTCATTTTGACCCAAAAGCATGGAATGTAATTTGCTCTAATTCAGTCCCCTCCCCACCTCCCTCCCCCTCCCAGTTCCCTTCCCTCTGCTCTACTGATCTTTCTATTTACTTATAGTTGTTGTTTTTTTTTTAAATTAATGTCTTGTGTATATACATGATGGTGAGATTGTGGTATATTCATATATATATTTTATATATATATATATACATACACACACATACACACAACTTTGCTATGTATCATCTTTTTTAAGTCAACTTTTTTTTAAAATTTTGATTCATTGTCTACAAACGGGGTACAACTATCGTTTTTCTGGTTGTACACGAGGTGGAGTCACAACATTTGCGTAATCATACACGTACATAGGGTAATGATGTTTGTGTCATTCTATTATTTTTCTTTCCCCCACTCCCTCCCCACCCCTCATTTTCCTCTATACAGTCCATCCTTCCTCCATTCTTGCCTCCCTCCCATCCCCCGTTGTGAATCATCATCCACTTATCAGAGAAGTCATTCGGCCTTTGGTTTTTTGGGATTAGCTTATTTCATTTAGCATGATATTCTCCAACTCCATCCATTTACCTGCAAATGCCATAATTTTATTCTTTATGGCTGAATAATATTCCGTTGTGTATATATACCACAGTTTCTTTTTTGGCTTTTTAAGCCTCCTTTGTCCAGCATTTATTTTAAGGAAAATTTTGGGCACCAGTATTTTTATTTGAGGACAAGATATTTCGGTTTATGAATATAAGTACTTAGCGTTCAGTGTGAGGGGAGGCAGGAATGAAAAGGAATGATAGGCTCCTTTCCCCTTAGATTGCCTCCAAATTTCCTGACTAGTTCTTTATTTTCATCTGGATTGATGTGGAGTTCTGTTGACCTTTCCATCATGTAAAGCCGTTTCCTAGCACAGTGTTGGCATAGGTGCTTCTTAGGTTACAACCTCAGGAACTCCAACTCAAGCTGGTTAAAATAAGAAAAAAATAGTAGCGCATACATGAAGTCCAGGCTTCAGGATTGGTTGATTCAGGTGATCTAAGATTTCACAAGGTATTCATTTTCTTTTTAGTTCTGTATTGACTTAATTCAGATAGCTTTCTTTGATAATGTAACATCATAATCCTATTTACCTCACAAGAGGTAAGATGGTTGCCATGTGCAACAAAAGTGTAATGTTTCCTTTTTCATGTCTTATATAGAAAGACATTGTCAGAAAGTGGCTTATGTGCTTAGCGTAGTGCTGGATTACAATAAGTGCTCAATAAATGATGATGATCAACATTTCGTGGGGAAAAAAAAAAAGGTCCTGGCTTTCTATGGATCTCTTCAAAAATATTTTCCCTTGTATTTCATTGGCTAGATATAGGACACATGGCCATTTCTAATTGATTTCCTTTTCAAAGGAGATGTATTTACTCTTAGATCAGATGTGTCCAGTCTTGAAGCAGGCTTCAGATGTTCAAGTCCCTAAATATACTGTTTCTATATGATGGAGGAGTGAAAGGTAGGTAAAAAGGATATTGTGATGTGGGGGGTGATGTGAGCAATCTGTCCCTTACAAATCAGGTCATCTCTACCTTACTTCCTCTCCCTGTGCCTGAAGAGGGATGTAACATGTATAATATTTCTCAGATGGTAATATATTTAAATAAAATGCAATTTATTTTCATAATAACTTTCTTCTTTTCACCCACATAAGAAATGTATCCGAGGGCCTCCTGTTTTCTATCTGTCATACCGGAAATAACATTTGTCACAAAAATGTATCTCTGAAACAGATTGATTCTGTTTTGGTGCTGTGTGAAGAGCTCTTAGAGCAAGCAAATTTGGTTTTGAAATTTGACCCTGCCACATACCACATAACTAATTGTGTAACTTTGTATAAGATTCTTGACACTTTCGATTCTGCATCTATAGAAACCACATAATTGTATCTTCCTCACAAGACTGATGTAAACATGAATACACACACACATTCTGTATCTTGCAAACAATTTTTTTCCCAACCATTCTCAGTTTATCATCTAAAACTCCTCTAATTTGGGGCCATTATAGAGATTTTTTTTTTTTTAAGATCCATTTTCCTGTCCTAGAATTTAATTTTAGTATTTTTTGTCACTCTGCCCATCCTCAGAATTGTGAAGTTAATGCCGAGCTTACTTTTCAATAATATGATGCCATTTTTCCATTAAGTTTGCCAATAAAGATTTCATGTGTTTAGTGATTGTAGAGATATCAGTTCTTAATTTGTGAACTAGTTTAATGTTATCTGAATCAGAGCCCATTCCAGGGTGACATGTCATTCTACATGGTATTTTATTGTTGCTATTCTCTGCTTTAGATTATATCCCCCTACATGAGTTTAGTTGCCCATTTAACAGTTATTCAGGATTCTATTTCATTATCTTTTTATGATAGAAATGATGATTACTTACATTTGTTATATATTTGAAGCAGTATGCTATCCTTACCTCACTAAAAAAGTACACTAATTTTGACAAAGTTTTATACAGTATCCCTAATTTCCACATCCTAGCAGACTTAAAATTATTTCCTTCATGTGAAACTGGTAATGCAAAATAAGATATAATAACACTCATAGTCTTTAGTCAGTTAATGCCAATGTATGTTTAATTTAATGAGGATTATGTAAAAAATTTCCCTGATGTTTACATATTTAAATATTCCTAAGATCCATTAGCTTTAGAACTTTTTTGTATTTTTAAAGGTAGAGGAACTAAAAAGGGTAGTTTTTAAAAATGGGAACTTGCAGATGGTTGGTTATGGTGCCAGTATTAAAAGTCTCATCATTTGAAGATGGTAAATGCCGATGGAAGGGGTTAGTATGAAAGGAATAGGAAGATGAGAAGTACAGAGACAGTTCAAAGGAAGCAGGTTGAACTCACATGAGACTTGTGTGTTAGCTTGAGACCTTACCAGGAGTTGTTTCTTGCTTCTTGAATGGGTGGATAAATGAAATGGCAGAGGCTAAAAATGAGTAAACAGGTGCTCATATTGTGGGTCAGAAAAAATAAAAAAACACTGGTTTTATTTATCATCTCTTAAGACAAGAATACTTTTGTGTACAAAACCAATGCTGCAGTTGTTTTCTCAAGGTGCCCCAGCTCATCACTTGATTCAGCTGGTCTTCCTCTTAATTATAATTAATGTTAAATTTTTTTCTTTTTATTCTTTGGTGGTACTGGGGATGGAACTCAGGGCTTCTACATGATGCTAGGCAAGTACTCTACCACTAAGCTATATCCCTAGCCCTTTATTTATTTTTTTTTTTGAGAAAGGGTCTGGCTAAATTGGCTAGGCTGATCCTCAAACTTGGGATCCTCCTGCCTCAGGCATTTGCTTCTGTACCTGGCTTGACATGAAACTTCTGAAAGGATTAGTAATTCCACCTTTCTTTTTACCTTACTCTACTCTGGGAAATACCTCATTTCCAGGTACCTGATTTGATCTCATACCCTGCATAAAACCCAGGAATTTTTATTGTCATGTTTCTTATGCCAGTGTATTAAGGCAGAAGGATTGAGTGAAGGCCAGATATGTACCTCCTCTTAGAACCACTTTTGAAATCTGCAAAATGCCTCCTGTCTTTCATTATTTTCCTTATTAATGTAGAATGCACAGACCATTAGTTTCATATAATTAAGATATTGTGACCTCACGTCTATTGTAGAAATACTTGCTGAGAATTTTAATACTAGTTATTACTTTAATTTTATCTGTGCCTTAAGTTTCCAAAATAGTTTTAATGTTTCTTTGTAGATGCTTTCAGTATATTTTGGTTAGTTCAGTGTCTGTGGGTAAAGAAAGTTGATGTTATTTCTCCATACCTGCTCTGTCCTATTTCCTTTATGATGCTCAGTAACTTACTCTTCCATTTAGCATTTTGAAAATTCTGTTCTTGAGTGGTTTGATTTGAGAGATGGAGAGGGGCCTTACTGTATGACTTCCCCCTTTTTTAGGGGATTGGAAAAATCTGCTCATCCCCCAATAGCTTAGAAGAATATGGTGGGAACTTTAAAAATGTAAGATTTAGTCTTTATCCTGAGATTTGTCCTAAAACATGGTACCAAGTATACAAAAAATGCTTCAAGAAAAGATCTAGAGTTTTAGCATGTCATGGAACCAGTATTTGTAGAGTATGCATAGGAATCATGATGGGGGTGTGGGAGAGAGACAGACAGACTTCATTTAATGGATTTTTTACTTGAGTTTCCTCTGGTATTGGTTAGCAACATCACATTGCAGTTAGGATTAAGCTTATTCTTCATTACTACTGTATTCATCTTTAAATGCCTGGCAACTCTTAATACCATTCTTTCTGGATAAAAGTAGATACTAAAAAATATTAGGGCATTATTCTGGTAATCTTAAGAAAAAAATTTTTTCTTACTATTAGTGACATTGTGTTTCTTCCTTTATGGTTGGCAGGAGATTGGATTATGACTGAGGAAACTGCAAGCCACTTTTCCTTCCAGTGATTGGCAGTAGACCTCTGTTTTCACCTGCATATGATATCACTGTTCTTTTGACAGAAAATGGTCATTGCTGTTTATTTTATTTTCTGTCCATTTTCCCTCACTCATGGAGAAAAAAATCTTTGCTCTTTCCTTTTTCCACTGTTCATCAACTTGTACTTTACCTTGTAATCTTTTCTAGACATTATTATCTGATTACCTATACTAAGTGGCTTATCTAGTTTTTTAATAATGCTTTCTCTACTTCACTGTACTTACCCAATTTTGTTTTTGTTTGACATCTTTTTTGTTTTTGCATTGAGTTCTACTATATGCCTCCAATATATGAAATAGTAAAAATGACTGAAGTACTTTGTATTTCCAAACTGCATGTTTGTAAAGGACATGGCATATATGTGTAGTAACCATGCTGTCTGATACTGAGGAGTTAGGGTAATTTCAAGTTCCCCATGTTATAGGTTTCTCTCTTCCAATATGTTTTAAGTGCTGGATTAATTTCTAATTAGAAAGTGATTTTTTTCGTGTTTACCCATAGCAACTTAAATTTTGTAGTTATATTTGGTTTGAAATGCATCATTACAAAGCTGTCAATTTACCTAATGTCACATGAAACAAAACGTTACGTTGCAAAACATCTTTTCAGTGCAAATTGTTTCAGTGTCCTCTTTGTAAAATTTATATCATGTTCATCATGGTTGGTTGTGTACATATCAGTCTTCTTCTGATATATATGCAAATTGTTCACTGGATGGAAAGAACTTGAAAATGAAGTCAGTTCATATTCAGTTATTTGTATACACAGATTGGACACACACTAGGACCAGTTTTAGAAATTTCTGATCAGTTACATACCTATACTTTTGTAAAATATAATAGTAATATAGAATTGGGAAGCTAGATGGAATACCGAGTAGAAAAGATGATCAAGAGAAGTAGGATAAATGGGTTTTCAGAGCATGGATGAATGGGGAAAGCAGGAAGATCTCTAGGATAGAGATCTTAAGGAGATGTAAAAACTGACTCAGTGTGGGAAGAGGTTCCCCATTTATTTTCTTGGATCATTATATTGTTAACTAAAGTAAGGGATAGAAGACAGTAGCAACAGGTTTTGGATTTGGGAATTGAAAAGGCTCTGAATGGACATTATATTGAGTTGGGGATACCTGAGCGTATCCAGTGTTGGTGTAGGCAGATTTAAGTCTGGAGCCAAAAATCAGAGCTAGAAGTAAGATTTTGAACATCTCCAAAATACAGTATGTCTTGGTTTCCTTTTTGTTAATGAAATTTTCAGAAGAGAGCAGACTGGTTGAAACCTCAAAGGAGTAGCCTTTTTTGAGTGAACATTGCCAGGATCTGTTACTATTAGGAAGTTATTGGTGTGCAGAGGAGTCTATCCTAGGAACACTTGTAATAACTTTGTATTAAAAAATCAACAACTGAGTTTGAGGACTTTGAGAGAGCATCATTTAGATCAGTTTGGCCAGGAATGTGTCTTACAAACCCTATTAGAAATTACCAGTTTCATTCAGAGACCAAATTCCTAAAGTAAATATTGTACATCCTAAGACATTTCCCTGTTCTCATCCATTTTATCATAGACTTAGTTTTAGGAATTACCTTTGATTTGCAAGAGTACCTGTCACACCTTCACTTCTCTCACTTAAACAATTCATAAAACCCCATTTTCTAAGGACTCTATAAAAATAACTTAAGCTCTTTCCTCACCTTGAAGTAATTTTTAAATTTTTTTTCTCACTATTTTTTTTTTTTTTAATTCATTTGCAGAATTGTCTTTGTGTGTTCCCAGGGCAGGTTAAATTTTTAGAACTTTTATTAGCACATTAATTTTAGTGAACTCTGTGTAGACATGTACTCATAGTAGAGTGTCTATGTAGAGTAAAAGCTGGTAAAAGCTTGTTACCAACAAGTTATTCATAAAAGCATCTGTCTACCTTAATTGAATAGCAGTATTGACTACATACCCCTTATTTATGTGATCTGAAATAAAGGCCTCTGTGGGCACGCATACAATTTATTTTCTTGATATAATGATCTATTTTATTTTTTAATGTTTCTATTAGTGCATTATAATTATACATAATAATGGGGTTCATTTTGGCATAATCATATAAGCATGGAATATAATTTGTTGCATTTCAGTCCTCAGTAACCTCCCCACCCCCATTCCATTCCTCTACTCTACTTCCTTCTGGTTTTTTAAATTATTATTTTTTGGTTCTTTTTAGTTATATATGACAGACTCCATTTGATACAAGTATTCAAGCATGGAATATATCTTATTCTAGTTAGAATTCCATTCTTATGGATGTACATGGTTGTGGGATTTACTGTGTTGTTTTCATATATGTGCATATGAAAATTATACCAGATTCATTCCACTGTCTTCCTTGCTTCCTGCGCCCCCGCCCCCAATTGTGGGTTAGTATCCACATATCGGAGAAAACATTTGACCTTTGGTTTTTTGGGACTGACTTACTTCACTTAGCATGATAGTCTCCAGACCCATCCATTTGCTGGCAAATGTCACGGTCTTTTCTTCTTTATGGCTGAGTAATACTCCATTGTGCATACAGACTACATTTCCTTTATCCATTCTTCTATTGAAGGACACCTAGGTTGGTTCATAGCTTAACTGTTGTGAATTGAGCAAGCATATAATTTAAAAACTAAGAATAGTGTCATTTAACTCTTGAGATGTATTGGAATAATTTGCAGAATTTTTTTTTCTGATTTGCATGGCGTTATATCTCAACCCACTGAATCAGAACATCCTAGACTGGATCTGGAATCCAACATTGCTCTAAATTAATGATTCCTACATAAAACATAATTTGTCAATTAAGAAAAGTTATTTGATTGCTTGTCTTCAGGATTCAGAACACAGTTGCAGGACTTAAGAAGATTTGTAAGATAGTCACAGACTACGCAGCTAGTAATGAAACAATTTAAAGAGAAAGTCTTGAAATTCAAGTTTCACATGTAATCACATGAATATAGATTTTTCTTCTGATTTAGAGATCAAGTTCCATAGGCTAAAGAAGCAAAATAGTATAACATAATTTTGGAATATTGAACAAGCCAGAGGCTTTTAAAACAAAAGTTGACTTTGGTAATAAAGATGTCAACAAATTGTAATGAATCAAATCATGTTAAGTTGGATCAGAAGTGCTGTATGAAAAGATAATAACAAGGCGAGTGCTTTGCCTAGCATGCACAAGGCTCTGGGTTCAATCCCCAGCACCACAAAAGCAACTAAAGAGAATCACTGTAATGTTAAAAACACATCTGAGGTGAATCTTCTGCTTGGAAACCAGTTTTCTTTAGACTGTTTTTTGTAGGTTTGTATATAGTCTTTGAACTTCCAAGACCTCCATAATAACTGTTTTACACAGCAATGGTCAGTTTAAGGGCTGCAATATTTTGGTTTGAGTTGCAGGTGTTTCTGTTGATTGCAGGGATTGGCTCTGAGTATTTTACCATGATATTGTCAGGTTTGTGGGCTGGTTATTATAATTGATAGTCCTTTCCCTTGATTTATATGTCAATAGGTACATCTGTTTTGCATCTGGCTTAGATATTGGATATGAAGCTATGAGATCATGATATCCCCATCCTGGTCCCTCATCTGTCTTTAGTGTGATGAAAGGTGTGTCGGTGTTTTTTGTTATGTGGAATGGTTTTTGTTGGTTGTTCTTAAGTTTCTTATAAACACTTAGTAATTATTCTGTGTGTTCTTTCATTCTCATGCATGCTTTTGAATGTGTATTCTTTTATTGTGTAATTTTTCTCTGTTGTTTGGAAATATTTGAAATTTCTGCATTTAAGACTTTTAAATAATTATATAAAGTGTTATCAAAATTGTTCTTGTCAGGTTTCATTGTAGGATCTTGAATGCTGATAGATGTTCTTCCTATGGATTTTCAGTGAAATAGTAAGATTACAGTACCGCCATCTTGAAGGTTTTCTTTTGAGATCAGTGTAACCTTTGATAGATTAATTAGAAAAGTTTTGTCTTCTATCTAAATATTAATTTGTTTGCAGGATAGATTAGACTTACAAATGTAGTACAATCTGAATGGGTGATTTGCTGTGCTGTTCTTTGTGTTTAGAAGAAAGCAGTGGATTATAAAAGCATGCTTTGCTTTCATAGTACTCACATCTTAAAATAGTCTGTTTTCTATTGCTATGGTAGCATACTAAAGGGATGTTTGAAGACATAGAATCTGCTTAGTACACCAAGGGAAAATACTAGCAGTTCTCCAAGTGTTCATATGTTGGACTTTTTTTATTCAGTCAACTGTGGGAAATAACTTCTCACTTTTGTTTACCATTGTGTCCTTAGTGTATGTGTTGTCCTTATGGCATTATAAACTCTTTAAAAATTTGTAAAACAGATTAAGCATTTAATATTTAAGGATTATAGCCATTTTGTTAGTAGTATCCATTCAGAAGATATTACAAGCTGTAAGTTTTAAAAATACTGCAAGTGTAGGCTAACCTAATTTATGCACACCCATAACAGACATTTGTGAGTGAATACATAAGAGCTACTGTGTTCGTACCAAACGATGCTAATTTATCTTTCTTTGTAGCATTGGGTAGCTGACATTAGTTTATTCTTATTAATTGAAAGTTCTAGTTTCAAATGCAATGTTGTTGATTCTGCATTGAAATACAATGCTTAAAACTTGCTGATAATTATTTCTCCTAATTAAAGGAAGTACTTTGGGGGTTTTCAACTAGAAGTTGTCATGAATATCAATGATTTGTCCAGAAGTTATAAAAAATTATAACTTTTAAATATTTGGATTATGGATAGAAATGAGCTTATTGTGTATGTGTTTTTAAATATGTTTAGTAGTTGGCTGTTTACTACTTTAAATGCTGAAAATTTGTGAAGACTCAGAATTTGCATATGCACTGTATTTTTTGGAAGTGTTCAAAGAGATTTACTTACCTGTGTTTTAACTTACAATTTTTATGTCAACTCCAGTGCTTGTTATCGTCTCTTAATTTATATACCAAGTTTAATGCTGACAAACTATCAAAAGTCACCAAGTATTTGTAATACTTTACATTCTTAAAAATTTGTGCTATATACATTAATATTAACATGTATTTTCTGGATAGGCTTCTGATTATAAATGGATACTTAATATATTAGTGGTTTAATATTGTCTGAGGAATTAAATTTTACACATACATTATAAAAGAACAATTATATTTTATTAGATTAAGTTGAACACAGGCTATTGAAAAGGTGCTCAAATTTAGTAATTATGAAGAACCAGTGAAAGCAGATAATTTTACCCTCCCTCATAATTCTTATAGTGCTTTTTTTCTTTTGAGATTAAAAAGTAAAAAATAGTGTTCTGATATTATTACCATTTGACTTCTACTTGCATTTAAAATGATTATTCTATTTTAACTGTCAATACTTCCTGCTTATGTGAAGATTTAGAAATCTGAAGCTTTTTCATATAAATGAAAATACATATAGGATAACTTAATAAAATTAATTCTTCAAACTCTCCATTCTCAACTGTATCAAGAAAATAACCTAACAGCCCGTCAGTATTCAGCAGTAAATGTTCAAAGTAATTCTCGTTGGTTGCTAGAACATTTTATTGGCATAACATAGTTTTAATATTATCTTACATACCTGAAAAATACTTTAAGATACTTTTTTATGTGACTCTAAATTTAGTGCATTAATTTTCTCACTCTCCTCTTGCAGCATTTTCAGTTAGCTTTGGTTGACTGTAATCCCTGCACTTTGTCCAATGCAGAAAGTAAGTATTAAGTACTTTAGTTTTCTACATGTATTCACATCACTTCATCTCAAATAACATCAATCAATTGTAGAAATAATTTTAGTGGTAAATTCTGTGCAATTCTTTGAATTCTAGAATTATTGAATGTAACTGTATTGGTTGCCATGGCTACTTATACAAATGGAACATATGAGTCCAGATCTTATGAACAGCCTGTGTCTAAAATAGGCCAGTAAAGTAGGTTGTTGAATTAAAATTATTTGTACTAATGAACAAGATTGATTTGTGTGTGTGTTAATTATATTGTAGATGAACTATTGGGATTAAAAGCAGAGTTTGCCAGTCATTTAGGAAAAATGAATGTTCAAAGATTCTTAATGTGGTAGCTCACTGATTCTGCTGTGTGGTATCAAAATTAATGGTAATAATTAAGGCATACTTTGACTTTTTGTTATAGTTTTACATATCATTTACAGAGGTGACTTTTTCAGTTAATTTAGCAATAATGTGTGAGGTATGCTTTGACACAGTGGCTTTCTTCAGACACTTTCTTTTTCCACTTCTGTATGTATTTATTTCCAAAAGCAGATTGGGTTGTTGTTGTTATTATTATTATTATGTTTTTATCAGTAAGTATGTTTTGGTATATTTCCTTATTTAGTGGCTTTAAAGAAGACTATAAATGATTTAAAAATTTCATTGGATTCAAGCTGAATTTGTAAACTTTTCTTGAAAAATAAAAATTTTAGAGTAAGAAAAACTAATTCTTAATGAAAATTTTATGTTAGTCAAAGGATTCTAGAATTTAGAAACTCAGTATTTGTTATAAATTGCTTGGTTATCTTTTCATTTTTTTGAATAAAACAGGGATAAGGGAACAATTTAAGGGCCCAGGGAAAGGTAGTAAGTGGGGAACCTTTGTTTCTCTATCCCTGAAGTAGCAGAGGAAGCAAATGACTGAGCTTAAGGATGGAGACAGGAGCAGGCAAACTTGATGCCCAGCTCCTCTGTGACTCTCATCTCTTGCCTGTGCAACACTACAGAAATATATTAATCTAAAATAGTCTTAAAAATAAAAGCAGGGCTGGGGTTGTGGTTCAGTGGCAGAGCGCTCACCTAGCACACGTGGGGCCCTGGGTTCGATTCTTAGCACCGCATAAAAATAAAGGTATTGTGTCCACCTACAACTAAAATATTAAAAAAAAATAAATAAAAAAAAAAAGTAGTCTGAGTGTTTAGAAATGCCTAAGGAAATTGTTGGATCAGTTCAAAAACTGTAGAGTTTTGGATTAAGACATAGCTGGGAGGCCTGGGATGCAGTTCAGTGGTAGTGCTCTTGCCTAGCTCTGGCAAAGATTCTCAGATCAAAGCTCTGGTTTGGATCCCTAGTGCTGCAAACGAAAAATGACGACAGCAAACCATAGCATGGGCTAAATTCTTGCCTATATCAGACCAGTTATCTCATACTTCTACTAAAGATAATTTCCTGAGGTAGGGGGGAAAAGAAAGTATTCTGTTTTCTTTAAATGAAACTCAAGATTTGGTACTGATAGTGTATTTGCAGACTTAATGGTAGAAAGGTAACAAGTACAGCATTTTATGGTTTCTAAGATAAGGTTAGATTTTAAAGATAATTTAATTCATTGATAAGCAATTTAAAAGTGCTGATTAATACTTTTTCTTTATTTTTGTGTCCAAGTTATGTCAGCCATCTGAAATACAGAACCTTAAGATTTTTAAAATATTAGTTTATGGGAATTAAAAGGCAACTGGCTTGCTGTCTAGTACCTCAAAACTAACTTGGTCACTGCTTGTTAGTTTGAGTAACTTTGAGGGACATCTCACGAATATCAAATTAAATATTTTGGTAAATCTTTGGTATAATCTACTCTGTCAAGGTTAAATTTCAGTTGTAGATCATTACTCTTGAAAGGAAAACCCTGATATAGGTAGAATGAGTGCCATAGAGCAGACAACTTTCATGTGGAATTTGAATAGAACAGTTTGAACTGTCAGGAGTCTACTGTGCCTCTTTTTCTGTTGGTTATTGAGAAGGGAAAGCAGGAGGTAGGCTGACCAACATTCATTTTGTCCGTGATTGAAGAGTTTCCCTGAACTTCTAAATACTTGAATGGTTGTTCACTTTAATGGAAGGACACATGCTTTAGACTTTTAGGCCATTATAATTCAGTTGATTTGGGTATTCTATATGCTTACTTGATAACCATGATAAAAGTAGATGTCTTACAGAATACCAACAACTGCAAAGTACCTATTTTGAGCCAGTATTACTGTTTTAGATACCAGGCTCTTTGTTGTCTTTGTAAAGCTTATTTTTCTTTGAATTATTTCATGTCATCCCTGATGTGCGTATACTGTAGACTTTCATTGAATTCTTTGAAATCTGTCAAGATTACTTTGTGATACTAGAAAGATCAGAAGTATAAATTATAGAATTGGCAGTGTGGTTCAGTGGTAGAGTGCTTGCCTAGCTTGTACAAGGTGCTACGTTACATCCCCAGTACTGCAGACACAATACATAAATTATAAAAGGTAAAGTGAACTTTTAAAACCATTTATGTTGGAGATATTTAATGATGATTCATTTATATAATTTAAAAAATAAGTGAATACCTTTATTCTAGAGCTATTTAAGAAGAGTCAATTGCAGTTTATGGTATGAAAAGTAGAATCGTGGTGATGTGAGACTTTATTGTGTGTGATTGCCTCTTAGAATAAAATTGTTTTTTCTAGTACTAATTTTATTAATTCTAAAAAATATTTCTTAATAAAGTTTAATTTCAGAACTTTTATAACAATATTTGCTAAAAATTTTCATTTCAAGTGACACTTGCCAAGTAGAGCTTTTTTTGTAGTTGTACAGTTCTCCACTTTGAAGAGAACGTCTAAGAATTTAAATGTATGAAGGTTTTCACACTACAAAGGATGGCATTGAATTTAATAACTTATGGGATAATGAAGTCTTTTTCAGAAGGTTAGGGACAGACCCTAGAGAAAGTAGTAAGAAGACAGCTAGCTAATGATCTTTTTTATTGCCCCCCTTACCACCATTATTAGAGAAATAAAAAGATTGAGGGAAATAGGCATAGATTTTCCATCCCTTTCTTGTTCTCTTAACCTATAACAATCTCCTTCTGTTTTAGTCAGCTTTTTCGCTGCTGTGACTAAAGGACCCAACCAGCACAATTGTACAAGAGAAAAGGTTTATATGAGGGCTCGTGGTTTCAGAGGTCTAAGTCCATAGAAGGCCAGCTCCATTCCTCGGGGCTCGAGATGAGGCAGGACATCATGGCAGAAAGCTGTATCAGAGGGAACCAGCTCATATGATCAGGAAGGAGAGAGACTCCACTGCCAAATACAAATATATACCCCGCAATCTCACCTCCTCCAGCCACACCCTACCACTTCAGTTACCACTTAATCCGTATAAGGGGATTAAATCACTAATTGGGTTAAGACTCTCACAACCCAATCATTTCTCCCCTGAACCTTCTTGCATTGTCTCACACATGAGCTTTTGGGGGACACCACATCTAAACCATAACACCCTCCAATGATGTAATGAGGTGAGATTTGACTTGAGCTCTCAAGAAATGCTGTACTGAAGTAGGAAGTGAGGAAGAAGAAAAGCCCTCAAACCACGAAGGTAAATGAGAGATAGATATCGTCCATATAACTTATTATTTTTGAATTTCACAAAAGCTGGTTTTCATCTTCTAATGATGATATTTTTATTCTACTTCATATCCAATTAATGTGTGATATTTAACTTTACAGAGAGATGTAGTACTTAAGAGATTTGTCATTCAATGATGAAAATCAGAATTGAAGTACCAGTATCCAGTTTGGGTTCCTGGCTCATTTTTACTTTTGTTGAGTAATTATACTATGGTGGTGGTATAGTATCAGGAAGAGCTGGAAATGAAAGCTGAAATACTCCATTTTTACTTTATTTTCAACATTACTTACTCATCTTGAGACTGTTTTACTATTTGACCAAAGTGGGGTATCTCTCTCTCTCTCTCTCTCTCTCTCTCTCTCTCTGGCCCCCCCCCCCACCCTTTTGGTAATAGAATTTGAACTCAGGAGCTATTAACCACTGAGCCACATCCCCAGCCTTTAAAAAACATTTTATTTAGAGACAGGGTCTCTCTAAGTGGCTGAGGCTGGCTTTGAACTTAAAATCCTCTTGCCTCAGCCTCCTGAGCTGCTGGGGTTATAGGTGTGCACCATCATGGCAACCTGGTCTTCCTTCTCTATTTAAATGATGAACTTCATCTAATTCTGAAAAGTTAAAAAAGAAAATCAAAAGCTCAATTCCTGTGTGTGTTATTGCCATTGTCATCCTGGTCTATGATATTGTTAATATATATATTTATAAAATATGGTATATAGAAAAAAATCTAGTGGCTTTGTTTGGCTTTAATTTGTTTTTATTAAATATTGACTTCACTATATTTTTTGATATAACTTAGATTTTAAATAACATGTTTTGAAATGTATAGTTATAAAGGTTTTCTCTTATTTGCTTAATGTTGGCACTTTGAATTTTGTAAGATATATGCTTGCGTACTCATGTGCTATAGATATTAATGCTGATTTAATAATTACTTTGACAGAAACTTTATTTGGTAATGACCAACAATGAGTAAATGTGGTTTCTTATTGTGTATGCTTGTTTGTATATTTTTTATTAAAAACAAATAAGAGTTATAGGCTCCTATTAATTAAATCCATATAATGTAGGCTGTGCTTATATTTTACATTTTATGATATTCTTAATTCATTTACTCCAAACTTTGCTGTATCATTACTGATTTTTTTATTTTCCACCATCTTTTGCAGTTCAGTTCCACATTGCCCATTTATATGAAACCCAGGTAAGTGTTTTAACTTACCCAATTAAAAATAGAAACAAACAAAAATGATCACTTATGTCAGTTTTTTAAAATATATTTTTTTAGTTGTCAGTGGTTATTTATTTATTTATTTATTTATTTATTTATTTATTTATTTTCTTTCGGTGCTGAGAATTGAATCCAGTGCCTCACACGTTAGGCAAGTGCTCTAACACTGAGCTACAACCCCAGCCCTTATATCATGTTTTAATGAAATTAATTATGTACAAATAATTTTAATGGAGTTCTGGTCATTACCTCTTACACAAATTTTATATTTATTGAAAGTATAAATATTGCTTAAACAGTTATTGCACAGTGTGTACAGAGAAGTTTCATTTAATATGGCTTGCCTCTAAACTTGATTTGTAAGCTCAAATGTCTGTATTTAAGATTTATGTTATTTATAATGCAAAATGCCTCATTTTCCTTTCAAAATGTTGTAGATGCTTGTTGTAATGCATTGCTTTTAAATAGTTTTCACTTTTCCTTAAATTTGAAATAGTTCTTCTATGTGTCAGTGTTGGGAAGGCATATTAGAGTCCACTCTTTTTCTAACCATTTTTTAGAAAATGGTTTCTAAAAAACCATTACTTTTGTGGTTGTTTTATTTTTAAAACTTTTCCAGTTTATTTTTAGAACACTTTGTTTCTGTGTATTTCATATATTGTTTAGTTGTATACTAAAAAATATAACATACTTACTTGAGGAAATACAATAGAAAATCAGTGATAAATTTTTATGAGAATAAAAATTAGATAATTGTAGTTTGTACAAAGCATAAATTTTGCAACTGCTTTAGAGGAGAAAAAGTGCTGTTCATTATATATGTACATCATTTCTATTTTGATGCTTTGCCCCAAGTGTATCAATAAAGTAAGTATGTGTATGCTATGCAGGCTCATACCTAGGAGATAGAAGATTCTACTATATACCCATTTTTTATACTGTTGTGGGATATAATTAGATAACTTTGCAATAATTTATGCTGCTGTTTCACAAACCAATCCAAAGTCAACACTATTAATGTCAAAGAGCCAAGTTTGTTGGTATCCTTACCTGTAAGCCTCCCCTAATTGGAAGGCTGAGGCAGAAGGATCACTTCAGCCCAAAAGTTATAGATCAGGTTAGGCCACATAGTGAGACCCCATCTCAAAAATAAATAACATCAGAATTCCTTGTATCAGCAATACTACCTTAGACCCACATACCCACTGAATCACTCAGGTTAATTTCTAAACACCTCCCTGCCACCTCCCCAATCTTTTCTAGTTATTGATATGATCTGTTCCCAGCTAACCATACATTTTCTCACCTTCTTATTAATAATGTTATTGCATTTTTTATACCTTTAGTTAATTTATTTTTATGTGGTATTGAGGATTGAATCCAGTGCCTCACATACGCCAGGCAAGTGCTCTGTCCCCGAGCTACAACCACAGCCCCTCACCTTCATTTTTAATGTTTTTGCTGGAGTTGGAATTCTGTTTATTTGACCACTTTCAAATTTGTATTTCATTCTCTTCCGACTTTGTTTCTTATGAAAATTTGTCTGTTGGTCTTATTGTTTAATCCTTTTAAGGTAATATGGAAACAGGTCCCTTTCCTCCATTGACTCTTTCATTTGATAAATTATTAATCATTCAGATTAAATAAAACCAAAAGAGCAAAACTTGGGACAAACAGATTATGTAATTGTTGGGTGACAGGAAGATGACACTATAAGTATATGAAAGGATTGAAATCTCTACTCCAGTGATTATAACAATGACTTCCATTTTCAGGTGAACAGTTAAAGGAAAGCAAAATGGCCTGCCTACTTTCCTATAATTTTAGTTTTTATACTTCAACCAGTTTATATCAACAGACCTTGTTTATGAATATGGATTTTAAAAATTTAAGTAGTCACATGTGGTTAATGGCTACTGCCAGGGTAGAAAATAGTTAATGGGAGGTTTTTCTGTGTAAGAAGTCATCTTCCCACTAATAAATGAATAAAAATTCAGTATCATTTTGTGATCCCTGAGAGCCATACCACATTACCTTCACTGTATTGAACAATAAAGTCATAAATAAAACATAAAAATGATGGAATACCTCTACATACAATGGTTAAAGAAGCCCTCTCAGATAGAAACTGTTTGAATTGAGTCCTGATTGGAAAGGAACCAGTGGTATAATTGGTTGGGGCTGATGGGAATTTGTGTGTGTTGGTGTATTAGTTCTGGGTCCTGCTAATAGAGAGGTATTATATGTGCAGTAGCTTTGTGTCATTGAACTTTTAGTGTTTTAAACTTAAAAAGGAGGTCTTTTGTAGAGATGGGAGGTGTAGAAAGAATTCTCTTTAAAAAGTTTTTTTGTTAAATTTAATCTTACTCATTTAGGTTTGGGTAATTTTAGTAGGATCTCATCCCCCAACCCCTGTGTTTTTATCTTTTATGGTCTTACAGACAAAGCTCTTGACAGCTTATTAGATTTTAGAAATTAGATTCTGGTAATTTTCTGCTTATATTGTCATATTGTTTATATATAAAGATAACTTTTCTCTGTAATATCAGATCCCAAATAAGTATATCATCACTAATTATTTTTGAACATTTATATTCATGAATGAATTCATCTTTCCTGTTATTAGCTGGGACCTCCAGACCATTTTTTCAACAATAATAATTAGTTGGCTTTCTTCTTCTCCATTTTAATGAACTAACTTAATCAGTTTGCCACATTAAACCTTATTACCTTTGAAAGTTTAAAGATATATAATTTCTCCCTTTCCAATCTGTCATTAAAATGTTAGTTATTTTTGAGTAGATAATCCAAAATGAAAGGGCCTGAAAGAATATACAAATATCCTCCTCCTTCCATCTCCCCAGCATATGTTTCCCTCCCTGAAGCCACTAGTGTAACCAGTGGTTTTTGTATCCTTCCAGAGAAACTCAGTGCATAGATAAGCAAAACCATATGCATATTTGCATGTACATTTTTTCTTTATTTTATCCAAATGATAGCCAATTATGTATGTTCTAAGCTCGCTTTAATTTTTAACTTAATACAATATCTTGGGAAATCATTCCATACCAATACATGTATAAACTTTTTAACATCCCTTTTTTTTTTCCCCCCGCGGTGCTGGGGATTGAACCCACAGCCTTGTGCTTGTGAGGAAGGCACTCTATCAACTGAGCTATATCCCCAGCCCTGTTTTATATCCCTTTAAACAGATGTATTATATCTAATTTGACCACTCCCCCCTTGAGGAATAGTTACAAATAGTATTATAACAAATAACACTTTATAAGAATTGTTCATTTTTAATGTTTTCTTCTATCAAGCATTAATTTATTACCACAATGTTGTAGATTGATCTCATCTATATATGTTACACAAGCCCAAAAATTCTAGATAAAAATTAATCCCAAGGGCTGGGCGTGGCTCAGTGGTAGAGCACTTGCCTAGAATGTGTGAGGCACTGCGTTCAATCCTCAGCACCACATATAAATAAAGGTATTCTGTCCATCTACAACTAAAAATATTTTAAAAATTTTTTTGAGCAACCATTCTATTTTTCTTCATTCATTTTTTTCTTTTTTCTTTTTTTTTTTGGTCCTGGGGATTGAACCCAGGGCCACTCCACCACTGAGCCACATCCCCACACCACTGAGCCACATCCCCAGCCCTATTTTGTATTTTTTATTTAGAGACAGGGTCTCACGGAGTTGCTTAGGGCCTCGATAAGTTGCTGAGGCTGGCTTTGAACTCGCAATCCTCCTGCCTCAGCCTCCCAAGTACTGGGATTACAGGCATACACCATCGTGCTCAGCTTCTTCATTCATTTTTGAAGCAAGTATTACACTGATAACCCATACCTGATAAGAATATTTAAAAAAGCATCAATACATAAACTCAAATATGACTGATGAATATAGATATAAAAATGCAAAATAAAATATTAGCAAAGACATCCATTTGAAAAGAACAATACACTATGTCCAAGTAGTATTCATTCCAGAACTACAAGGTTGATTGTTAGGAAATCCGTTAATATTATGCATCATAATAACATACCTGAAGATAAAGTCATATTATCACTATAGGTTCTGAAAATGCCTTTGACAAATTTAATGTCCATTCCTAATGAAAGCAGTCTTGAACATAGGAATTGAGGTTACCAGAAACTAGGAGAAAGGTATTGAACAAATTTTTCTCTGAGACTCTAAGGACAAATCAACCCTGTCAGTGCCTTATATCTTAGACTTCTGGCCTCCAGAACTGTGAGAAAGCAAATTTCTCTTTTTGAATCACAGAGTGTGGCAATTTTTTTGGGGGGGGGTGGTTAGTGGGGGTTGAATGAACCAAATCTATGGGTGCTCTACCATTGAGCTACATCCCCTGTCCTTTTTATTTTTTATTTTGAGATAGGGTCTTGCCATGTTGCCTAGGCAGACCTCAAACTTGTGGCTCTCCTGCTTCAGCCTCCTGGGTTGCTGGGATTAAAACCTTGCGCCACTGCATCTGGGTCCATAATGTATAGGATAATAGTTCTCAGACTGTGCCTACCCATGAGTTACTATTCCGTTATGTAAAGCAGTAACTTTCCATGAATTACTCCATTCTGTGAGTATAAGTGCTGAAGTAGAATGACTCTCCTTCTTGTTTGTACTTAGTGAATAGCCAATATCTGTCAAGCACAATACACAAAAGGAATTGAAGGTTATTTCTTATAATAAAATACATATATTTCAGTCCCAAAGCTAGTATTTTACTTGAGGGGAAACACTAGAGACATTTTCTCTAGAATTAGGAGCAAGGTAAAAGATGCCTGTTATCCCTGTTACTACTTATTATTTTACTATAAATCTGCAGGTATTAACTGATGCTGTTAGATAATAGAAATCAATTAGAAGCATTAATTAGCATGCAGAAATTGATAACCTTCAACAACAATGAAGGCAGAGTGTAACATTAGGGGGAAAAGATCTCATTTACAGTATCAGCAAAGTAGATTAAATCCTTAGAAATAAACTTGAAAGAGATATTGTTAGTTAGTAGTATATATGTTGATTCTCCCTAAGTTAATTTATAACAGAAATCTCAATACAGAAACACCAACAAAGTAGTGTTAGTTAATTTGATATGGAAAACCATGCTAGAATAGCCTGAATAAGACTAGGTGGAAATTGTATGTGTTATACTAACCTTACAGATGTTAAAATATACAATTACACCTATATAATTAAAAGTCTGTTTAGACTGGAAATGTGACTTGGTGGTAGAGCTCTTGTTTAGTATGCGTGAAGTCCTGGGTTCAGTTTCCAGCACCATTTTTAAAAAGTAATAAAATTGTGACACTGTCATATGAATTGACAAATCAGTGGAGTATATCCTAAAAAGCCCAGGAATGCACACAGGTGAATATAGAAATTAAGCATATAATGGGACTAAGATGAATTTATTAGTAAATGCTTTTAGGACCACTAGATAGCAATTTGGAAAAAAAAAGTTTTTTTTTTTTGTTTTTTTTTTAGAAAAAGATACTGTACAAATAAATAGTAGAGGAAAACATCTTGAAATTCTCATCAAATATGATATAGAAAAATACTTTCTAATTATGGCTTAAAATTCAGAGGCAATAAAAACAATAACCAGTCATTCTGAACAGAATAAAAATAATTCCTGTATGGCAAAAAGCTCAGAAGTTCAAAGGACATCTAATTGGGATCAATTTGTAACATGTACCACAGACAAAAGGGCTATAACATCCTTACTATGTAACAAACTCTTAAAAAGTTGAAGGAAAGAAATGGGATTGAGAGGGGGCTGAACTGACACTTCAGAAAACCAAGATAAAAGTAGCCTTTAAACATATGGAAAAGCATTGAGACTTTGGTAGAAAAATGCAAACTAAAGCAACACTGAAGCGCAATTATCTCACCTATCCAATTGGTGACAACTAAAAGGGACTGTTGGGAAACATGCCCTCATATGCATCATGGGAATGCAAACTGGCATAGCCTTTCTAGGGGAGAATTTGGTAGTATCTAGCAAAAGTATCTAGCAAAACAATGTGTTTTTGACCAAACAATCCCACATCTCACATTTATGAATTATCTTGAAAATACACCTCCAAAAAAAAAAAAACAAGGCAAATGAAAGCAATTACACCATTGTTTGCCATTGCACAAATATTGGAAGTAACCTAAATGTCCATACAGAGAATGGTCATATAAACTATAGTACATTCTTGTAGTGGAACCCTATGAAGCCACAGAAAAGAATGAGGAAGATTTGTGTGAAGGAACATTGGAGTAATTTTCCAGGATATTCTGTTAAGTGGAAAAATTGCAAAATGCACTAAGAATCTCTCTATGTGAAAGAAAATATACATGTGCAAAACAAAGTATACATGCACCTGTTTCAAAAGAAATAGAATAAACTAGAAACAAAGGAGATTGGTTACCTTAATAGGTGGTAGTTGTAAATAGGACAACAGGGATGTGGAAGAAGTCGAACTTATCTGAGTATAGACTTTCTGAATTGTTGTGATTCTTACGACCTGGTAATGTTTTATATACCTCAAAATTATCTGAATAAGATCAACCAGGATGTCAGCCAACCCAAAATAGAACACAAACAGTAACAAATAAATCTAACTGTATAATGAATGATTAGTATAACTGTACTGGAGGGAATTGGGGGAAAAAAAAAACCCTAAGTAACTTTGAAGAAGTGTTTTCACTCTGTAGTGTAAAACTAGAGACAGAAAGAACTAGAAACCAATCCTGCACTGTAGTCAGTTTCTCACAGGGGTATACATTAGAAATTAGACATATTGTGAATAATGACAAATAGATTTATCATTATCCAAGAGAACTTACAGATAAAGAAAGAAGAAAGACTGAACTGAATTCTGTGGTGTTAGGTTGAATTGAAGATATCAGTATAAATGTATGGTCATGGATATAGTAGATGGATAGAAATAAAGGTTCTAGGATGTATTGTGTGTGTGTACATATATATATATGTGCACACATAAATATATTTCCTAGCCCTGTTTGCTGGGAGGGCCTAGAAGCAGTTATCCTGCCCAGCAACAGTGAACGCACTAGGCACTCAGACCTTCATTTCAAGATAACATTCTTCAAGAATTGAAACTAGCTATCCTTAGGCAGAAGTGGGTGATTCTGGGGCCTAAGCAGGGGAACTACCAGTTAAGTCCTAGAATATCTTTGTGGTAACTGAAAGTAAGGAAGTGTGCAAAGAGTAAAGAATGATGGGGATATGTCAAAATAACACAGGAGCTCCCTTCAAGGATCACAGTTCCTAATCACCAAAAGTGACACCAGTGTAGAAGTGAATAATTACAGTAATGGAGCATAAGGTACAGATTGTTAGTTCATACTGATGTAAATTAACAATTGAATAAATGAGTGAAACAGATATCCCTATCTTACTGTAAAAGTCTAATTAATGTAATGATTAATGGTGACATTTTCCTCCTATAAATTCCTATAAGATTATATTTATTTATGAAATAGTGACATTCTTCAAAATAACTAGCCAGTATTTTTTGTGAGTCTCAGAATAATAAAAGTCAAAGACATAAGGATCTGTCCCAGATTGGAAGAAAGTAAAGAGACTGAACACATTGTGAGTTCTTGGTTTGGATCCTGGACCAGAAAAAGAATATTTGTGAGACAGTTGGTAAAATTCTATAGATTAGTTAATAGTATTTTATCAATGTTAATTCTGTCAGTCCTCATTTCATGTATTTTGAAGCTCTGTTGTATCATTCTGAGTTTTGATTAGTTCTTTAACATAAGTATCTGTGTACAAGTGCGCCTGGTAATACTTTATCTTGAAGCCCGTCTAAATCTGATACTGATCTATTCACTTCAGCTTTCTAATGTATACTTGTTTGCTTATCTTTTTCCATCCTTTTGTTTTCAGCCTCTTATGTTTATATGTAAAGTACATCTCATAAATACTGTATTTTTCTCTCTCCATTTTGCAAATCTATTCTGTCAGTCTCATTTTTTATTTAGATCGTGTCTGTTTATATTTAGTTTGATTATTGACATGGTTGGAAACAGCTGTCATTGCTATATCCTTTGTGTCATTCTTTGGGTTGCATTCAAGGCTTTTCTCTTTACATTTAGTTTTGAAGAATGTGACTAGTGTCCTCAAAAGTTGGTGTTTCCTTTATGATTATACTACTTATGGCTGTTTTTAGTCATTTGGATCTAGAATTTAATGACTTTCCTCAATTTTAGAGCAATCTTAGCCATTGTGCTGTCATTTTTTTTTTCCTGCTTTATTGTTTTTCTATTCTTCTTGTACTCTATGTATAGTAGACTATTTGTTACTGTTTCAAACATCTCAGATATCCTTTTTTTTTTTTTTCCTTTATTGTCCGGGTCCCCATCCCCCTTTAAGCTGGATGCTTTCAACTGATTTGTTTTTGAATTCACTGATTTTTTTTTTAACACTCCAATTTACTATTCACCCCCTCCCCCCGTTTTTTAAAAAAATTTCAGATTAGTATTTTCCAGTTCTAGAATTTCCTTTTGTTTCTCTGTCTTTCTGTGGTTATGATTTCCTGTCCATTCATTCATTCATTATGATGATGTATTTTTGGTCTGTAAACATTGTTACAGTAGCTGCTTTATCTCACAATTTTCAGTATCTAAATCATTTCATGGTTAGTTTTCATTAATTCCTTTTCTTTTGAATATGGGTAAGATTTTCCTGATTCTTCATAAGTCTTGTAATTTTATGTGATGACATTTTTATCTTACGTATCATTGCATTGTAGAGGGTGACTGGTTTTTATTTGTTTGGAGTTTTTGGGTGGTGGTGGTGTTTTGATTGAACCCAGGGTCACTCTATCATTGAGCCACATAACTTACACATTTTAATTTTATTTTTAGACAGGGTCATGTTAATCTGCCTAGGCTGGCCTTGAACTTGATATCCTCCTGTCTTAGCCTCCCAAGTAGCTAGAATCATAGGTGTTTGCCACCACACCTGACACCTCTGTTGTATTTTTCTAATGGTTGATATTTTTGTTTCATTAGCTAGTTAACTTCTGTTTTTTTTTTCCTTTTTTTTTTTTTTTTTTTTTTTTTTTTTTGTAGTGGGGATTGAACCTAGGGGCACTGTGCCACTGAGCCACATCTCTAGTCCTTTTTATTTTTTATTTTGAGACAGGGTCTCACTAAGTTGCTGAAGCTGTTCTCAAACTTGTGACCCTCCTGCCTCAGCCTCCCAAGTCACTGGGATTACAGGTGTGTGCCACCATACCTGGCTCAATTCAGTTCTTTTAGGCAACTTGATATTTGTTCTGTTCACACAATTCAGCAGTCATCTAGAGATTTGAGCAGAGCTTATGTGTGAAATGTGATATTTCCTCACTGTGTCTCCTTTCTGGAATTTCTCCTTTTACTTCTAGCTCTTGTGGTAGCTGCTGATTTCTATTGGAGTTCTAGCCAGCCAGGTACCAAATGGGGCCTGCCTGCAGGTGAAAATCCCTGGAAAGGGGGGTTACTCATTCAGTGACATTTTCTTTTTCCTCTGTTAACTTTTCCTTTGGTTTAGCCTGTTGTTGATCTCTCCCCCGACCCCCTCTCTCGTACTTTGTGATTATTGACTTTTTGCATTTTATCCAGAATTTAAAGCTGTCTGTAAAATGTTACTCTAGCATTACCAGAGGCAAAACTTCTACCCAACATTGTGAACCATACATTTATGTTGTTTTTTTAGACCTTATTTATAATTGCTGTTTAATGTTCCGTTGGAAGCATCCAATATATTTTAAATCTCTACTTGCCTAGTGACATAGACGTAGGTAGCCCCCAATTTCTCTATACTTTAAAGAGTACCATGTAGAACATTACTGGTTGGAATTTTTCTTTGCCATATATATCCTGAGAGTGAGCTTCCTGGATTGTTGTATATTTGTATACCTAATTTCATGAATAAATCCCCTTTCAACAGGACATGTTTTTCTCTACTCATATCCATATAGTACTTGGAATTATCTTTCTTGAATTTGCTGATCTCGAAGGTAGAAGGTGGTATATCATTTAAACTTGAATTTTCTAATTTCTGGAGATACTGCACTTCACATTTCTTTCACCTTTATTGTATTATTATAAAATATATGTATAATAAAATATTATGAAATTATATAAATGTGTAGAGTTTTATGTCCATTGCCTATTTTCATGAAATGTTGTTTGAGTTGCACCTTTGTTCTTCCTTACAATTTGTGCTATTTTGGCCATGTTCAGTAAATTCCCATCCCAGGGAAAGATTCTTCCACATTTTCTTCTCTTAGCTTCGTACTTGTAGGTCTTTAATGCAGTTGTAGTTTTTTTGTATGTGATATGTTCCAACTTCATGTTTCTCAATATGATGCAACCATTTTTCCAAGTATGTCATTGCCTTTATTACTTGTGTTTAGGGTATGTGTTAATATCTGTTGAGGTAGTTCTACAAAGTGGTCTTCCTAAGACATAAATGTAGTCATGTTACTGGAAATCATTCAGTGGTTCTCTGTTGTCTTGGGATACAGTCAGTTGTCTTTAAATGCTTTAGGGAATATCTTTCCAAAGTAGTCTCTGCTTGTCTCTGCATTTTCTGCCCAGCCTGCTAGTACTCTAAACATGTGCTTGATACTTCTTCCTCTGAAGTATCATACTAATACTATACATAGCACAATAGTTTGTTTTCCTGTGTTCTTTACTACTGTCGTCCTAGCCATAACCATTTCTGTGATATGTTAGACATTGACTAAATATTTTTTGATTGAAGGAATTAAGTTGAATAATGCCCTTATCCTTCAGTAACTAACTAACTTTTAGACCAGGTTAACATTTGGGTGCAGCTAGTCTAGTTAATGAGTAAAAGTTTACTTAATAAATACAATAATCTCAAGTCAATTCTCTAAAATCTTTCCTGTTTTGAAGTTGTGTGTGTGCGTCCGTGCACACACATTTATCCTTAAATTGTCAAAGCTGTTTATTAATCTTTGATCCTGATAACAAACCTATAGATTGAAAGATTACTTGTTTTACATTACTTGTTTTATTAATGTCGGCCTGAGGTTCCCATAGTTAGTTTTCATTTTTACCTGGTCTTTTTTGGAAAAAGATTTGTTTGCTCTGGTAGTTATATCATAGTAGTAATTTGAATAAAAGCCACTTCAGTCTATTATTCTGCCAAGTATATTTTAAAGGTATTATTTAAAGGATTTTCTTTTGGCCTTATCCTTTTGTTTTGGAGGAGTTGTCTTTAAGCACTGTGACTATAACAGTAATGGCTTTCTGTCATATTAATACTTTAAAGGAGAGAATTGTGGATAAATGGTTGCATTGAGAGGTTTGCCTGTGGAACCTTAAATATTACAAACATAGTTAAGACTATAAGGGCTTTTTGATGCATCTGAAGTCATATATCACACATGTTTTCATAGAATATAGTTTTACCTACATTTGTACTTTAGATTTTGTTACAGTTTTTATGCTCTATTATTTACTTAGTTGCTTGGAAACTCAATATTTCTAGGCAGACTTTGTCTTCATTATTGTTAATAAGTTGAGATCATTGATGTTATTAAATAGATTGAGATGATTTTAGCTATTGGAAGGTTTACAGTTTTTTAAAAGGTCATATTTTAGTTCTTTGTTATAGTAAATATTACTTTTACTGGTGTAGACACTCTGGACCATGGCCTATTCAAAGCTGTCTAATGTTGAAGAAACATCAGCATTTTTCTTTCAGTTGATTTTTTTTTTTTTTTCTTTGTACTAGGGATTGAATTCAGGGCATTCGGCCACTGAGCCACATCCCCAGCCCTATTTTGTATTTTATTTAGAGACAGGGTCTCACTGAGTTGCTTAGGGCCTCGCTAAGTTGCTGAGGCTGGCTTTGAACTCGCGATCCTCCTGCCTCAGCCTCCCATGTGCTGGGATTACAGGCGCGCACCACTGTGCCCGGCTCAGTTGATTTTTAAAAATACATGAAAACATCAGTATTGTGTAATCCTTAATGTATGTGATTGTTCTTTAAAGATTATGTTTATTTTTCTCTGAATCTCTTTTTCTACCCTTTAGAGGAAGTATCATTCTGCAAAGGAAGCTTATGAACAACTTTTACAGACAGAAAATCTTTCTGCACAAGTAAAAGCAACCGTCTTACAACAATTAGGTATGTAATAGTATGTATTTAGTGTTTCCCAGAGGTGCTTTACTACTAAGTCATATCCCCAGGCTTTTTTATTTTTTATCTTGAGACAGGTTCTCACTGTGTGGCCCAGTCTGGCCTCAAACTTGTGATCCTCCTGCCTCAGCCTCTTGAGTCACTGGGATCGCAGGCGTGCACCACCTCACCAGGTTGAACCGAACATATTTCTACCCCCTGCCAAGCCTTGTCCATTGTACAGCGTATCTCAGTATAATTCTTTAGTACATGGTCATTTTAAGCCCTCAGAATTATCCCCTAGTATTTAACCCATGATACATGCCAGATACAGGTTTAGCACTCAGGGAAGTTAAGTGATTTGCCTAAAGTCACTTTGTGGTTGGCGAGCTTGTTTTCATAGTTTTATGAATATTACAAACTAAAACATTTTTTCTAAAAGTTGGTAGCACATATAATGCTGTATTTCCCATATGCATGCAATTCTATTCTGATATTGAACTTGAGAGAGTGTGTAGCTGTTTGGATGTCAGGTGTCACTATCAACAAGAGGATAGTGAAGGAGCTCTTTAACAGTAATGCTATTACCTAATTATTGAATCTTTTTTCTTTTCAGTTTTGTTTATTTGGTTTTGGTCAGGGCATATCATTAATTTTAGATAATCATTGTATGTAGAAGTTTTCATAATGTAACTGTTTTATATAATTTTGAAGTATTTTAAACAGATTTATTAATATATAATTAGCTATACAAATAAACATATTACCTTCATATAAAACCTTTGTTTTTAATTTTGTCCATTAGAATTTTACTTCAGTTGTCTATACTCTTTAAGAGTTGTGGAATATGTAATTAATTAATTAATTTAATTATTGTTGGGGGACTGAACCCAGGAGCACTTTGCTACTGATCTATATCCACAACCCTGTTTTTAAATTTTGAGATAGGGCTTTGCTAAGTCACTGAGGCCTTGAACTTGGGATCCTCCTATGTTAGCCTCCCGAGTTGCTGTAATTATAGATGTGTACCACTACACCTGGCTGAAAATATTTATTTTTAATGAGTTATCTATAGTGTTTGAGTAATGTGAATTTGTATTTTTATTACATCTTATTTTATTTTATTTTATTTTATTACTGAGAATTGAACCCCAGGGGTGCTCTGTCACAGAACTGTATACTCAGCCCTTTTTATTTTGAGACAAGATCGTGCTAAGTTGCTGAAGCTGGTCTTAAGCCTGTGATCCTCCTGCCTTAGCTTCCCAAGTCACTGGGATTATAGGCATGTGCCTGGCTAAATTTATATCTTTAAACTAAAGCAAGTTTATTAATGCAGTAAAAAATGATTTTGATTCACGAGTAAAGAGATCCACATGTGGTGCTTTTAATAGTTATTCAGCTAATATTTGAATATGAACTGCTTTTTATCTACAGTATTTATAATTATTCTGTTTTTAATGCATTTTCAGTTCACTGAAGATATTTTAGCAAAAATGCATTTACCTTTTAAATTTAAGAAATAAGTTGACATAATTTTGGTTTCAACTGTGTCTGAATTATAAATCACCTGATCTCTTTGGCAGTGTCTTATAAAATTTCAGAATATAAAAGTAAACTTATCGTTGTTTTGAACAGATAAATACTTGCCCCTAATTGGCTCAAATGTAGCCTGCATCAACCCTTCCAACTTGATTGTCACTGCCATTGGAGCAGTTCCTTTAAAGCCCATTTCTCTAAATCCTATTCTTACTGCTACTAGTGGGAGAGAGATGGGAAGAACAGATGACTTAATGTGTGCTTGACTTAGACTTATATAAAACACGGTAACAGAATCCCCTTAAAATATCTTTTGGTGCATAGCAATTAGAGTAAATGTCAGGAACAAAGGGTCCTCATTTATTATGTATACTATGGACTATATACAATGAACAGAGCTAATTTTATACATTTGAAGAATCCATAGGCAAATTTAGCCAGATTATTCCTGTGTATATTAAGGATTTAGAGTATACTATTTCAGGCTGCAGATGTAGCTCAGTGGTAGAGTGCTTGCCTCGCATGCATGGGGCCCTGGGTTTGATCCCCAGTAAATCCCCCACACCTCTCAAAAAGAAGAATATATTGTTTTATAATCTAATCTTTTTATTGATTACCTAGACTTCAAATTCTTAGAAAAATTTATTAAGCAAACATTTGTGGTATTTGAACCATTAGAATATACTTTTCTTCCAGCTCTGGGTTTTTTAAATTGTCAACTGCTTTATAGATTTTATAGAGGGCGTGGATATATTCAGCCAACGCCAGTGAGGTGGTTGTGTGTGTGCATTGAATCTGAACTATGATTATATAGCCTTATGTTTGTTACTTGGAAATAAACATTAGTGTTAATACAGTGTCTTGGATATTCTTAAAATATACATTAATTTTTACATGGAATAGTAAAATATGACTGATCATTTTTATATCCTTTGTTTCATAACTTGGACTTTTTTAAATAGAAATATTAGAAATGACTACTGATAGCCAGTAGAACCTTATTAGTTTAACTTAGTTGTATACCTTAGAATGGACATTTGATTAATAGTAGATCTCAAATCATAGTTGTACTTGAAACTTACCATGAAAAAGCGAATGCAGTATTTGAGTATCTAATCTAGGTGGTAAAAATTATTTTTTCTTAAATGAAAGCTCTTTGTAGCTTTGATATTAACTTACTGTGGGAAACAGACTTTCTTATTGCCAGAATGGCCAGTTCTAAAATGTGGTAGTGCATACTCCAAACTGAATTAATAAGTTGAATGAAAAGAGTATTTTTATTTGTTTTCTTCTTAGCAATCTTAAAATACCCAAGTGATGTCCGTAAATATTTTTAAATCATTTATCATAGGTTGGATGCATCACACTGTGGATCTCCTGGGAGATAAAGCCACTAAGGAAAGCTATGCTATTCAGTATCTCCAAAAGTCCTTGGAAGCAGATCCAAATTCTGGCCAGTCCTGGTATTTCCTTGGAAGGTGAGACTTCTTAGACATTTTATGTTTTGCTTTTGTCCATTTCAATTACAGTCTAAAATTTTAATTTATATTTGTATCCTGACTAATGTGTTTTCTCTTTTAAATACGTTATAATAAATATTACAATGGAAGTTAAAAGGCGGCTTTTAATAAATGTGGTGGTTTCCTTATGGCATAATATGGTCTAACATGACATTTCTTATTTGGGCAATTGGATTTTCTTTTAATCTGAATTATTGCCAGTTGTTAAAGTCTTGCCAGATATTAATTTTTTCGGTACATTGTTTAAATGCTTTTACTTCTTATTTCTAGTATTTTTTCTTTATGTCTTCTTAATAAAACAGAATTTCTCACCTGCCTAATGACTACTGGTAGCCAGTAGAGCCTTGTTATATGTAGTTTTGATTAATAATATATATCTTAGAATGAATATTTAGGGGGGTGGTTTACCGGGGATTGAACTCAGGGGCACTTGACAGCTGAGCCACATCCCCAGCCCTATTTTGTAGTTTATTTAGAGACAGGGTCTCACTGAGTTGCTGCTTAGCACCTCGCTTTTGCCAAGGCTGGCTTTGAACATGTGATCTTCCTGCCTTAACCTCCAGTGCTGCTGGGATTACAGGCCTGTGCTACTCCACCCAGCAAATATAATTTGATTAATAGTAGATCTCAAATCACAACTACTTGAAATCTTACGGTAGAAAAATTGGATATATTATTATTAGATATGTTAGAAAGCAGAAAAGTGACATGTAGTGAAAATCGTTTTCTGAGTCTGGAAGTTTTCTTCATTCATGCTTTTTCAAACTTTGAATGTCTGCATTATGTTTAGGGCTTATGTCTGAAATATACTTTATATGTCTGATAGATTATATTTTTGGTCGTCATCAGATTATATGTTGATTCCTAATCAGTTTTAGCTTTTATAACATGGCAGAAAAATCAGTGTATTGGCCAGAAGACTTAGATTCAAGTCCTGGCTCAGCTAGTTTGTGGAGTTGTAGATGATGCAGTTAATCATCTTGAGGCTTCAATTTATTTTAACCTGTTAATAAGAGTGGTTCTCAATTGGGGACTGTTGGGGAGTACTGCTGGTTCATAGTAGGTAGAGATTAGGCATGCTGTTAAACATCATACAATGTATAGGACAGGTCTCTACAATAGAGAATTACCTGGCTCCAAATGTCATAATGCCTCCATGGAGGAATCTAAGATTAGGTGATATGTTAGGTACCTTACTACTTCAAAGGTTTCAATTATGTGATTTCTTTTGAAAATATCCTATTTTGTTTTCATTTTAATTATTGTTCCATTCTCTTTTTACATAAGAATATTGTGAGTAAATTTGCCCTATAATCACGTTAAACTTCAATTATTTATATGGCATCATTTTTCCTTTGAAATTTAGCAAGTATGGTTATGTGAGACAGTGATATTGTTTCTTTAAAGAAGGAAATAGTATATTAAATATTAACTAAATATTGTGTTAAGTAATAGTCAAATATTAAAAATATTTGATTGCTCATTAATGTACAATAATAGTTGACTGAAAGTTACCTATTTTGGGCAGATTTTCTCATCCCTGTCCATGCTTATAAAATAGTCTGATTTGGGTTGCTCCTAAATAAAGTTTAAGTGTCTAAACCATGTTTCTCTTCTGTGAAAGCAGAAACTGGATCTTGTTATCTTTCTGTCTTTTTGCCTGACAGAATGACTATTCAGTAATGGAATAAATGAACTAACTAAATTCCATTTGTACACTAACATCATTACTACTGTTAGTGCAACAAAATGTGAGGTTTCATGCAGTGATGACTATAAAAGAGATCTGGTACTAGGAAGTAGGGAGTTCCTAGTTTGCATGTAGTTTTCAAGGTTTATATAGGAAAATTGCTTTTAATTTAGATTAAAAGGAATGTATGCTAGAAAGTATTTTCCTTTTGTCCTAAGATCAGTAGTTTAATACAAAACTATGTGAATATTTTCTTAGTAAAATTTCTTAAATTTAAATTTTGGATTTATAAATACATGTAATGAGCCATATTTAAAATTACTTTTAGTAATCTTGTACTTTTCAGCTTCAGTGAGCAGTATTCCACAGAAGTTTTTACAGTTAACTGATTTTACATTCTAAACCATTGAGATGCCTTTAATTTAATCTTCTGGAAAATTTTTCCAAGTGTACAATATACTTTTCCTGACTTCTCAAATAAAGGGTACTTTTCACAATTTAACTGGTTTTGGAGTTCGAGGTAATCATTTTAGACATTCATTATTTTTCCCTGTAATAATTCTGATTCTGGTTTAGATTTACTTTGATGTTTTACTTACCCTCTTTCACTGCCTTCTAATGTGAGAAAACTAACATACATAAATTATATTTTAGAAAGTATTTTAAAGTTCCAAATGAAGACTTCAAGTGTCAGAAACTTAGGGGTTTGATGACTAATGTCTTTGAGACTTTTTATTATTTTACCTCTTCATTTAGGTCTATGTTGAAGATTGAATACACTCATCATTTACCATGTGTGAAGTTGTAATGTGGTATTCTGCTGTATTGACCCCTGTCATTGACCTTGTTAATCACAAAACTCTAGAATGTTAGAATTGGGAGGGATAAGGGAAGTCACCTTAGTTCACCCTATACATACTGTCATTTTATAGAAGTAGAAGGTAGGTTCAGAGGAATAAAATGTTTTGTCCAAGGTCACACAGGTATCACAACAGGAACTAGATCCTAGGTTCACCCAGGGCATTTTTAATTACATAGACCTTCTCAGAGAAAACTATTTAAAGAAAAGTGGTTGGCAGTTGGATTTGGAGGTTTTTGTTTGGGCACGTTGATTTCCTACTTTGACTTTGTAGGACCAGAATGTAAAAACCCTAGTTTGGGGAAGTACTGCTTATTTCTCCCATAGTTAGGCAAATTTGTCCTTAAATCTAGAGATTTATTTGGCTTTGATTTAACAATAACAACAAAAGGAGCACATTTTCTACTTTTTTTAAAGTGTTCCCTTTCCCCTCTAGTATCTGTTGCTGTTTGTCATTTTTGCTGACCTTTTCTCATGAATTCTCCCCTTATAGTTTGTAGATGCTGTCTGAAACTTTTTTTCTGTTTTGGTTACTGATACTTTTTCCATTGTCCAATGAACATGGTGGTGATTCCTTAGGCTTATCTCTCTCATAGGTGTCCTGTGCTCTTACAGCCTCTCTTCCATATAGATAAATTCTAAATCTAGATTGTATATTTATAAGCTATCTTAAAATTTCAGGACCACATCTTTACCAAACACTCCCCATTTTAACGTCTTCACTGTATTAGAGTCAGTATATCTATCAAACCACATTCATCACATTCTTCACCTATCCAACTTCTTATCCTTTTCCTTTTGGCAAAAACATCACCATTTTTCCCTCTTTTCTTGTGGTGCCAGGAATGGAATCCAGGGCTTCACACATGCTACACAGGCTCTCAACCACAACCTATATTTCCAGCTCAATTTCTTTTCTGTTTAATCTGGCTTTAAAGCTGTTATAGCCCCTACCCCCATGCAAATCTAATCAGTCAGTCATAGAGTCTTTTGTTTTCTTGTTTTTGCCATCTTTTGTTCTCAACACTTCGATTATTTTCACTTCAATTTTGACCTGTTCAAAACCGGTGAGTGTTGGGAGATCAAGGCAGGTTCAAGGGCAGCCTCTGCAACTTAGCAAGGCCCTGTCTCTAGGGAAAAAAAAAAAGTGGGAGGGATGTTGCTCAGTGGTTAAGCACCCCTGGGTTCAATCCCCAGTCCAAAAACAAAAAAGTGAGTGTGACCACCCTTTTTGTATTTTTACTGTGCATAACTTATTTTCCTTGTAGTCTGTCCTATACATTGTTTTCAGAATTAATATTCCTGTAAAATGCTTCCATTATGCCTTTTCCCTTGTTAGGAAAACAAACTTCAGGGTATTCTTCAGATGATATTCTCTATTTTGTGTCTGTGTTTTCTTATAAATACATTAGGCTTACTCATGCTTATTCAAAATACCTTCTCTCATCTTCTCTGCCTAAATTAGTGACTATCAGACTTTTAGATTACATGAATCAGTAAAGATTCAAAGAATAATTTAAGATAAAAATATGTTGTTCAGGCATGCAAAGGTTTTAATTTTTTTCCTGTTTTGCATAGCACACACAATAGCTTATTAGAAAAACTTTATATGTGTGTTTTGTATGTGTTATTGTTTTTCCATGTTGTCTGCTTGACAAACTTGCCATGTGAGTTAACTGGTAATTGGAATCACTGATGTAAATAATATGCACCTACACAAAGTCACATCCCTTATTCTTCCTCTTCCATATATTTTTTTTGCTTTTGGCCTTTTCTAAATTCTTCAGTGAATAGTAGTCTCTTCCTAGATTGTCTGTGCTAGCCATTTCATATGGCATTGCAACATTCATATTTAATCCTCAGCTAAATTATAAGCTCCTTAAAGACAGACTGGGATTTTCCCTTTCTTTTTTTCTTTAGTGCCAAGCACTAAGAAGACAATTTCTGTATTTATAATTTCAGCTGCTATCTGTGTGTCCATCTGGTACATCTGTATTAAGAAAATCGCAGGTCCTTGAAACTTAAGTCTTACCTTGCTTTTGTTCATTAGTCATCAAATACTGTACTTTTTATTTTGTTATTTCTGATGCTTAGATTGAGATGGACTGTTACATTTTTTAAATGAATTAAAGAATTATTGACTTCCATGTTAATGAGAAAGAAGAATAGAAATCTGAGTCAAGTCTTACCAACATTCAGTGTTTTGGTTTGTTTTTAACTGTGTTCTGACTATATGGAAAGGTAGAGATGAAGATTCGTAAGTGGAGTGGGAAGAGGGCATGTTCAATTCTTGATATTATAATATTGAAGTGCTATGGCCAACACCTATTTTAAGAGAGTTCATTAGAGCAAGATGCTTTAGCACTTATAAGACAGACTATAATATACTTTAATGAAGTGTTTATTATAATGTACATTATAATTCCCATGTATATACGCACATATACATACACATCTATATATAAATAGATTAAACTTATTAGGCTTTTTAAAAATTTGCTTTGATAAATAGTTCATCCTTTCAGCAAATTAATTAATTTCAGTACTAATGGAATGTTCTTGATTTCCCCCTCCCCTCTCAGGTGCTATTCAAGTATTGGGAAAGTTCAGGATGCCTTTATATCTTACAGGCAGTCTATTGATAAATCAGAAGCAAGTGCAGATACATGGTGTTCAATAGGGTAAGACTTTGTATAAAATTAATGGTAATTTAGTTGATGTGCAATGAAAATTGCATCTTATATAATGTACTTTTTTTGTTGTTTGGTAGTGGGGATTGCACTCAGGGGCACTCAACCACTGAGCCACATCCCCAGCCCTATTTTGTATTTTATTTAGAGACAGGGTCTCATTGAGTTGCTTAGTGCCTCGATAAGTTGGCGAGGCTAGCTTTGAACTCATGGTCCTCCTGCCTCAGCCTCCCGAGCCACTGGGATTACAGGCAATACGCCACTGCTCCCAGCTCATATATAATGTACTTTTGTAGTTTAAATCATGTTGTGAAACTAAGTAGTTCCTCTTAGTTAATTTATTTGTTCTTAATTTCTCTTCCTAGTGTGCTATATCAACAGCAAAATCAGCCTATGGATGCTTTACAGGCCTATATTTGTGCTGTACAATTGGACCATGGCCATGCTGCAGCCTGGATGGATCTGGGCACTCTCTATGAATCCTGCAACCAGCCTCAGGATGCCATTAAATGCTACTTAAATGCAACTAGAAGCAAAAGTTGTAGTAATACCTCTGCACTTGCAGCACGAATTAAGTATTTACAGGTAAAATTTTTAAATAGCAGTCTTTTAAAGCTATGTATTTCCCCAGGACACTCAGGCAGGAGGAGGGTGGCTGGAAAGTTTGTCTAGTTGTGTTTTGATGTCTATAATCTGTTTCCATATTTTGTAAACATACCATAGCTTGTAATATTATTTTACTTTTCATTTTAAGTAAGATATGCAGTATTTTAAAAGATGCTGTTTTGCACATTTACGCTGTTGATGCATATTAATTTACATAATTTTTTTCTACGTACTGTCTACATTTTTAAGTTGTCATAGCATTTTAAAGAAAAGAACACAAACACTGTCTTTCACTCTTGCTTGGAGTTTCATGAGAAGACAGCTATGAGAACTCTGAAAACAGAGCTCAGCTTTGTTTTGATTCTCACAAAGGTTTATATTCCGGTTACCCTCTTTATACTTAGTATCTTTCTAAAGCCCCAAATTTAGAAACTATTTTCTTTAAAAAAAAACAAAAAACAGCTATACCATTTAGGAAGATTTAGTGGACTTGCTCTTACTCAAGTAGGCTTGTGTTAAATTTGCTTTTTACATAATTTTTCCTAGGCTCAGTTGTGTAACCTTCCACAAGGTAGTCTACAGAATAAAACTAAATTACTTCCTAGTATTGAGGAGGCGTGGAGCCTACCAATCCCCGCAGAGCTTACCTCCAGGCAGGGTGCCATGAACACAGCACAGCAGGTGAGAAGTTGGGTTATGTTCTGCAGGTGCCCAGCTTTAAGGGTTCTTTTCAATCTGTAGTGGTCAAGCTTATTTTACTAAGCCCAGGAGGCTTTTATTAATGAAAAGCCTTTTGATTTAATTGCAAAGGGAATCTAGACCAAACTAAAACTCCCTCTGATATGGGAAGATTTTGGGGTGCCAACTTAGAACCTTTGTGCATTTTCATGCTTTCAAAGGAGATTTCTTAAAATAATGCTGCAATTGTTTATTTAATTTTTAAAGCAAGTTTTTCAAAGGAAGGTACACATTCCTCCATTGATGATTCATTTGATTTTTATTTTCAATAATTGCAATCAGCGATGTCCACATAGCTTTGAAAAAAGTATGCAGCTTGTAAAGTTTTGTAATTTGAAGGAATGAATTAAGAACATATAGAACCCTATTTTTGTCTTCCTTCTGTGATTCTTAGGCATGTAAACCTCATCATCCAAATACTGAACCTGTATTAGGCCTCAGTCAAACACCAATTTCACAGCAATCCTTGCCACTACACATGATTCCTTCTAGCCAAGTAGATGACCTGTCCAGTCCTGCCAAGAGGAAAAGAACATCTAGTCCAACAAAGGTATATGTTTTAGAGAAATAGAAAAATCCCAATCAAAAGAGAAGCTCCAGCTGCCCTGAAATTGTGCAGTTGGAACAACTCCTGTCCTTTACTTTAAATCTGTGGACATCAATGAGTGAAAGGTTTGAGTTTTTCCTTCCCAAACTCTTAGAATCATATTAAATATAGAAGTAGGGATAAATTTGCATTCATCAAATCATTTTATTCATCTCCTTGCCGTTAAGATCTCTGCACACTTTTCATCATCACTTTTACTGACATTGAAATAAATTTAATGTTGGAGCTAGTGGACAGTATAGTATTTAGGCTAGCCACTTGGGCCATAGTTTAGGGGTGGGTCTTTTGGGGTGGCTTATTAAAGAATCAATTTTTTAAATTTATGATTTATAAGCTTAATATGCATGAAAAATTATTTTTAAAGAATATAATGTTCTAACGTCTTTTATATGTAAATATTCCAATTCATAGTCATTTGGCCTCCATTAGTCATTATTGTTAACTCTGTGGATTTAACCAAATATTCTTTAATTTTTTTATTTTTTTATTTTTTTATTTTTTTTTTTTTTATCAATTTTCCTCAGAATACTTCTGATAATTGGAGTGGTGGCCATGCTGTGTCACATCCTCCAGTACAGCCACAAGCTCATTCATGGTGTTTGACACCACAGAAATTACAGGTATGTAAAAACATGCTTTTGACAGATTGTTTTTTCTATTAAAATGGAATAGAGGTAGTAAGCTTTAAGTTCTTTAGGTATTCTTAAAGTTGAATGGTAGTAGTTAACTCAATTAATATGTACTTAAGTAAAAAGAACCCACATTTACCAGAAAAATGGAGATAATTCACTCTTTTTTTTTACTCAGTTCCTTCCTTCCTTCCTTCCTTCCTTCCTTCCTTCCTTCCTTCCTTCCTTCCTTCCAACAGGTGATAAATTCACATGGTTCCAAATGCATAAACTGTGAATATAGAAAATATATATGGTAAAACCCCCTTTCAACTCCTGCCCTTACCTACTCACTTTCCCTCCTAACAGATGGCTAGTGTTACTAGTTTCTTTTTTGTCTTTTCAGAAATATGATGTACATGTATAGGTGGCTTCATATACTATTCTCCCTAATAAAAGTGAGAGAATATACTATATAAAAGTTGTTACCCCTTACCTGTAGTTCTACTTTCTGCTGTTTCAATTTCCAGCAGTCAACTGTGGTTCAAAAACATTAAATAGGAAATTCCAGAAATAAACAGTTGATAAATTTTAAGTTGCGTTGTTCTGAGTGGCATGATGAAATTCCACTCAGTCTTCCACCAAGGATATGAATCATCCCTTTGTCCTGCATATTCACACTGTATATACTGCTTGACCTTAGCTATTTAGTGGCCATCTCATTTATCAAACAACTATTGTAAGCTGGGTGCTGTGGCAAATGTCTAATCCCAGCAGCTTGGAAGGCTGAGGCCAGGAGGATTGCAAGTTCAAAACCAGCCTCAGCAACTTAGACCCTGTCTCAAAAAGAGCTGGGGATGTGGCCCAGTGGTTAAATGCTTCTAGGTTCATTCCCTGGTACAAAAAGAAGAAAAAAAAAAAACAAAAAAAAAAAACTTTGTTGCTATCGCAGTGTTTGCACTTAAATAACCCTTATTTTGCTTGATGATAGCCCCAAAGCATGAGATATTATGTTGACAATTTGGATATGCCAAAGAGAGGCCACACAGTGCTTCTTTTAAGTCAAAAGATGAAAGTTCTTCATTTACTAAAGGAGAAAAAAAAATCTATGTTGAGGTTGCTAAGATCTATGGTAAAATCAATTTTCTTACCCATGAAATAGTGAAGAAGAAAAAAAGTTGTGTTCATTTTACCATTGTACCTCAAAGTTGAAAAGTCATAGCCACAATTGTAGCTTATTTAAGATAGAAAAAGCATTAAATTCCATGTTTGGTAATCTTTGGTTTTAGGCTTCCAATGGGATCTAAGAAGATATCCCATGCAGATAAAGGAGATAGATCTACTGTATGCTATTTAGCAATGTATTTTACAGACTTCTCGTGTCAGTATGTAAAGTGCTTCCTTGTTCTATGGTTGCATCATATTTCTTTATATAGATGCCACACTTGTTTAAGCAAATAAGTAACTTTATACATTCAGCTTGTCTTCAAAATTTTCTGTTCCAAACAGTGCTGCTTCAAAAGAAGCATCATTGTCATAATGTATTTTTGAGATTTAGTTTTCTGTATATGTGCTGAGAAATATTGGGTTAATGAGTAGAATTTCATGTCCATTTCTCTGAAAGATCACCTTATATATAGTAAGCTTTGTTCGTATGAATTCTTAGTTCTTAGGTTTTTCAAGCTTTTTAAAGGACTTTATCTTGGGGTTGATGATTGTTGGTCAGAAACTGATGTCTTTGCCCAGATAGTGGCTCTGAGTTAATCCAGTTATTTCAGAGAAAGGTTGCTTAGAATACTTAGCTTGTTTCTTAGATATGTCTTTGACTGTATTCTCCTTTTTTCTTCTTCTAGCACTTGGAACAGCTTCGCGCAAATAGAAATAACTTAAATCCAGCACAGAAACTGATGCTGGAACAGTTGGAAAGTCAGTTTGTCTTAATGCAGCAACCCCAAGTGTGTATAGCATTTTTTTCCCTAAAATTTGTTAGCATTTTGAGTATTTTTTATTAACCAGAATATCATTTTAGAGCATGTTCATAATCAATTCTACTTTCTACCAGTATTTTATAGAATTTAGTGATATTTGCTTCTTAAAATACTGGTAATAGCATTTGTACTTTAGAAAGAAAAATCAGCAATAAATTTAATTTTGAACACTTCATGTTTTATTATTTATTTACATGGCATTTTACATGTATCCTAAGGGCTTAAATTATTTAGCACCTAATAAGCTATCCTAAACTGAGATGTGGTTTTTATAGGGCTTGTTCAGTTTGGAAGATCGGGCATACTTGTTATAGAATGAAATTTTGAAGTCCCCTATTTTGTGTTGGGAAAAAGACCTAGATCATATCTCATAGCATAATCATCATGATTTTTTTTGCCCATTCCCTTTTTCTTTTTGTAAAAATGGAGGGAGTGACCATTATGTGAAGCTTTTTGTTTTTTTTTTTTTAAAGTTGTGCTAGTATTACTTAAAAAATATTTATTACTGAACTATTCTTGGTGCATAATTAGGTCTCATGGAACACTTGCGAATATATGTTAATACAGTGGAAATGATTGTGCAGTGAAATATGATAAATCGCAGTTTTTTATAATTTTCAACTGTTCTCTTTTGTCATTACTAATGGGATGTTTCTTTAAAGTGAAACATTTCTTCTTATAAGTGAACAAATACAATTTCTTATTTTTAGAGTTGGTATTTTTCAACCTTGCAAAATGTTGGGGTAAAATCAGAGATTACCTGATTATTCATATTTACATTTGGATTCTGTCCCCCATGGACCACATGCACAGCATTTACTACTTTTCATTTGTTTTGACAGATGAGACAAACAGGAGTTGCACAGGTACGATCTACTGGAATTCTTAATGGGCCAACAGCTGACTCATCACTGCCTACAAACTCAGTCTCTGGCCAGCAGCCACAGCTTGCTCTAACCAGAATGCCTAGCGTCTCTCAGTCTGGAGTTCGTCCTGCCTGCCCTGGGCAGCCTTTGGCCAATGGACCCTTTTCTGCAGGCCATGTTCCCTGTAGCACATCAAGAACGCTGGGAAGTACAGACACTATTTTGATAGGCAATAATCACATAACAGGAAGTGGAAGTAATGGAAACGTGCCTTACCTGCAGCGAAACGCACTCACTCTACCTCATAACCGCACAAACCTGACCAGCAGCGCAGAGGAGCCGTGGAAAAACCAACTATCTAACTCCACTCAGGTAGTAGACCAGCTGCTTTTTTGTCCTCCCACATAATAGGTCATCTTTATTTGGTTTTGTACATTTTGAGAGAAGTAGTAAAAATTTAGGGAACTGTTTTTATAAGGATTTTTGTACTACTATAGTTTTGTTACTATATTATGATTTAGAATATATGTATTTATTTTCCTCTAAAATTTCCCCAGACACAGGTAATCTGGCAGATTTACAAAGGAAGAAGAAAATAGATCTTGTAGTCCCCCAAACCCATTTTTAGTTTACAGAGATATCATAAGCAAAATGTTCATTTCTGTAGCAGTAGAGAGTGTAGCAGTATATTAGGAATGCAGACCCTACAGGATTAGCTTGTAGAGTGGGGTGTGAGAAAGAGAAGTCTCAGCTAGTTAGACAAACTAGATGAATAGAGACTTAGGGTATCACCAAGGGGTAAGAACAGATTAAGAAGAGAACTAAATATTGGACCTTTGGGCATTCTAGTCTAATATGCCAGGAAATTTAAGAACTAGCAAAGAAAAATAGAAAAGGAATGACCTGTGAGGTAGTAGGAGATCCAGGGAAATGTAGTAATTCTCTGGAGCCAAGTAAAGTCTTTCAAGGAGGAGGGCTGATCAAATTGTATATGGTGAACTGGAGATGGATCATCTGAGACATTTGTCGATAATGCTGGGATTGAGAAACCACAGGGTACAGCCAAAATCTGCCCCACAACCGTTTTGTTTTTTGTTTTTTGTTTTTTAAAAAGCTAGTGAGCTATAGATGAATTTTGCATTTTTAAAGGGTTGTAAAAAAAAAATGAAGAATGTATGATACTGTATGACTGGCAAAGCCTGAATATTTGCTATCTGATCCTTTACAGAAAAGATCTGCCAGCCTTTGTGTAAGAGCAATTTCATTGGATTGTTGGAGGAAGAAGGCTAATTATAGTTGCCTTCAAATGAAATGGGAACTGAAAGTAGCAAATATAGACAATTCCAGCACAGACACTTGAGAATCACATAGGCTATATGCACAGGAAGTATAGCTGAAGGGGAGGTAGGATCAAGAGTTGTTTTATTTTGAATTTAAAATAAGGAAGAAAGCAGTGAAAACCAATGGGAAGCATTTAGTAGAGAGGGACAAATAGACAAGAAAGAAGAGAGAATTGTTACAGTAGACAAGAGGATATGGTTTTGGGAATTCATTGTTTTTAAACATTAAAGGAAGAGGAAAACATGAGATTTTTTGTTTAAATACTTATGTAAGTTCTAAAGTACAATTGATAGTTAATAAATGGGAGCCATTGTTAGAATTCCAAGATACGGTTTTATTGTATTCTTACATTTAATTCCTGGTTTGCTTAGTTGCTGGACATTTGCCATCCTTTAAAAAACATAATTCTAAAAAATAAATAAGAACAAAGAACAAAATCTCAGTTTGCAGGCCTTCATACATGACTAAGAATGCTGAGGCGCAGGGAGCTTCAGCCTTTGTTTTACAGTCCTCTCAAGTTCAGTGTCTGTTGGAACTTTACAATTTAGATAATGAAATTGAGAAAGTTGTCTTTAAAAATGCTGAACTGATTCCAGGTCTCACATTTCTCAAATACGATTGCTGCACTGTAACTACAGCTAGAGAGCCCTTCTTTCTCTGGTATTAACAGCACAGATTTCAATTAAACAGCTTTGTTTTTGTTTTTTGATATAAACTTGTTCAAATATTTTTTCTGAAGTTGTAATGAAAACTAAACCATTGATAAACCTATACGATATATACATATTTGAGCTTTTGGTGATAGGAGGAAATATAGATCTGTTGCTAATTTGCATTATAGTTTTGAATGAGTTTATTCAGAATTTATTTTTGGTAACTAACAAAGGAATTGCTTAAGATATGAAAGTAAAATTATGTAAATCATAGGTGATTCTTCCACAAGTACTCTGAATTTATTGCTTAAAATATCTTGACTTGCAGATAGAGAAGGTATAATAAACTCGTTTGCCACATGTCCACATATTAAATCAATGTATTTGTTAAATGATGATCCTCTGAGTTAACCATTTGATGATAAATGAAATTTTGGCTCACTTACCCAGACTTTCTTGGAGAATGCTTTAAATGTGGATATGCTTATAATAATGTAATTTTTTACTTTATGAGAAGTTTCCATGTAACTTAACAGATTTCATCTTTCAGCTATTGTGTTTGAACTCTTAGTTATTTATGTAATCATCTAATTGCACTCCTTTACATGATCACTCATGTGTATCAGCTTTTAATGTTGTTCTTAGGTTTTTAGGTAGATAAGCTTCTTGAATAGAAACATATCATTAGTTTAAGATTTTCAGCTCTAGAAACTTGTTTTAGGAGCATGCTAGCTGATTTTAACTAGATGTAAATTCAACCTTAGTATATAAATATGTCATCAGTTGAATTATTATTCCTTTATAGCCTATTACTGACAAACTGTTTCACCTTTCAAAATGCTTCTAACGTTGGCACTTATGCAATTTTCAGCTCAAAATGCAGTAGTCTTAAATTTTTTTCTAGGGGTTGGGGTCCATTTAGTATTTTGAACATAAGACAAAATAAGTTAATATATGATAATCTTATAAATCTTGTACGAACTACTGGTTTTGATCTGAAATTTTGATCTGGAAACTACTAAATTATTGTTTCACAATTCCAGTGTTAATCAATATTGCTGAAAAATTAAGCTTTTCTACTTAATTATTTTGTCAGTAAAATAAAGTGAAATATTCTTCTTAAAGAAGTTTCTCTATGACACCAGGGGCAATTTTCAGGTAAAAATTCTACATCTTAGTTCCATTTATCTTGTTTTCACTACATTAAATGTCCTAAGTGACCTTTCTGTGGACTTAAAACTTTTATTAACTGTAGTATACTGCCCCCTCAGATTGCTGAAATAGTAGCAGTATATTTTCCAAGTGTTAGAATTAAGTTGATGAAAAATGTAGTTTATTCCTATGTCTTCTGTGGAGACATTCAGCGTTTTTAATATATTGTGGGTAGATAGGTGGGGAAACTTTAAGATATTTCTTGACATTTTCATAGATTTAAAAAATTTTGCTCTTAATTGGGTATAGGTGCTTTAGCAGTATTTGAATTAGAGAAGAATGTATTTTAATTGTAGCTTTAAAGATGTAATGAATTCACTTTCTATAGTAATCTGTTAGTAGATCACATACCAGTAAGTTGGTTTTAGTTGATGCATGGTTATGGTCTTAATTATCAATGATACTTTAATCTCTATCCATCTCTAATATTAGAGATAAAAATTTATGTTTTATAGCATAAATAGTTTAGAATTCTCAGTGCTTCATGTGAACTAATTTTTGTCACACAAAAAGTGAAGAAACACTGATAACTATAGGAATTGGGTCAAATTATCTTATACAATTAGATGTTTATTCTTAGTGACTTTTTTAATATTTTAAATTCCATATATGCCCTCCAAGTTTGTTTAATATTAGATTTGAATGATTTTTCTTTCTTTTTAGGGGCTTCACAAAGGTCAGAGTTCACATTTGGCGGGTCCTAATGGTGAACGACCTCTCTCTTCCACTGGGCCTTCCCAGCATCTCCAGGCAGCTGGCTCTGGTATTCAGAATCAGAATGGACATCCTACCCTGCCTAGCAATTCAGTAACACAGGGGGCTGCTCTCAATCACCTCTCCTCTCACACTGCTACCTCAGGTGGACAACAAGGCATTACCTTAACCAAAGAGAGCAAGCCTTCAGGAAACACATTGACGGTGCCTGAAACAAGCAGGCACATTGGAGAGACATCTAACAGCACTGCCAGTGTCGAGGGACTTCCTAATCATGTCCATCAGGTGACGGCAGATGCTGTTTGCAGTCCTAGCCATGGAGATTCTAAGTCACCAGGTTTACTAAGTTCAGACAATCCTCAGCTCTCTGCCTTGTTGATGGGAAAAGCCAATAACAATGTGGGTACTGGAACCTGTGACAAAGTCAATAACATCCACCCAGCTGTTCATACAAAGACTGATAATTCTGTTGCCTCTTCACCGTCTTCAGCCATTTCCACAGCAACACCTTCTCCTAAATCCACTGAGCAGACAACCACAAACAGTGTTACCAGCCTTAACAGCCCTCACAGTGGGCTACACACAATTAATGGAGAAGGAATGGAAGAATCTCAGAGCCCCATGAAAACAGATCTGCTTTTGGTTAGCCACAAACCTAGTCCTCAGATCATACCATCAATGTCTGTGTCCATATACCCCAGCTCAGCAGAAGTTCTAAAGGCATGCAGGTTAGTGTGGGAAAGTTCATCACAAAGTGAAAATGTTTGACTACTGGCCTGATCGGAATGCTGAAATGTGATTTGGATCTTTTAAATATGGGAAGTAAGCAAAAGATGGTGTAGTCACTCATTTAAAGTAAGAGTTTGACAGAACCTTTGTTATGCTTGGATATTGTGGTCATATTTATTGATGTATCAGATGTGAAAAGTATTTCTGTAAATGGCTTAATCTGAATGGGTGTGTCTTAGTGTGCTGTTACTGCCCTCTACTGGTTGCTAGGATTGTCCGCTAAAGTGTGATTGATTGCTCTTGGAATTGAAACAAGGGAATGGGTTAAATCACATTTGACCAAAACACAAGGCCTGGCAAACTGTATTATTTATTTTGGTTTTGATGGCAGCCTGTTAAATGTTAGGCCATGAATGAACCTCAGCAATTAGCAAGACTAGTCTCAGTTTAGAGTTGAGAAAACTGGACTGTTTTATTTAAAAGAGGTTATAAAGCAGGCAGAAGAGGAAGAGGTCAGAGGCAATGGAGAGACATGAAAGACTGTTACTCATTCTGGAAGGAGCAACTATAGTTTTGGAAAGACAGGGCCTCTGGAACTTAGGAAGAAATGAGTCCCTCCCCCCCCCCCCCCCCCAAAAAAAAAAAAAATAGAATCAAAGGATCAGTCAGTACCATCTTTCTTTGGTATTTGGAAGACATGTCGTTTTTTGTTTTGTTTTTTTTTTTTGTGGAGGGGGGCAGTATATCAGGGGTGCTTAACCAATGAGCCACATCCCCAGCCCTTTTTATTTTTTATTTTAAGACAGGGTCTTGCTAGGTTGCTTACAGTCTCACTAAATTGCTGAGGCTGGCTTTGAACCTGCAATCTTACTGCCTCAACTTCCTGAGCTGCTGGAATTACAGGTGTGTGCCACTGTGCCCGGCAAGATATGGATTCTTAATGACCTTATCATTATGCCTGGCACATATTTAATTTTTCTTATTTATCTGTTATTTTTTTCTTTATATGTGACTAATGAAAATCAGTTAACATACTTGGGAAAAACAAAAAATTCAGTTTTTTCTAATGCGTTGAATTTTAAATTTTAGCAGCAATATAGTAGGTTTTTGGAAAAACTTTATTTAGCTGTAGATTGTAATAAAATAACAGCATTCTGTAAGTAGAAAGTATAAACATTAGTTTTAGTTGTCTCCGTTGACCATTTAAAACAGCTATTGCATTTTTAAAGTTCAGAACAGTTCTCACTTAACATTTGTATAATCTCTTCCTGCAGCTACTGATGCTTATATGTTTTATTTGTTGTTTATCTAAAAGTGTGGTTATCCTTTCTGTTAGATTGTTTTATTAGAAGATATCCTGGGTCCACCATTAAATATTTGTCACTATTTGAATGATTGAGATAAAAATTAAGTTTATACTTCTATATAGTTACTTTTGAGAGGCATGGGGTAGGGCAGTGAAGTAAGTGGAAGAATTAATTTTAAATAAGTTTCAATTCATTTTAATCTACCATTTTAATTGTAGTACTGGAACTTTACTATAAATACACTGTAGTTCTTTTTCATTAAGGAGTTTGAGTTTGAATGTTTGGTTTATCTTCTGGTCTGTATTTTATCTATTACTTTTCATTATTTTCTGTCAATTTTTAACTATTTAGCTGTAATCTTTAACTTTTCTGACATAGATGCAAGCTGAAAAATGCATCTTTTTCTTCTTTTATTATTTTCTTTGTCTACTGGGTCCATATTGCTGGCAGTGTTTTCCTCAGTGCCTACACCATGATGACCATTATCATTCATCTCAACGCTCTGACAATATTTTCACATGTTAGTATGATGATCTCTAAATCAAATTCTTCCAAAGCTTGTAATACAGTTCCTGAATTTCTAAAACTATATACCTGGTTCTCTGGGGAGACAGTGCCATGACTCACTGTCAGTCTGATTGCCTTATGCCTGCTTCCCACTCAGCTATTGTGGCTTCTGTCCACTTTCCTAGCTACTGCTGATTCATTCTGCTGGAGCAGGGGGCTTCCTTTATCTGCTCTCTGTAGACTCAGCACAGTTGTTAGAAAATTGAGAGAAATTGAGTGGCCCAAACCCAATATCATGGACTGTCTGGAACCTAAGGGTTTTCTGGAGGAATATTGTCAGAAAGAGTTCCATGAATCTGTGTTCTGTTCTCCAAGTTTTAAACCATACAGTAGTAGTTTTCATTAATAAAGTTTTATGCTACAGGTGCCTAGTTGATTGTGTTTCTTAATGTATTAAAGATTATAATCTTCAGTTTCATTTTTGAGGCCTATATGGACATTGACTTCAGAGTATATAAGTATATTCTCATAGTTTCATTTGCTGCTTTCAACTCATAAGGCAGTTTTGCCATATTGCAGAGGGATCCTTCGAAACTTGAGAGGACCCTGGAATTGCCTGGGTTATTCCCATAAATCTAGGCTTGAATTTATTAGTGAAGAGAAAAAAAATGACCCTGATAAATAAGATATAAAAATATTCTGAGGCTTAGAGAAAAAGCCTTTGATGGCAAATGATAGGTGTTATGTTGTTCGCCATTTTTGTGTTCTGTTGATGGTGGCCTGTGCTGAATAGGAGTCCAGAACTCAAAAGGGGAAAGTGACACAGATGCTAGAGACAAGATGTCCCTGGTCTAGGAACTTCTAACAAAAGATTTTAAGTATAGATGCCTTTATTCACAGAGCACTTTGCCATAATTTTCTATCAAATAAGGTGGTAGAGAAAATTTGAAAGTAAATTTATGTCAGTATTTTAAATAAATGGGTAACCATTCATTCCTTTCTACTCTGCTTGGCTTAGGAACAGTTTCAAAATGGGATAAAAGGATTTAAAGTGGGATAATCTCTAAATCCTTTCTAGTACCTGCTTCTTTCTTCAATTCCTTTTCTCTCCACTTTGGATTTTTATATTAAAGTTTCATTATTGGATTTGAGGTGTTCTAAACAGCGTTCAGAAGATAGTCTGTTCCTGTTATTTATCCTATTTTTAATCCTAATCCCCTCTGCATTAGGATTGCTAAACATGTTTTAAGTAGAAACTTAAATCACTATGTAGTGATTATAGTCACTATATAGACAGATGTTTGTACATCATTTCCTTCAGGGAAATTCTTTTTGTTTCAGACTTGATCTTAATAGGCAGGTAGTCAATATTTGAAACACAATAAGAAACTGCTGGATATGAATTGTTTGTACTATTTAATCTTAGTACCCTTTTATTTTCATGTACCTACTTAGCTTTTTAAAGTAATTATTTTTTAACCTGGTTTGGTTTGTCTTAGTGTTGCAGTGGTCAGTGTTACCCATGAGAAGTCAGTTACTTTTGCTTCTTTTATGGTTTAAATTGTAATTGCAACATTCAAATTGTTAAATCATTATCAGCTTCCCTAATCATGCCTCCCTTTTTTCTTTGTATTTTAAAATATAGTCAGCAACATTTTCCATTGTTTTCTTTCCCATTTTCCTTTAAAAAAAATTTATCACAGAACTGTAGAAATGATAGAAAGAGACAGTTCTACTAATCTGCCAACCCCTGTTTTCTAGTCTCATCTCACAATGTCCAGAATATTGTAGAAACTTAAATTTTGGTGCCACATTTAATTAGTATGTGATGCTCTTTTATGGTACAGGCAGTTTTTAATACATGACCCATATTTTTCAGTATCTTCTTTAAAGTATTGATCAATACTATAAAGTACTACATCCATCTCCTTTTCTGGAAAACAATTTTCATGTATTCTGAAGCATCTTTTATTTAAAAACGTTCCAAAGTTAAAGAGTGGCAGATGTATAATTCAGCATGAAAACTAATTATTATTTATGTAGATATTGTAAGTGAATGTTTTATCTTACATTTTGTTTAATGATAATACTTGAATTGATTATTTACCAGTCTCTGCCAAGAGTTTCCTACTTGTTAAAAGCAAAAACTTAATGGTGTTTATATCTTAGCACCAATTTTATACCTTAATTTTAAAACTTGGAAAAATATATCTTTATCTTTAAATGAACAGAACATGCATTCTTATTGTGGAGAGATGTTGAAACTGTTATTGGGTAGACTTCATTTACTTAGTCTTTAATTGTTAGATAAGCTTAAAGTTGTACTTTAGTAACAATTTCACATACTTAAATCAATTATTTTAAACTTAATTTATTCCTTTGTGACCTGCTATGAATTCTTTTTGGTTTTACTTCCAGTTGTACTTGAAAAAATTAAGAAAGACATCCATGGTGTGATTTAGGATAACTCAACCGTGTATAGCAGTGGAATTTCAAGCCTTAGTTTTCATTAGTGCCAACCAGAACAGGTGATTCATAAGATTTATTCAGGGTAGCAAAAGCATAGTAAAATAAGGAAAATTAATTTTGTTCCAACCAGTATGATTCTATAATTTGAAATAAAATGTAGCTAAGTCCTTAAGTAAATAAAGTTACTAAATTTTTGATGGAATTCCCACACTAATTTTAATTTTCACATTCTTATTTGAAATTGTAATACATTAAAAGTACTTGATATTTTAATTCATTGACTGCTTTTGATCATGTGATAATTCAATGTTAGTTAACCTAAAATGATTAGAAAACTTAGGATTATTTCTTACTGATTTTCTAAGTTGGGTAGAAATTTTAAGAAATTGGGAATATCTTTTATTCTAATATGCAAAGAATTACAGATTTCGGATAATTCTGTCATATCTTAAGAATTTATAATTTTAATAGCTATGATATATTCATTAAAGGAAAAGAAACCCTAAATACTAATAAGTAATGATTAAATGTAGCATCAGAGGATGAATAACAACTATATACATTGTTTTCAAAATTAGTATAATTTGATGTGAATTTTAATAGATGGGAGTTTTGCTGAATTTTATTAGCTAAGGAGTTGTGGGGAAAAAAATCATTTTAGATTTGAGAAAAGAAAGGAAAAAAGTTCCAGGTTTAAACTATCTCTGTGAGAGTTGTCACATAGATATTCTGGTTACAATTGCTAGGATGAGACATAAGAAGAGAGATATATTCGATTTTATTATTATCTAGACATTTTTTGGTCAGGTTAACATTTGATGGAAAAGTATCTTATAGTATAAAGGAAATTGGAGACCATATTTGTTCTTTAGGTGAAGAAAATTCATTGGAAAATTACAAGCAAAATAAAGAATGTCATCAGTAATCCATGTATTGTGCTTTTATTTTTCTTCAGTGAAAGATATAGAAATCAAGATAAGTATTTGCTAAAATTAATAATCTTAATTTTTTCCTAACGGATCCAAATTCCTTAGATTTGTATAAATACTTAGTCTTTAAATTAGGACTTAGTTCAAGATTGTTTGTTTTCTAAGTAAACACACAGCTGATTTATTCTCCCTCCTTTTTTAAAGGAATCTAGGTAAAAATGGCCTGTCTAACAGTAGCATTTTGTTGGATAAATGTCCTCCTCCAAGACCACCATCTTCACCATACCCTCCCTTGCCAAAGGACAAGTTGAATCCACCTACACCTAGTATTTATGTGAGTCTGAATTAACTGACTAGAAATCAAACCAGTGTTTGCACCTACCTGTTTTTCATAAAATCTTTGTTTAAGTCAACATGGATGCCCTTTAAGAAGTGTTAGAATTATTGGCAGCAGAGTGAATATCTGGGGGAGGGGGAAGACATATTCAAAAAGCTTTTGCAATAACATTTTATAAATGCCTTCTTAGCTACTGTCATTATATTAGAATAGTGAAAATACTTTTACTGCTTTGATTTTTGAGCCATACTAGGCAAAAGCTAACTAAATGTGTAATTTTTTTTTGAGTAAACTGGGTTTTAGATCTGCATTCTACTAGTTGTATGGATCTTAATGTTCATTTCGTTTTACATATACCAAAAGAAAAAAGATATTATCTACCTTCAAAAAAATGTTTTGAGGGCTGGGGATATAGCTCAGCTTGCCTGTCAAGCACATGGCCCTGGGTTCAATCCCCAGCACCACCACCACCCCCAAAAAAAGTGTTTTAAGAACAAAATATGCAATAATAGATGTATATACTAACCTACTAAAAAGCTTAGGTTATTTGAAATGTTTAAAACTGGGTATTAGGTTTACTTTATAGAAATCTAGGTAAATGATATAGGAAGATTATTGGAGTGAAATCAAAGCAATTCCTCTTTTATGTTTTTCCTGAATAGATCCTGCTGCAGCATTTCCTTCCATCTTCAAACTTCTACCCCAAATGAAAACCACTTTTAAATACATATAAAGTTAGAATAATGTACTTAGAATTAACTTGCATATATAAGATGATACTTGAGTTTGTTTTGGAAATTTGGCCCTTTTACTCTTTGTAGGCCAATTGGTAGTAATCATTCTTCCAACTAACTAGTAGTTACTAATCCCTTTCTGTGTAAAGGGAAGCAATGGGATGGATGTGTAATAAAACTTTTAAACTGAGGTCCAAGGAGAAAAATGCACAATTGAGATCTATCTTTTGTGGGTCATCTTTAGTCTGCTTTTGCTTTGATAATATATTTTTTAAACATTTTGATTTTGTTTTTTCCCCTTTCTTGTGATTTTTTTTTTAAAAGCACATAACATGAAATTTACCATTTTAACCATTTCTGGATTTACAGTTATTAGGATTAAGCATGTCCACATCGTTGTGCAACCCCCTTTCTGGCACTTTCACATCTTGCTGAACTGAAAAATCTACTCATTGAACAAAACCTCCTTTCCCCATTCCCCTCAGTCCTTGTCAATCTCCATTTCCATTTTACTTTGTGCTTCTATGAATTTGACCACTTTAGATGCCTCATATAAGTAGAATCATGGAATATTTGTCTTTTTATGACTGGTTTATTTCACTTAGTATAATGTCCTCTGGGTTTATCCATAACATGCGATCCTTTTTAAGACTGAATAATATTTAAAACACTTTGATTTTGATGTTTAAGTTTCATTTCTCACACATTTTTTTCAAGATATAGCAAACAAGAAAAATGTATGTGGTTAGTATCTAATTATAACTAGAATCAAGAGACATAATGATGAAATTCTGTAAAATGTAAAATAGAAATATCAACACATAAGAGACATTATTTAAACTGCATTGAATAATGAGTATGAATTTGGGACATATCATTTAAATAAAAGCTATTTTCCTGAGATCTAACCACATATTTTAATTTTACAGTTGGAAAATAAACGTGATGCTTTCTTTCCTCCATTACATCAATTTTGTACAAATCCAAACAACCCTGTTACAGTAATACGTGGCCTTGCTGGAGCTCTTAAATTAGGTAAGCTTTAAATAAAAAAAGAAAAATGTTTGTATATTTCTTTTACTCTTTTGTCTTTTAAAGCACTGGCAGATACTTTTGTTTTATTTTTCCATTTTTGTATTTTCATTTTAACATTTTCTTGTCTCAGAAAAATAGAAAAATCCATATCACGTTTTTCATTCTTTATTTGAATTTGTGATGGTGATATTGGTTACTGGTAATTTTGTGGTAGTTTTTAAATTTAGCTTTTTTTTTTTTTTGGTTTAATGTGATTTAGGTTAACTCGTAGAAGAAATTTCAAATATAAATAATAGGTGAAATTCAATTTTACTAATATGTACTATAGCCCCATAAGTATTTCCTGGCATCAGCAGAAATTACATAAGTGAAACTTTGGTCCTTGGATACTTATCTATTGGGATGGCATGACAGGTAGGTAAGTCTAGGGCTTCAGTGTATAATTCTGCAAATTTGGTACATAGCTCAGAGTATATAGAGCACCCAGTTGGTTTTTAGGGGAACCAGTTGCAGTACTATGAAATAATTTCCCTTTTTCTTTAAAGCACTAATCTGGTCTAAATACAGATTTTATTTACTAATTGTTTTTTATTTATTTATAAAGACCTGGGACTTTTCTCTACTAAAACTTTGGTGGAAGCTAACAATGAACATATGGTAGAAGTGAGGACACAGTTGTTGCAACCAGCAGATGAAAACTGGGATCCCACTGGAACAAAGAAAATCTGGCATTGTGAAAGTAATAGATCTCATACTACAATTGCTAAATATGCACAGTACCAAGCTTCCTCATTCCAAGAATCATTGAGAGTAAGTATTTGCTTCTTGAAGATTATTTTAGAGTTTTAAAACTTATTTTATTTTACTATCCAGTGTGCTCTTAGTAAAGTCTAAGCAAACCTCTCAGTTGATAAATTACATATCATTGGGGGGTGGGAATAGAATCTAGCCAAAACGATCCTTCATTTCTGGGATATTTCTGTTTAGAGCAGTGTTTCTTCAGTACTATTGACCTGTTGGGCTGTATGATTCTTTGTTGTGGGGGATTGTTCTGTGTGTTGTAGATATCTAGTAGTATTCCTGGACTCCAAAGTATCTCCAGACATGCCACATACCCCTAGAGGGCAAAATTGTCCCTGGTTGAGAACCAGTAATTTACCAAGATAAACCAAGTCTCAAGTTTGCTTTATGCTTGTAGAACTCCTAGTCTTCTGTCTCTTTTCTTCTTCTGCCATATTAATATTATCTGATAGACAACTCTTCCAGGAAGCATTAGTATTTTTCCTACCAGTCTTAGCCAATAAGAGAAAGCTGAGAGTGAGGTAGAAATTTAGAGGAATTATTTCAAAAGGTATGGAAAATTATAAAATTAAAATTTGAAATATAAATAGAATTATTATTAAAAGACCTACATAAGCCTTTCAGCTCTGAAGCATTTCTAAAATCCTCTAGCAGTATAAGGAGAACTTTGTGAATTCTCCCACAAAGTAAACATAAAACAGCTATAGAAATGAGTTTATTAAATATATTACTGAAATACTTGTCTCCACTAAGTTGTTTGTTCTTCACATGTCCTACAGCTGATGCTTAATATGTGACTGAAAGTGTTTAGTCTGTAATTCATTAAATTTGCTTGTATCTGTTAAGAATTCTACCCTGGGGGCTGGGGATATAGCTCAGTAGGTAAAGTGCCTGCCTCGCAACCACAAGGCCCTGGGTTCAATCCCCAGCACCAGGGGGAAAAAAAAAAGAATTCTACCCTGAGTTCACATTTTTCAGTCAAGGCAGCATTTAATCTGTAAATTATATATTTGTGTTCCTTTCCTACTGCCATTCCCTATATGCTACTAAGAAATTTATCTAGTAAAATCTGTCCTGCAACTTCCATGAGTTACAGTGAATGCATTGTCCATATAGATCTCTATAGTGTACCTATTTAAGATACTTCAACTTCTTAGTAATATTATGGTCAGAATAAACAGTAAGCAATGTTCAAAGAATTTCCAAGGAAGATTTGGACAAAGAGTTAAAAAAGTAAAGATAATAAGAGGCAGAATATTTAAATGGGAGAAGATTCATAACCAAAGGGAGGATGGTCTTTTAATATGCTTTGAGGCATGGGCTAGAATGTATGAAAATTTCACAAATGTTCAGAAATTAAATATTTAAGGGGAAGGAAGCCAAAGCATCAGTAAGCATTGCTAACTCATAAGGGACAGTGTTTAAAAGATACCATGTTTGTGACACAAGAATTATAAATAAAAGTGTATTTGCATTGAGAAGAACTATATTTTTCAGGACTTAATTTCCATACTAATGTTATAAATGTTTTGTCATTTGTGTATAATACATTGTGTAATAAAGATTTAACTCAGGAACAACTTCTTTCATTTGTTCATAATCAAGGGTAGAAAGCATCTTACCCTCTTCTTATGCATATGTGGCTATGTACATGAGCACATGCCTCTGTGAGCTTAGAACACTTAAAATGAAGGTTGAGACTTCTCAGGCCTCTCTGCTTGCCTTAAGTTTTCTCTCCTCTTGAAAGTGGAGCAAATATGAGAATCTATAATGTAACTTTGTAGCTGGTGGAGAAAGTTGGATACCATGCCAAGTAGATTTGGATTTTCTTGGATCTCTCTTTAAATTATTATCTTTAAATTATTATTATGTCTTTGAAGAAATTTCCATGTGTAAGATGCCTATATAAACTTAGTTTCAAAACATAGATATTACCATTCAACCAAGATGTGAACTTTTTTTAGTTGTATGATGAAAAGGATAGCCAATTGTGGAATACTAAGGTAGAATGCTTTTCTTCTTAATCTGTAGGAAGAAAATGAGAAAAGAAGTCACCATAAAGACCACTCAGATAGTGAATCTACATCTTCAGATAAGTAAGTTATTTTTAATGTTCACCTTGTATTTCTGTTTACAAGGTATGTTTTTAATATTGTCTTTCTCTCCTTAAGTTCTGGGAGGAGGAGGAAAGGACCCTTTAAGACCATAAAGTTTGGGACCAACATTGACCTGTCTGATGACAAAAAGTAAGTCCTCATGGTAATATTTCTATGAACTGATGCAAAGAATATCCTTCTCAAGATGAAGATGGTCTGTAGCTTCCTTTTCTATTTTATTCCTTGTCATTTTTTAAAGTTGATATATGAGAATAAGGTTAAAAAACATTGCTACTTTATTTTTTTTTTACTTAAAACCCTTCTACAGTTTTTTTTTTCATTAAGACCCTGACTTTATGCTAATTACATAGTTATAAAATTACATTTCTTAATTATATGAAATAGAACTATGGGGCTGGGCTTGTGGCTCAGTGGTAGTGTTTGGCTAGCACGTGTGAGGCACTGGGTTTGATTCTCAGCACCACATAAAAAAATTAAGATATCATGTCCATCTACAACTAAAAATATTTTTTAAAAAATTATATAAAAATACATATTTATGAAATATGATTATACAACACAGCTAGAAAGTGGATTTTTTTCACTCATTTACTTGGTTCATAGTTTTTATGCTACTTTTCATAGGAAATTCTCTTCAAAAAAAATTTTAAAACTTTAAGCATTTCCTATGCAGAAGTAAAATATTTACAAATTTGTTTTTCTGATCATAACATTAAGGTATTTGAAGACAGGGTTAACCTCCACAAATATTTGTAAGCAACTTTAACTCTTGATCTGTATTATTGCAGGTGGAAGTTACAGCTACATGAGCTGACTAAACTTCCTGCTTTTGTGCGTGTCGTATCAGCAGGAAATCTTTTAAGCCACGTTGGTCATACCATACTGGGCATGAACACAGTTCAATTGTACATGAAAGTTCCAGGAAGCAGAACACCAGGTAATTTTTATGAACTAGCATCTCATATCATTGAAAAACATAATGGATAAAATGTGCAGAGAGAACCAGTATCTTTCCATTTAAAATGAATAAAACTTAAAAGGTTGTTCCTATTACAAGATTAGACTCTTTAATGGGGCTCAGATTCCTGATATTTCTTGCAATACTGTTTAAAATATAATAGCCCAGAAATAATACTAATGATTTGACTTTTAAAGGTGTCATTGGAGCACCCCTGGGGGAAAAAGCCTCTGTGGCCTAAAGACTCTGTTGTTGATTCTGTCTGTTACAAAGAATGACAGAGTACAGTGTTTTTCTAAACTTTTTTAAAACCACAATCACAAGAAAAATGTTTTCTGTCATGACCTAGTACATATGTATGTATATGGAACCATTTCATTGAACGGTACATTTTCTAATTTATTCCATTTTATTTCATTTAAAAAAGAAAGTGTAGGTTGCAGTCCTCTTATTGGGTTGCAACTCACAATTTAAGAAAAGCTTGATGATGTGGAGATATTATATTACTAGACTCATCTTGGTATTTAGTCTGGACTTTGCCACTAACTAGACTTGTTGCTTTTGGCAAATCACATCCCTTCTTTGGATCTCTTTCTTTCTCAAATGAATTATCTTGTGTTTAGCCTTCAAATTTCTGTCCAGTGCTAATGAATCATCTTCTTTGTGCCCCCTTGAATTGACATGAAATTTCACAAAGTGATGTTTGAAATATTTAATAGTTGCTACAACCCTGGGACTGATCAGTTAGGAGAGATAACTGATAATAACTAGTCAGCTATGTCAATGCCTATGAGCTGCATATTTCTCTCAGTGCTTCAGTTTTCTACTTGAAGCAGGCATGGTTTAAAAAGCAGATTTTTTTATTGTCACCTTCTTAATGAATCAGAGCTTAAGAATCATTTCACATAGGATTGGGATACTTCTGGTTAACATAGGTCAGTGATTCCCAGTCCTTACTGCTGATTTGAATCTCCTGATAAGCTTTGTAAAGATAGATAATTGGTCTCTGGGGATTGAGACCCAACTATTATTAAATAAACAAAAATATGTTCCCCAGGGGATTTTAGTGTACAGCCAAGATTAGAACCATTGGTTGTAGTTTTTATTCTCAGTCCATTTAAAGCCCAATTCTGTGATGTTTTATACAACATAGTTGAAGTAGAAAGAATTCTGGAATGAATAGTGAAAGAACTATGTTCTGCTCCCCACTATGTCATTATACACTAGTGTAAACACTGGGCAACCCATTTGAACTCACCAAGTTTTCTTATGTATTTGGTATCACATTCATTCTTAATTATTAAGGTTCATTTCAGTTGCAAACTTCTCTTATCCAATTTAAATTGTTTTGTGCAAATAACATTATCCTCTAGTCAAAAAGAATCCCTTTTTCATTACAAATATAATGGAAAAGATTACTTCTTTGTCACTTGTGCCTAGACTGTTCTTGGTTTTTTGTTTGGATAACATTAATTCTCCAAAATCATCCTGTGTAACATTGAACAATTCTCTGAAGAATTCCTTTAGTGTAGTGATTTCCAATAAAAATACAAGTCTCACATAATTTAAAATTTTTTGCTAGATATGTTAAAGTAAAAGAAAGGTGAAATTCATTTTAACTTGTTATATCCAAAATATTTCAACATGTAATCAATATAAAGTTACAGAGATTTTTCATATTTTTTTCATACCGAGTCTTTCAAATCCAGTGTGTACTGTGGAATTACTGCACCATTTCAGTTCAGTTTTCAAGTGGTTATCATATTAGACAATGCAGTCTTAAAGGAAATTTTGTATAATTTGTTCAGTTCAATATAGGAAACATTATTTTGAGTACTTTATTAATGGGGTAAACACCCCCCCCCACGAGTTACATAGATAAATATAAATGGTACCTGTTTTAATGTATTTCACAGTCAGACATATATGTTCTAAATCAGAGAAGTGCTCTCAGGCTCTATCCTAAGATTTTGTTTAGATAGTGGGGCCCCAGCATCTCTAATTTTTTTTTTTTTTTTTGGAACCAGGGATTGAACTCGGGCACTCGGCCACTGAACCACATCCCCAGCCCTATTTTGTATTTTATTTAGAGACAGGGTCTCACTGAGTTGCTTAGGGCCTCGCTAAGTTGCTGAGGCTGGCTTTGAACTCGTGATCCTCCTGCCTCAGCCTCCCGAGTCACTTTGATTACAGGCATGCGCCACCACGCCCGGCCAGATTTTAATTGACATTAGGTTTTGTTGTTGTTGTTGTTGTTGTTTTGTTGTTGTTTTTTGGCGGTGCTGAGGATTGAACCCAGGGCCTTGTGCTTGCGAGGCAGGCACTCTACCAACTGAGCTACATCCCCAGCCCAGAAAATCACATTTTTTTTTCCTCCTCCCGGTGCTGGGGATTGAACCCAGGGCCTTGTTCTTGTTCTTGCAAGACTGGCACTCTACCAACTGAGCTATATCCCCAGCCCAAAATAATCTTTTTTTTTTGCGGTGCTGGGGATTGAACCCAGGGCCTAGTGCTTGCGAGGCAAACACTCTACCAACTAAGCTATATCCCCAGCCCTTCTAATTTTAATTAGAGCTACATTTTATTAGTGTCCATGCTATGGGCACTTTGAGCCATTTACCTATAGTATTAGTAGGTGACAGTCATAAGTACTAAGAAACACTGAACTGCTTCCCCTTTTAGAATTCTGAGGTAGGCAAAACAGCCAGACTCTCCCTTGTGTTAGTCCTTTGGGGAAACCCCAGTTAGGTCAAAATGGACAGATAGAATTCCTTGGGAACAAAGTCCACTCTACTTCCTCTAGAACAGGGACTCTGATACCAGGAATTCAGACTCTACCAGTGGTGGGGGTGGGGTCAGGTTAAGGTAAAGTGCCGCAAAATAATCTACCAGGTTTAAGTGACTTTTCTTATGGGCAAACATATGTTTGGTTTCTGTAAACCTATCTTCCCAAGTTCTGGCAAAGTTGTTTTAACAATTTTTGTTGGATTTTTGGTGTTTCTGGAGAGGGACGGACATGCAGTGTTCCCTACTTTGCTATTTTTACTGATGTCACTCCTTGGAGCAACAGCTTCGTTTTGAAAACCAGGCTTCTTGCCCCTTTTCTAATGTCCGAATACTGCTCATGAGAAATGGGATTAGTTCACAAGGAAAAAATGATATAGATTTATGTAATAGCTAGTATTTATTGCTTACTTTAATTTAGGCACTATTCTAAGTGTTTATTTCATTGCTCTTCAAAACAACCCAGTGATTTTATAGGTATTGTCATTATCTCCTCTTACATGAAAGGAAACGAAGTTAGAAAGGCTTAACATCTTACCCAAGTCATGTAATGACTAAACTAAGGAGACTGGCTCTAAGAGCTAAGCTGGTAACTTTGATTTTGTACTGTACTGCCTTCCCTATTCTTAATGAATGAATTAGGAGTTGACCAGTATCAGTTCTGAATCAGACTTGACTCAAAAGTACTACACGATAAAGAATTAAATACCACTGGAACATTATCTGTTGAACATTTGTAATATTTAATTTCTAAAGACACATTTGCTATAGAATATATAGTGTGCTGATTTTTTCTTTTCACATTTTAGGGCATCAAGAAAATAACAACTTCTGTTCGGTTAACATAAACATTGGCCCGGGTGACTGTGAATGGTTTGTGGTTCCTGAAGGTTACTGGGGTGTTCTGAATGACTTCTGTGAAAAGTAGGTTTTTAAACTAAATTTTCTTTAATTATTAGAAAACAGTAATTGCAAAGGACTACTTACCAAGCTGGATCCTAATGGATATATAGCCAGTTTTTACTTATTGTTCAACAGAAAGTTCATTTTAAATGATTTGTTTAAATGACCTGTTACTTGTTGTTATTGAAAATATTTTCAGATGCCATGAAGCCACTCCATGCAATAGTAATAGTCATGAATTTAGAGGATATAAAGATTGAGTTATTATTTTAATTTTAAACTGATGCATAAATCCTTGTTCATTGGGAAGATGTGTGTTCCAAGGAAAAAAAATTGTTTTATTATAAATGCTTTAAGAAGGTGGAAGGAATTTTGTAATTGAACACTTTTAGAGGTTGGGAATAACACAAGCTTAAACATACTACTCTTTGCCTTATCATAATGATATAAGTTCTTGTTAAAACCAGCAAATTTTCCTATAAAGGAATTTTACAAAATTTAATTAACTGCTTCAGGTTGTGTTTTACCTAATGAAAGAATATGCACAGTGGGAATTGTCCCCTTCCTTATGATCCTAGAAATAGCCTTCATTTATTTGTGTCTTGTGTTAAAGAATACATTACATTGAAAAAAATTTTTTGTTGGTTTAATTATTTCTCTAACTAAACTTTATTTTTTTTCCTAAGAAAGCACTCTATTATGTAAGCACCTGATATTTTCATTTAGTAATAACATTGGAAGTTTATTATGGAATAAAAATTAAAAGCATAAATTGTACACATAATAGTCAGAATTATGCCCCCACTGCAATTAGATCATTTGGGGCACCAAAAATGTTTATATATATGAGAATACTTTGAAAACTAATTATACACATATTCTATATACTGAACCTATGATTTCTTACTTTGGCTTAAGAATCATTGCTGTGAATATTTGGATTTAGAAGTGAATCATAGTTGGGAAAAAAAGATCCAAAATTTCTTTATATAGAGGCAAGAGGTAATCATCTTTCATTGTCCTCATTATTTACCTTGTAGGTTTCAAATGTACTAATGTATTAATTTGTCTATTCTTTTATGGACCAGCAGTCTGATAGCAGCAGAGAAAAACTGTAATATCATATGGGAGATCTCTAGTGTGATACAGAAAGATTTTAATTTCTTAAAATTTGAGATCATTATGAATTATTGAACCTACAGTACAGTGATCCTTGTTCATTATTTCTGAGTAGGGATTGACTATTTTTAGGGTATGGTTTTCTTTCCTATCTAAATGGAGAGGTGTCTTGGGAGCAGAGATAATTAGAATAGGCAGATGATGTCCAAAAAGCTTGGGCTTGGGGATAATAAAAATACCAAGTTTAGTATAAAGGGTTAGGTTAAATTTAATAACTTGAGTTACAGCAAAAGCATTTGCTACCTTAGCATTTCACTATAATTTTGTTTCACATAAAGGGTGTTACTTCTGATACTGTGTCTCTAATTTATTTTATGTTGTTAAATAGTACCTATCTTGAAATAACCATTATTTTTAATGTATGATTGAAACAATGCTTGCTTCTGTTTGTAAGTTTATAGGGTTTTGTTGTTGTTGATTATTAGAGTGGTCACTTGTGGTTAGAAAATTTTCTCATGGCAACACTTGAGTGAAATAGGGCTAGGATTGTGTTTGTAACTGGGTTCCCCCCCCCCTTTTATAACCAACTTTATCTGGACTGTAACTATTTAGCAATCACAAAAGTAAGCCAATCCTTTTCCCCTTGCAATTAGGCTGCCATTAGCAGTCTGCTCTAGACTAGACTTTCAAATGCACTAGTTGTGCATTTCAAAATGCACTAGTTGTGCATTTTTTAAGGGAAAGGGAAAAACAACTAAGGTTTAATTTGGATCAGAGGTTGGTAAATTTTTTTCCATAAAAGGCCAGAGAATATTTTAGACTTTACTGGTTATAATGGTCTCTGTCATAACTGTGTCATTATAATGCAGAAGCAGAGATAATCTGTAAATGAATGGGCATGGCTGTGTTCTAATAAAAGTTTTACTTACAAAAACAGGCAGCAGGGGCCATGGGCTATAATTTGCCATTACTTGGACTAACATAAAATTAAAGTCATACCAATAAGAACAATTTCAAAAGTATTCTTTACCATATACTTTAGCACAAAACACAAAGTGAAAGTTATTTCTCAGTTCCTAAGGAAAAGAATATATCTACTATACAAGTTCTTCCTTCCCAAAAATATAAAATCTAAAGTATGATTGAAATTTATAAAATTATCTTATAGGAAAAGTTGCTATATAGTTTATAAGGTACTTCTTATCATGATGGAGAATAATAAGAAGCCAGATATTGAAATGGAAACTTGGTAATATGACCTGTAGAGTTGTTTCCAAAGTATATTGGTGGTAGTAGTGGTGGTCAGGGTTATCTATACTTGTGTGTGATTCTTTGCTTTTGATAAAGTTGTTTTCAATTGTATACTTTTCATCATTCAAACCAAAAGAAACTGACATCTTGTCTCCCTTTTCAAAGCAGTAGTGGAGACCATTTCTTTCTTCCTTTCCCTCAAATGAGGGAAGTTTCTAGTACTTAATTGCCATAATATTCCCGTTTACAGACTTAAATGACTTGGTATCATCTCCACCTTCCATTTACCTTTAAGGGATCTTCAGGTACTCCACAGAGTTTAATCAAAACTAGTTTTAGCTGGGCTTGGTGCATATAATCCCAGCAACGCAGGAAGCTGAGGCAGGAGGATCGCAAGTTCAAGCCAGCCTTGGCAACTTCCCAACACCTTGTCCCAAAATAAATAAGAACTGGGATATAGCTCAGTGGTAGAGTGCCCCTGGGTTCAATCCTTAGTATCACTCTCCCACCCTCAAGGATAAAAAGGTCTTTATTGAAATGAAATGAATGAAGTATCTAAGTGTTACTTTAAAGTAGCTTTGGATTTCTTTTGGATCTTTGAAAAATCAATTTAAGGTAGTAATACTGATCTTCAGATAAATTGTCCAATGCTCAACTAGTTAATATACTCTTTATATACATATAGCAGCTTTTATTGTGCAGGTGCTTAAGTGTCATTGAAATAGATGAATATTATTTAAAAACTTGTGATATTCCAGTCTTATAAAGAGTTCCTTAAAGTACCTGATCCATTTGCACCATTTTTTCTTATTTCAGAAATAATTTGAATTTCCTAATGGGTTCTTGGTGGCCCAATCTTGAAGATCTTTATGAAGCAAATGTTCCAGTGTATAGGTTTATTCAGCGACCTGGAGATTTGGTCTGGATAAATGCAGGCACTGTTCATTGGGTTCAGGCTATTGGCTGGTGCAACAACATTGCTTGGAATGTTGGTCCACTTACAGGTATTTTAAAGAATATGCTTTAAAAAAAGTTCAACTAATAAAGGTTTATATCTAATTAGGTATATTCTTTTTTTTCCTTGAAATGTAACTCACTAAATATTGGAAAATGAGTGTCTCCTTACACTAAATTTCAATTTTTAGTAGAAGAAATTAAATTCAAGTCAACAAGTGGAAACCTAAGGCCATAGATCTCAGCAAACAAGTTTATGTGTTTATATACACAGAGGATGTACTTTAATTTTTAGAGTGTTTGATTTTGTTTTATACAGGAAACACTTTATGGGAGAAAGCAAAGCTGAAATTCATCCTTTCAAATTTTTCTTTTGTATGCCATTTAAATAGCCCTACTATGTAAAAATCTGTTTGAATCATGCCTACATTCAGGCAGTATTAGCTTAAGGTTAAGAATATGACCTTTGGAGCCAGAAAGACCTGGATTTGGACCAGGACCTGGTTCTTATAACTTTGGGCAAGTTATTTAATTTCTCTAGTCCTCGATTTCTTCATCTATATTATGAAGATAATTAGTAAGGCAATGGTAATAATTAAATGAGATAATGGGTAAAATTAGCTCAGCACAATGCCTGGCACATAGTCATAGGAAGTGCTCTTTTTATATAATTGGTCCTAACATAAAAATGATGTTTGTAGTGTTTTGAGGTTTTCAAAATTGGTGTTGAAGATATCACCTGAGAGGGTGATAATGGTTATCTTCATATCTTTTGATACTTTGGGTTGCATTATGACTGTTTTTTTTTTTCCTAGCCTGCCAGTATAAATTGGCAGTGGAACGGTACGAATGGAACAAATTGCAAAGTGTGAAGTCAATAGTACCCATGGTTCATCTTTCCTGGAATATGGCACGAAATATCAAGGTCTCAGATCCAAAGCTTTTTGAAATGATTAAGTAAGTGCTTTCTAAAACTGCTGTAGTCCCTCTCTTTTGGGGAGTGTTACCTATTAAATACCTTTTTTCCCCTGTAGAATTATGTTGACATTAAATCAAAATGGTCCAGAAGTGTAGCAAAATGTAATATGAGAATCCACATGTTAAAAATTCAAAGAACAAAAGCATAAATGATTCTAATCCAGTAGATTCACATTCCTGTGCTCATTTACCCCCTCCTCTCAACAACCTTATTTCCCAAGAGAACTTTAGTTTTAATATTGAAAGTCTGCTCTTAGCAACTGAGGGGATAATAGCATCATAGAATAATTGCTATTATGGAAGAATTAACAGTTAATGTAGGGATTTGACTAAAATATTAATTTCTTTTGTTTAAATTGTCCATCTTGTCCCTATTCTTAGCTGCTTTAAAAACTTAATGCAGTTTATATAAATTCTTATTCTAGTACCTTAGTTTGAATACATATACACTAATAAACTCATTTGTTGTCACAGTTCCTATCCTATTTTGTAAATCTGTCTAGAAGCATATGTTTACAAACAGTGCTATATGGCAGTGTTCCCCTAAATTATGTTTTCTACTACTACCTCTCCCCACCAAAGGTGGGGAATTCTGGTCAAAGAAATATGGGAAATAATGGATTAAATAAAGTTGAACAAGTCCCTTATTTTAAACTTATTTTTTATAAAGTTTTTTAAATACTGTATGTGTTGATGTGTTTTATAAATAGAAGTTATGTGTATTTCCCAAATTTATTCGACCAGTATCTTTTTAAGAATTGATCTCCTCAACTCATTTTGAATGGAATGTGCTGCTTTATACTCATGGATGAATTAAGTTTGTTTTACTCTTTGTTAAAATACCATTTACATTCAGTATTACTCCTGCAGGCATATTAGTTTGGTCAGCATGTATTGTTTTCAGAACACTGTCTTTTGAAAATAATCCTGGCTTACTCAAATTTTTTTCAAACCTAAATTGAGAATTTTATTCAAACAAAAATTGTGTAGGCAAGGTAACATGCCTGTGAATTGTCTTAAGACACAGTCCAAGAATGTACAAATCCCTTAAAACATTCAATCTTAGGCACTATATTCTCTCTATATAAATATAATTGGTAGTTCAGGGGTTGGGGTGTCTGTATCTCAGAATGGTACTTTGCTCTGAACAGCAAGTTCGGTATTTTTGGTGGAGCAGGGAGGATGACCTGAAGTCCCTGAAGATGTTTAGTTAAGTTGGAGGTAGGCATAAACTAATTGCTAATTCAGAAGGTAAAGGGATGATGCAATATCAATGTCATTTATCTAACAGCTATGTGGATTGAAAGTGACTTATTTTATTTTGGATAGGTAAGGATTTCATAATTGGAAAGGATTTTAAAGGGCACTTAATAAAAATTTCTACTTAATATTAGTAATCCTGTCTGTAGCATTCATAATTCGTATTCATCTAACAACTTCCCTTCACCTCACTATAATTCCTAAAAGTTTTTTACAAATTTATCTAAAATCTACATGTTGTTTGGTTCTAATTCCCTCTATATATTGGGATTCGTACAGAATATATTTCATTTAACATGTGCTTGAGAACCAACTCTGGGCCAGACACCACCCTAGGCATTAAAGGACACAGCAGTGTATAAGACAAAATCCCTGTCTTCAAAGAGCTTAAATTCTGGTGTAGCAAGACAGATTCCAAAGCAGGAAGTCTGAGAAGTAATTTATTTGTATGAATAAAGTAAAATAGAATAATATTTGGGTGGGAGAAGCTGATAGTTTTTCTTTGGCTAAAGTGATCAGGGAAAGTATCTGAGAGAGTGCTTACACCTGAAAAATTAGATGAAGTCATTGGTGCACAGATCTGGGGATAGAACATTTCAGATCCAGAGTACAAGTGAAGGCTGACTTAGGAACAATATGAGCATGTTTATGGGACAAAAAAGCCATTATATTTCATTCTGACTACAGCAGAATGAAAGAAAGGAAGAGTAGTAGCAGATTGAAGCTCAGTGAAGTGAGCAGGAATGAGATTGTATGTGGACTTTTAGGACATAGGTAAAGAGTTTTTATATTTATTGTAAGTATTACAGGTTACCATTAGAGGATTTTAAGCAGGAAAGGAATAAGTTCTAATTTCATCATTAAGAAAATGGTTCTGGGGGCTAGGGTTGTGGCTCAGTGGTAAAGCACTTGCCTAGCATGCATGAGGCCCTGGGTTTGATCCTCAGCATCACGTAAAAATAAAATAAAGGTATTGTGACCACTTACAACTAAAAAATGTATTTAAAAAAATGTATTTAAAAAAAAAAAGGAAAGAAAATGGATCTGGGCCAGGCACAGTGGTGCACTTCTGTAATCCCAGTGGCTCGGGAGGATGAGGCAGGAGGATCACAAGTTCAAAGCCAGCCTCAGCAATTTAGTGAGGCCCTAAGCAACTTAGCAAGACCTCGTCTCTAAATAAAATATTTTAAAAAGGGCGAGAATGTGGCTCAGTGTTTAAGCACCCCTAGGTTCAATCCCTGATTCAAAAAAGAAAAAGAAAAAGAAAAACAAAAGGAAGGAAAAAAAAATGGATCCGGTTGCTTTGTGGATTACAAGGGACCAGGTTATAAGTAGTGAGGTCAGTTTGGAGGATACCAAGCAGTTACATTAGGGACCAACTTGGACAGAGATTTGCCTATGGAAGTGAAGAGAGGGACAAACTAGGGACTATTATAGAGCTAAAGCTCACAGAACTTGATCATAAATTGGGTGGTGGAGTAAGGGAAAAAGGAACCAGAGAAAGACTCTTGCTGCTGCTGTTCTTCCTACCTGATCTTTGGTAATTTAAACAGCATTTACCTCTATCATCTTTTCTGTTCTTTACCCCACCTTCATCAGACTTGCCATATTTCTGTGCTCCTTCCAGTTAATCATTGTCCCTCTTAATATTATGAAGTGTTTGACATTGACACCTGTATTATATTTGTTAAATTGTCCCGTGTTGAAATTGGACACAAAAAATTTGGGTGGTTTTCCACTTAAAATTGTTGGTATTAAAGTTGTTTCTTATGCCTTTATATAACTTTCATATTTTAACTTAAAAGAACATCCATACTTATCTGTCCACCATTTTACCCAGCACTACAAAATGACTAATCCTTTGAACCTTGATTGTACTACTCATTTTATTAAGAATTCTGCTTCCAGCTTGTCATTGAGATGTGATTAGCAAGCCTTTTTTGTCATCAGACCAATTGAAAATGTCAACCACAGTCCAGACCCCTATGTGTTGCTTTATAAGCTTCCTTTTTAAAATAGTCATTCAGCCATTGCTAGAACTGTAGTTTTTACCAACCAAGATTGCTCCCATTCCTTTATTTAATGCATCTTTTCTGACTAAATACAAGACTCTGGGCTAGGCATTAATGATTTATAAATATATATTTATAAGCATATGTAAATATATATATGTATACTGTATCCCATTAAGGCATATAAATAAATAGAATGAAAGAAATACAGCGATATAGTCACTGGAGTCTTTGCAGCTCACAGAGTCGTACTTGTCTCTTTTTTAAGTTGGAGATGGCACTATACCTTTATTTATTTCCTTTTATGTGGTGCTGAGGATCGAACCCAGTGCCTCACACATGCCAGGCAAGCTCTCTACCAACCGAGCTACAACCCCAGTCCTCGTAGATGTCTTTTTAAGCTTTGCATTCTAGGGAGAAGTGTACTTTATGCGACAGGTAAAAATGTGGAGGCAGGGAGAGGAAAAAAGAATAGCACCTAAAGTCAGCTTAAGACCAAACTCTTCCCCATCATAAAAATGCCTTAGTTAATCCTCAGTTAATAAGAGTATACATATTTGTCATGTTTAAGTTAACATAGTCACGTTTACTTCCAGTGAAGGAATGAATCTCTTTTCTTCGGTCGAGCATGAGGCAAAATAGTTGACTTATGTAGAAAGGTCATGTTATATGATGTGTGCCAGTCTTCAACTAAAATTGTACTTAGCATGGTGAGCTGCTTACATTCTGAGAGACTCAGGGGAACTCTGACTCTCTAGATGAATAGCAAATGCATACTTCCTCCAGGTCATCTTCTCTTCCTCCTGTTCTCATTCTCTTCCTTGACCCACTTCCCTTGCTCTCCCTCCTGTCCTCCTTCCATACTGTGTCTTTGGTAAGAAACAGTGGGACAGCACAGAATTAAGGCACTTCCAAGAGGGTAAGATTCAGGAAAGGCCTCACCAAAGTACAACAGCTCCACACTTTCTTATCCTAACCCCTTTGGGCCAAATGTGTTTGGAAATTTTTTAGATTTAGAAAAAAATCTGAAAACATAGTAGTGCATTTCTATTATGTTTTTCCCTCGCAGCAGGGTATGTTGTGGTATCCTAGAATCAAACACTTTAATACTTCTTCAGTAAAACATTAATAGTTACTAATGAGCTAAATGAAACCTATAAATACCTCCAGGTCAAGTTTCAACCCCAAATGAGTTTATGAAAAATTTATGAAAAATTTGTGGGATTATAATAAGAACTTATGAACCTATAGTTGTAGTGGGTGGTTTAATTATGGGAAATGGTGGCATCTCCTATTGTGATCTACTTAATCCTCATTATCATTTTGAGAACAAATTACTTGTTTTTTTAACAAGTCAACATAACTCAGTTTTTTCTTCATACTTTCAAGTTCAAGTAGGGTCTTAAAATTCCATGAAGTCCTTTATCTAAGTAAGTCATTTAGTAAATCTCTTCCAATTTTTACAACCTAGCCACTTTACTAAAATACACTAATCTCCGTACACTGCTTCACAGTTTTCTAAGTACCTCCTATATTGTCATGAGTCTAAAGAATATTCATTATCTTGATTCCTTCTTTCATTTCATAATGCAGTGAACTTAATTTGGAAAGTTCATAGCCTGACTCCTTAGGAAAATTTTAGTGGGAGCTCAGTATATAACTTTGATTTCACTTAACTTCCATGAACATAAACTTTTTCTCTGTGTACCTCATATACTGCAAATGAGCTTAGTTTCTCTTTTATTTCAGACTTTTATGTGTCTTTCTCAGGTTTAAGCTTTCATATTACTTGAAGGGACATATTTAAACTTTTGTTGCTAAAAAATTTAGATAGACTTCACATTGGCAACAGGCACTAATGAGAAGTCTTTAAAATTTTTAATAAGCAAATTTGCATACTAAATCACTTGGCAGCAAGACAAAGTATTAAATGGAAGGCAGAAAAGGCATGAATTAGAAGGTAATTGCTGCAGTTTAGACAAGGGGAGAGTCAAAAGTTAGAGGGTAAAAACAAATTGCACTTGATTGGTGGAGATGAGAAATCTTTATTACTGGACTTCGGTTTGGGCCACGCAGTGGGACATTTATGCTTATTAATGAAATTGGGAGTAAAGGAAGACAAGAGGAAATGGATCAGCTAGGCCTTAGATACACGGAACTTGAATTCTTCCTAGGAAGGTTTAAGTCAAAATTTCTATTTAGACGAACAGACAGATACGTGGTTGTACTGGAAAAGGAGTCAGAAATATGCATTTGTAGCTTTCAATTGACTGTGATAGGCAGTTACCACTCAGGTGTTAGCTGTTGAGTTTTCTGGACCTTAGCTGTTTTTAAAGTGGAACAGTACCCACACAAAAATGAAAACTTAAAAGTTAAAGCTACCAGTCACTTCCTTTCATTCATTGAACTGTAACAGTTTTTCCATGTTAAGATAGCTTCATCTCCTTTAAAATACACATTACTGCCCCCTAACTTGTTTGCATTTTTTCCTCCAGCTTTTATTTTGAAAAATTTTAAATCTACAACAAAAAGTTGATAAGGATAGTACAGTGAATACCTATAACCTGAACTGGGTTCATCAGATAAGTTTTTGCCACATTTACTTAGCAATCTCTATATATATACATGCATGCATGTTTTGGCTGAGCCACATGAAAAAGTAATTTGTAGACTTTATGACATGTCACTCCAAATACTTCATTATGCATCTCTTAAGAATAAGCATATTCTTAGCTGGGTGTGGTGGCACATGCTGTAATCCCAGTTACTCAGGAGGCTTAGACAGGATGATTACAAGTTCCAGGCCAAGCTCAGCAACTTAGAAGGACCCTCTCAAAATAAAAAGGCCTGGGGATGTAGTTCAGTGGTAAAGAACTATTCCTGGGTTCAATTCAGTAACCCCACCCCACCCCCTGCTGCTGCTGCTGCTGCCAAAAAGAACAAGAATATTCTCCCACATAAGCAACATACCATATACTGCAGCTCAGAAATAATGAAATTCAGTAGAATCAGCTAATACATAGTCCACTTTTTAGATTCCTCAGTAGGAAAGGGGAAAAAATACATTTCCCTAACTATGTAAAAATGTCTTCTTAGCACTTGCCTCACCTCCCCACACCACCTTAATCCAGACTGAATCAAATTTTACATTGAATTCTGTATAAAGTCTTGGCATCTTCATTAGTCTCTTTTAAATCTATAATCATGACATTTTCTTTTTGCAGATGGAAAGCCTTTGTATTATGCAGAGTTCTACATTCTGGATTTGTTTTCTCATAAGCTTATTTGGGTTAAATATATTTGACAAAGAACTACTGATGACCTGTTTTCTTTTGGTCAGCTCTTTCCCTACTCCAGTATAAACTGTGTCATAGATACTTTCATGTGTGGGTCCTGAATAAACTAAGTTGTACTAAATAAGTACTTTAAAACTTCAAATTAGGGATGGGGTAATTAGTTTACTTTTTATCCATCTTCATCAAATTATGTAGTCTATCCTGTGTTTTTAATTTTAAAAACAGGTTGATGAAGAGTTAAAGAAAACATTTACTTTTTGCAAATTCATGATTCCATTTTCAGATATTTGAGGCACATTATTTTAGTCTACATTTTCTCCCTGTATAGTACAAAGATTCTTTATTTCACTTTCATAAGGTTCATACTTTCCTTATGTTTTACCATTGAAATATTCCTTTTAACAAGATCCTTGAAAGGAATCTAAATGTTAGTATAGCAGATGAACTCTGAAAACAGGCTTTAGATAGACAACAGGCTTTCAGAATAAATAGTCTTTGAGGTACAGTTGAATGGTTTAATCTCAGCGGTAGAGAAAGCCAACCCAAGAAATATGGTATACAGTTTTGTAATCATGGTGGACTGTTAGCAAGTTAATACAGTGGTAATGTGTTACCAATATATTGGGAGGCTGTTTTCTTCAACAATTGTTAGTTCTACCTAAGTCCTGGTGGAATGCCAAGGAATGTGTTTTCTTCTGAAAATTTCAGTATTAGGAAGATAGGCTGAGGGAGGAGCATATCAGATGGTAAAAAAGAATGGAAAGTTAATTTTCAGAATACATATTTTCATCTACCTCCCAGTAATCTGCCAAATAATATGTTCTAAAATTAATAACATATAAGCCAGTAGTTGAAAATAAATTGTCTAAAATTTCAACAATACCAAGTCTGTTTTAAACCACTCCCCCATAGACTTCATTTCTTGTCCTATCATTTTGTTATTCTTTTGATGATGATATAAAGCACTGCTCTTATATTCCATTTTTAAATGTACTATCTTTTACATACATAATATTGATACCTCATGTGCTTTCTTTTTGTCTTTTGTGTATGTGTGATAACTATGTATTTATTATTTGCTTTCCTTTTTTTCCCCCTAAGTCTTAGATTCTGTACTGTTTAATATCCCAATGAAATATTACAGGAGTGGTAGCACAGTTTAGTTGTCTGGAGTCTGCTCTGCCTTCATATCTTGGCTTCTCCATTTACTGACTGAGGGACTGGGCAAATTACTAAGTCTATTAGTCTTTGTTTCCTCTTCTGAAAAAGGAATATAATAATATCTTTCTAATGTAGCTTTAGTGGGTCTTCCATTGTGTCAGCACTTAGTAAATGGTTGCTATTGTTATAGTTAATAATTAATTATAGAAACTCTAGTCACCAGTATTTTTTTTTTAAGAAAGTTAATATTCATTTACCTAATACAGTGGTTCTACAATGCAGGCAGTTTTGCTTTCTGTTGGGGACATAGAATAATGTCATCACTTGGGTGGGAGGGCTGCTACTAGCATTTTGGGGTGGGGAGTAGGGATGCTGCTAAATATCCTGTAGTGCACAGGCCAGCCCTCCACATCAAAGAAGTATCCAGCCCCAAATGCCAGCATTACTCAGATTGAGAAACCCTAACAAAATCTAGTCTAAACACCTTTTAAATAATCTTTTTTGTTTTCTTTTCAGTGTATTAATATTGTACTTTAATTTGACACTTACCACAATTTTCTGAAATTAAAAAATCAGTGTATTCAGAATCAGAAATTTGAGCTTCTGTATGAAAACTTGAGTTTTCCATCTCCCTTTACCTGAAAACTTCAATTTAGTAATTATACAATTAATTTAACATGATTTAAGAAGTTGACATAATAACATTAGTTAGCTGAATGTGGTGGTGCACACCTGTAATACCAGTGGTTTGGGAGGCTGAGGCAGGAGGATTGCAAGTTTGAGGCCAGCCTCAGCAACTTAGTGAGACCCTGACTCAAAATTAAAAATTAAAAGAATAAAACAAAAATGGGGGTGATGTGGCTCAGTGGTAATGCACCCCTGGGTTGAATCCCCTGTACCAAAAATAATAATAATAATTACTTAATATTTATGGAACACTGATTGCCATGCACCAACTTAAGCATTTTATGGAACATGTATAGTCCTTATAACAACACTCTTAATTGTCCCCCCTCTAAAAATTGAGGAAACTGAGGCACAGAGATTAAGAAGTGTATGTGAAGTTGAAATTTGAACCCAGGCAGTCTAGGTCTAGAAACTGCTCTATCCCATTCCATAGCTGTCTCTCTGTGGTCTCTTAGGGTCTTGGTGATAAAAATGCAGTGATCCGTGAAGTTTGAATGTATTAGTACACACTGGAAAATAGAATTTTTAGACACTGTTTTCAAATTTGTCATTTTTTCATGGTGACCTAGTGAATCTTAAGATCAGGCAAGTTAGGTACACCCTAGACTAAATTAGATATCTTTTAGAGTTATGATTTTTTTAAAAATTTTTATTTCACACATATTATTGGTTATTACCTTATCTACAAAATATAAACTTTATCATAAGTACAGAGTTTTTAAAAAAATTAAAATAAACTTCCCTTTTCCCTTTGATGACCATTTTTAAATGGATAAATGAAGTATTCTTTAACTCTTTGGTCACAGCCAGCTGGCCTAACCTCTAAGCAGAATTTCTCCAGCACTATGCAGAAATAATGGTATAGCCACAAAGGCCAGTCCATAGTTAGCATAGATTTTAGTACTGTAGTCCTGGTGCTCTTCTAATACTCCATTGGGTTTGATATGCAGTGGTTTTTGATAATATTGACCAAACAAAATCTAAAACTCTGGCTTCTCGTGGTTAACATATATTTGCTTTTATCTTGTTTTTCCATTCAGGAGTTTAAAGTTCTTAAGGTATTCATTTTATCATTGACCTGAGACCTTGATTTTCAGCCATGTGGTTGGTTTAAATAAAAATGTGAGGTGCCTTATTGACATTCAGACACCTTCTCTTGTCATAGAAGAACACAACCCTGGAGTGACGGGTAGCAAGGAATTTTGAGGGCTCATGTGTTGGCTTACTTTTCCTTGCAGGGCTCTTTGAGTAAGAGACTGGGCAATACAAGCCATCTCATTTGTCACCTACATAATGGCTGAGTTTGTTACAATAAAGAATTGAAAAGTGCTATATCAAGTTAATTCATAGTTCATTTGTCTCCACACTGACATTTGGGAACTTTGGAAACTTAGTCAAGTTGCCCCTAGAATGTCAGCATAATTACCAGTGTTATCTTAACTTTGACATAACATCATTAATAGCTTCATTCCTATTCTTATCCTCCCCAGAAGTCATTTATAAGAATAATTGTTGCCGGGTGTGGTGGCGCACGCCTGTAATCCAAGCGACTTGGGAGGCCGAGTCAGGAGGATCGCGAGTTCAAAGCCAGCCTCAGCAACTTAGCGAGGCCCTAAGCAACTCAGTAAGACCCTGTCTCTAAATAAAATACAAAATAGGGCTGGGGATGTGGCTCAGTGGCCAAGTGTCCCTGAGTTCAATCCCTGGTTCCAAAAAAAAAAAAGAATAATTGTTCCCTAAATAATTCCCATACTACCTTCTCATGGTTTACCTTCTGCACAAAAGGTGCCTTCCCCCAATTTCTTTTTTGTGCTCATATTTAAATTGATATATTCAAATCAGAAATTTCAACATCTATATGAAAGCTTCCAAGATTTCTACCCCTCCCCAACCTGAAGGTGATCTCTTCCTCTTTTTAGTATAAATGACTACTTTGGTCTGTTTATGGTTTGTCTGATGTGTTGATTTATGATTATATTGTGCATTTTCATTCTATTGATGTTCTCTCAGATTCCATCCCTTGTTAAGCTTCATCTTTGCAAATCAATTTTTGGTTGGATTAGTTTCTACTGTATAACCTCAAATATGTCAAGCCCGCTGCCAGAGCTGTCTTTATCCTCTACCTTTTTGTGTAGTTTTTTTCATCCAAATTAAAACAGGGCTTGGTTCCTGAAACCACCGGTGATTCTTAAAAGTCAAAGAATTCTGTTTCTCTGGCTGCGGAAATAATTTCTGACCCTCTTCCTAAAATGCATTCATGCAGAATAGAACTTACCATCTTCTACATTTAGTGTTTTACCTTTTTCCTAGTAATTTATTATTTTGTTTTTAACAAATTGAATTCTTAATTGATATAAGGTAAACTTGTTAAAATTAAGCAATATTAAAATTAAGAGAAAATGAGAACCTTGATTTTGTTGGGCTTTTAATTTTTTGTAAAGCTCTTCAGTGTTCTGTTTGTATAAAAATCAAAGTCTGGGGTTAATTACAGCAGAACTAGTTATGGTTAAATCAAGTCTTGAATATTATATCTATACCTTCCCAAGGATCCTTTTCCCTAAATCTCTTCACTCCTGATTATTTTTCCCTGTCTTTTGATTGAAACACATCTTAGACCTGCTCATTGCTGTGGTCTCTAATAGTCTCTGTCCCTCTAAATTCTTCTCCTTTTTCAACTCCTGAGCAAAAGATTTTGAAAAATATAAGGGTAAGGAGAAACCACAGTTTGTTATTCATTATCCAAAAACAATTGTTTCCTAAGATTCTAGCATGACACAAAAATTGTGACCTGTGATTTCAGAAGTAGACTACTTGTGGTTATTTATTCTTAGCTACCTTGAGTCCATTTCTTTGTTATTTTACACTAAAATATTGCCCTTTTCCAGATGAAACTACAAAACTATAAACTTTAGTCTCAAAGTAGTTGGTAACTTTGGAGATGAACATTCCATTCACTGAGTAAAGAGTGGAATAATACTCCAGAGTCAAGACTGTTTTGAAAAAATTGCTGACTGAGCACAAGAATTTTATCTTCACAAGAACAAGGAGTGAGAGAGAATGGAATGTGAAAAAACACCAAAAAGAAGAGAGTACACTGTGAGATAGTGAGGGAAACCTTGAGATTTTCTGCTTTTAAAAACCCCAAACTCAGTCCCTCCAGTAGCTTTATGATATATTAGCTTCCCTGAGCCCCTGCTTCCCATTTGTGAGATAGAAATAACCTTCTTCCACGGGGTGCTTAAGGGCCCTGGTTGGCATAAAATATTAAACACATGCCTCCTGTCTGATTTTTATTTTTTATCATTTTTGTTATTATTTTATTAATTTTGTTTGCCCATGTGGGAGCACAGTTGAGTTTGAAAATCTCTCAAAGTTATTTGCAGAGTTTTAGGCATTATTTTCCTGTAAAATAAAACAGTATAAAAATACTGTTTTGAACCTCTGCTTGGAAAACTTGTTCAGTAAAATCTTTACTTTCAGAGGTGAATTGTCTGGGACTTGGGGAGGAAAAAAGAAACAGTTGCCTTTCAAGAGCTGGAGGCATGGATCCAGTTATGGTGTCTGTCTTTTGCCATGATCTGAGGTTTTACCTGTTATCTTTCCCAGCACCCTATACCACATGTACATGTGTACATGTGCATGCACACTCCGATAACAGTCCTAGCTTTGACATGCAACCATAGTCTAAAGCATATTTTTGTTTTTAAATAAGTTAAATATGCAAGAATTGCTGAAGCCAAACTCAAAGTGGATTCCTTAAGGAGTGATAACTTAAGGAATTGGTCTGCAATTGTAAAGTTGATCGTGTCTTGCTAATGTTTTACATATATTTTAACCACCCCCATCCTGAAAGATTTCTAATATACATGGGTTGTGATAAATAACAATACTTCAGCCTAGTAACTTACAAAATAGAAAGAAAATATTTAGAAAGCAAATGCTTAATTATTGAACAACTGCTATATGCCCGGCACTGTCCTAGGCAGTAAATAAGTAAGTAGAAAAACATGAATAAAATAGACAAGATCTTGCTCTCAAGACAATATTCAGTTGCTAAACTCATTTCCTTTTTAGGGTATCTTTATCCCTGAATTTTAGAGCTGAAAAGTTCCTTAGAGATCATCTAAGTCCAACCTCTCTGTTCAAATAGAGAACCTGAACACTAAGATTCACAGGAGAGTTAGACAATATAGCAGAATATTCCAAGTAATGCAAACTGTAGAAAAATTAGCATAGATTGAGAATTCAAAATGTCTTTAGCATCACATTTAAATTTAAAAAAGGTCTAAATTAGAAAAGTTCAATTGTATTAGTATAAATGGATTCCACTATATAATCTGCAAATTAAAATGAAGAAACAAATGGGTTTTTTTTTTTTTTCCTTCTTTAGTATTGTAGTTAAACCAATTTTGTATACTCTAGGGATTGAGTTCATAAATTTTCTGTTTATGGATCAATAGTTTCCAAAGTAACTACACAGACGATGTTAATGAGTGTCTAGGTAGTGTTGACAAAAGTAATGTGTCTTCCTGCCTTACTTAGAATCATAGCAGTTCATATCTGGAATTTAGACCCCTTATTTCGAGGATGTGTAGATACTGACTCCCGGAGAGGTTAACTAACTTGCCCAAATAAGAGCCATAATTAGCCACTCAAATTTAAGCAGGGGGGTCAGGTTTTTTATTGTCTTTTATATTTTGATACTCAGATATCAGTTATTCTCAACTCTAAATGATATAATATTATCATCAGACTTGCCGAGCATTGCCTTATTTTTTAAATCTCAGAAATTGACAAAAGAAAAATTATGAAGTCATATATGTTAGAACCAAGTCTCTTGGCATTATTTCTATATGTTTCATGCTAAAATTACTTGATATTCAGTTGCTGGTCACAAATAATTTTTCCCCTATAATAGGTATTGTCTTCTGAGAACTCTGAAGCAATGTCAGACATTGAGGGAAGCTCTCATTGCTGCAGGAAAAGAGATTATATGGCATGGGCGGACAAAAGAAGAACCAGCTCATTACTGTAGTATTTGTGAGGTAAGTAATTGTTCATCTTCACAATTGCTTTGTAAACCCTCTTGCCTCTCCACTCTTGGTTTCTCCTCAGAGGTGTGTGTGTGTGTGTATACACACTTTCTTATAATGTATTTTACTATAATTAACATTGTGTTCAATTTTTTTTCTTATTATGTTCCTTATTTCTTATATTAAAACTTAATCTGTTGATGTAATATTTTATTAATTGTTAATTGGTCTTAAAAGTATCTACCAGAGTCATTTATCTAATAGGTGTTTTACAGATGATAATAAGAAGTTTTAGTCTGATTTTAGACTGGGAATATATGTACACAGATGCCAGTAAACTGGATGTAATTTGGTATACCTCCATGCAGATCAATGTTCAGTCCTCCCTGGTGCTATTTATAATACATTTGTCAATCTTCTTCTGTGGCCAAGGCTTACAAGAGGAGCAGGAACAAAGAAGATGTAGTGTCTGCTCTAAAGAAACTTAAATTCTTCTTGGAGAAAATGAATTTTAAACAGTTGGTTTTAATTTATAGGAGACTACGAAAAATGTGAAGTTGGGCTTGCTGTTATGAAAATACTGTGGGGAAATAAATGATCTAATTTTCCTTTCTGGTATTGGCCTAAGAGCTCACAAAAGTATTCGCATTTGAGTCCTTCCTTGAAGGATGAGTATGATTTCAATGGGCTAAAAAATGATGTGAATTAGAGGTAGACTCTCTTGGGGTATAGGAAATATAGAAGTGGGGAATTATAATGGTTTTCAAAAAGAGTGAACAGTCCAATGTGACTGTAACACAGACTGCACAGATTCTTCTCCTAAGTCTACGTGGTATGTGACTTGAACTGCATCTTCAACACTGTTAAGGAATTTGATATTTAGTCTGAGGTCATTGAACCATCAAAAATTTTTGAGCAAGGAAGGAATATATGTGTATTTTGGAAAAGACAGAAATAGTAAGCTATTGGAGTGGTCTTAAGTAAGAGTTGTCATGTTAAGGCCTAGACCAGAACTTGGCAGTAGGAATATTAAAGAAGGGGAAGAAATAAAAAATATTTGAAAGATAAATATAAGTAGTCATTAAATAGCAGAAATAAGTGACAAGTTGAAGAATGCCTACAAACTTTCTAGCTCAGGTTCCTATTGTTACCCATTGATAGTAATGGAAACGTGGTACACTCTGGGATTTTAAGAAATGAGATTGTGTGAGTTTTCTGTTACTGAAGAAATTCAGCAATAAGCCAGATATGGGGATATTGATGTTCTTTTCCAAACCTCGATATTTTCAAATTCTGCTGTTGACCTTCCTTTGAAATGATTCAATGTTGCATAAAGTCCAACGTAAGTCATTAGGAGAAAATGAATGTATAAGCTTTCCAGTATTTGATAATGACTCGTGTCCCACAGTGCTGTTCCTTACTGTGCCTGAACCTTAGCAACTCAGTCTTTCTGTATAAGATATTGGTATTATTTCTAAAATCATGCCATGCTCATGAGTATACTTTTTGTTTATACATATGTCCCTTAACATAAGGCTTATGACCGAATACTCACTGTCATTTACCTGTCAGTTTCCTTATCTGTAAAATAATCAGATTGTATTCATTCACCAAGCATATTTTGAGGTTTGCCTAAGACCTAGACACTATGATATGCTCTAGCAATACAAAAATGAATAAAACAGGCTGTGTCTTTGAGTATTTCAGTCTGTGGGGGAAGACAGGCATCCATACACAAAACCATGTAATGTGTGCTATCATAGAGAAGAAAAAGGAAAATAATGATGATATGCATCTGATCATATACTAATATTTTAGACTTAAAACAGAAATAAGCTGACCTTTGCCAAACTTTTGAATTAAGCTTTGCCAGAGGTTATCATGAGTATGTCATTCTTTCAGGTCACTCCCCTAAAAATGCATTACCATGTATTTGGGTTTGATGGAACTTAAAGATTCTCAAACACAGACATGTTTTTCTTTAGTGCCCCGTCTTAAGCAGAGATAATTGTCCACAGTTCCCTTAAAGTTCCATGTTTATACCAGAGCAGTACAAGAAATACCACCATCTCTATTTAATGCATTTTTTTTCTTTTTTGTAAAACAGGTGGAGGTTTTTGATCTGCTTTTTGTCACTAATGAGAGCAATTCTCGAAAGACTTACATAGTACATTGCCAAGATTGTGCACGAAAAACAAGTGGAAACCTGGAAAATTTTGTGGTGCTAGAACAGTACAAAATGGAGGACCTGATGCAAGTCTATGACCAATTTACATTAGTAAGTGAAAACAACATGTGAGTACATAGTTAGCTGGGTTGAGGCAGCAGTGTTTGCCACCTAAGTTGGAGGTAATATTTAAATTTTCCTTTGACTCAGCAGATAATGCATGAGGATGTATTTCATATAATTCCCTTCTCTTTCAGTTCTAACTATTTATTTGTATGAAATTGGCATATATCATTTTCACTTTTCTTCCTTGGTGAGACCAGCCTCAGTAATGTTAAGCAATTATATTTTAAAGTCTTTGTTGCTTTACAACACTTTCATATCTTTTCTATCATTTGGTCTCAGTTAATAGAATATATACGTAGGTTATTAGTGCCAACAAAATGATCATTGTGTGCTTTTACATATACTTCTGCTTTTAGAGTTAATTGTAGTTCTTTATAAAGTTTTGTATTTGGCAGAAATATTAGCCTCATGGGAATATTTGATGGAGTTTAACTTCCTGGTATGTTATATAACCTTATGAAATTCAAGTATACTTGTAAATTGCATACAATTTTTAATTTCAAACAGCAGATGCTTAGGGGGAGGCAGATCAATAGCTTTATGAATAGAACAGATATAATTTATGAATTATTGATTTTCTCCAATACTTTTCTCTCACACATATGTGATTAAAAAATGACTTCTTGAAATTTAGCTCCTGATATTTTCACTTGAATGTTCTTCAAGATTTCTTGAAGAAGAAGAAAATTATCTGGAGTATATTGAGCAAAATATGTATTACCTATTGAGATAATATCCTGTAGGCAGTCACTAATGAAATTGTAATTGATTTATTAGATTATTTTTCTAAATAAATTATGGAAAGTTGCAGGTACATTGGAGTGGTCTTAGACTCTTAAGAAAAATGGCCAGGTGGGAAAGAAGGTTTTACTTTTATGTTGTATAGCAGGCTATTGAACTTTCATGCTTTATGTTCCCTAACTTCATAAATAGATTATAGCCATAAGCTAGAGAACAATATTAACAATTTGTATATCAAAATAACCTATTTTACTTTCATTTTCAGGCTCCTCCATTACCATCCGCCTCATCTTGATATTATTCCATGGACATTAAACATGAGACCTTTTCTGCTATTCAGGAAGTAACCCAGTTCTGCACCACTGGTTTTTGTAGCTATCTCGTAAGGCTGCTGGCTGAAAACTGTGTCTATGCAACCTTCCAAGTGCGGAGTGTCAACCAGCTGGACGGGGAGAGTACTGCTCCTACTCCAGGACTCTCACAAAGCTAATCAGCTGAACTTCAGAAAAATAAATAAATAATAATTTCCATGTTTTGTATATATCTGACAAAACTGGCAACACCATACAGACTACTGACTTGAAGACAACCTCTTTTATATTTCTCTATTTCTGGGCTGATGAATTTGTTTTCATCTATCTTTTCCCCCTTCACAATTTTCCTTGGAAAAAAAATACTAGCCTAGCTGGTCATTTCTTTGTAAGGTAGTTAGCAATTTTAAGTCTTTCTTTGGTCAACTTTTTTTTTAATGTGAAAAGTTAGGTAAGAAACTTTTTTACTGCTTTTATGTTTTTCTGTCTTGTTTTGAAACCATGATGGTTATACTTTTGGTTCTTAAATAAAACATTAAAAAAATTAACAGCCAAGTCACAAAGATAATGGATTGCACATAGACTAAGGAATAAACTTCAGATTTGTGATTTTTGTTTCTAATCTTGATGTAAATTTACACTATTTATAAATACATATTTATTGCTTGAAAATATTTGTGAATGGAATGCTGTTATTTTTTCCAGATTTACCTGCCATTGAAATTTTAAGGAGTTCTGTAATTTCAAACACTACTCCTATTACATTTTCTATGTGTAAATAAAACTGCTTAGCATTGTACAGAAACTTTTATTAAAATTGTTTAATGTTTAAAGAGTTTTCTATTGTTTGAGTTTTAAAAAGAATTTATGTACAGTGCCCAGTTTTTGTTCATTTTCAAATCTGATTATATATATTTTATATATACTTATGTATGTATATATAATATATATAGAAATCTGGATATATATGTATAAAGATTTAGAACTTAAATTTTTCTCGTTTAAGTTTCACATCTATGGTAGATTTTCGAGGTGTCTACTGTAAAGTATTGCTTACAAAAGTATGATTATTTTTAAAGAAATATATATGGTATGTATCTTCAAGACCTAAAATGTCAGACTGGTTTATTGTGAAGTTGCAATTACTGCAATGACAGACCAATAAACAATTGGTGCCGAAATATAGTATAATAGTAGAAAACAAATAGTGAGTGAACTTAAGATTTTAAAGGGAATGTTATATTGGCTTGACAAATCCTATATGTCACTTAGTAGCATTTTATATGGAAAAAGGGATTCCAGGATAAAGGGTCTATTTTAGAACACAAATTAAGAGACTTAGTTTTTAAAGTTAGGAAAATTTAAAATCTCATGCTTTCCTGTTTGTATGACATGATGGGAAGGGGGCTGCAAATTCCATATCACTAATGAAATACAGGAAGCTATATTAGCATTCACAAATCCCTGCTAATTAGCAGTGATTATTATTAGTATCTCATTTTATAATGCACCTTCATTTGTACCTCCATTTTCTGAAGCATTTGGCAAATAGTCTCCTTTTACAATATAGTTCTATAAATTTTCCAGAAGTGTTATTGAAGAAGCATAAAGAGTGCTTATGTTTTTACAAAGACACACCTACACATGTGTATACACACACACACACACACACGACTAAAGAGAATTTATTGTCCTATCTCGACAAATGCTGTGCTGATTGCATTAATCAATTACCCTTTCAGACAGTTTTAGAATATATTGTCTTCCTAGAAATAATTTGAAGGCTGAAAGCATGGAGATGTTTTATTCAATTTAGTTAATAATTTGGTATACATTAAATACCTTTTAGCAGCAACCATCCTTTATTTATAATTTCAGACAACTCCAAATCTATTTTAGTTATGGAGTAAGAGTGCTTCTCTAAGTGCTGCTGAGGATGTTTAACCACAGATATTTTAGAATGATTTTCTTTTAAAATCTCCTATCCAAAAGTCATACAGAATAAAAGAACCCAAGACAAACATTTTTGCAAACAAAAATTGCAAGCCAACTTCAAAAATCAGAAGAATGCTAAAGCTGTACCTAAATGTTTCTTAACCTGTTCTCATTTATCTTAAACAGTTTCTTGTCTTTGGTTTTGTTAAGATAGTTTGTTGTCAGGAATGATTTTTTTTTTTAACTGTATAGGTTAGCTCCATTAAGGCATACTCTTTCCAGATGGCTTAATAATGGAACAAGTTTGCATCATAGCACACACTATTCAGAGAAAGGATCTAGTCACACTGTGCATTTTTTAAAAAGTAGATGTTGATCCAGAAAGTGAGAACTAACTTACATTCTTTTCTCATTAGCATCAATTAAGTAGGAACTCTAACATCATTATAGAAATTTCATTTGCCTGACCTTTTAAGTCAAAACAGTAAATTTTTAGCTTAACACTTTGTAGTAAAACCTAAGTCACCTTTCCAAAGTAAATTGATGACTATGACCTTCAAAATTAATATGAATTAGCCAACTGAAATTTAGGATCACATAATATGAATTTAAATGTATGGAATTGTTATGTGGATTTTCATTTAGTCTACGTGTTTATGCTGAATATGAATAGGATGTGATCCCTGCCTTCTACCCTCCATACACACCTCTAAAACAGGAGATTCATGTATATTTATCATGCAAAAGCTAGAGGTAATAAGGATGGTGTTTCAGCATGGGTTACATCATCACACCTGACAGGGCAAGAAGATTTCGGAACTTAACAAGCAGCTTGGCTTGACTAAAATGTTGAAGGAGTGCTGAAAGACAACCAGAGAGGTAGGAAGGACCTGAGGTTGGAAAGCTCTCTGCCATAAGAGATGTTTAGAATTAACCCTCTAGTTACTGTGAGCCCATCTGCTGAATTTAAACAAAAGAAGAGCATTGAATTGTAGTCACCTTATTGCCTCTCAGCCATTCCATCTCTCTTCCTTTTGCTACCAGGATATTTCTAAAGCACAGAGCTCCAAGGAAGAGATGATTTGGGCTTGAACTAAGTCTCTAGGACTCTAGATGTCTTCAAGTAGGCAAGAGTGCTTTTAACCAGAAAAGGAGATACACATGAGTTCTGTGTAATGAACTTTCTGTTGGCTATCTAATTTGTTAAGAAGGAAGCAGTTGGATCTGTTAGTCTGGAATTAGGAGACACCTGGACCAGAATCATGTGTCTGGCTGTCCATTGAGGTGAGGATTAAAGCCAATAAAATCGTATAGGAGTGGGCTGGGGTTATAGCTCAGTGGTAGAGTGCTTGCCTAGCATGTGTGAGGCACTGGGTTACAATCCTCAGCACCACATATAAATAAATGAACAAAATAAAGATCCATCAACAACTTAAAAAATTAAAAAAAAATCATATAGGAGAGAAGTGGACCTAATACCCCATATGGAACATCCATGCATGAAGGGCAGACAGACTACAAAGGAGAAGAAAACTTAATCTAGCCAGGGGTAGTGTTGAATAGGCTAGAGCTTTTCAAAACATAACTACACCATGCTGCAAAAATGAGGATTAAAAAGATTGCTTTGGGTTGTCATAAGATTGTTAGTGACATTTGTCAGAGCTCCTTCAATAGAGTTGACGACCTGACTGCCAAGATGGGAAGAGATTGAGTTTGAGAGACATGGGTCAGTTTGGCCTTTCCAGGAGCCTTAGATATGAAATTAGGTTGGTCTTTGGTACATAGTAAACAGATAACCAATCTTAAACATTGTGCTGCATTACCCTAGAATGCTTTGGAATAATAATTTTGTGTGTGTGTGTGTGTGTGTGTGTGTGTGTGTGTGTGTCTGTGTCTAGAGGCAAACCATGTGATGTTTAGCTTTTGAGCGGAAGGCATACTTTTGACTTTAACAGGAAAGTGAAAATGAGAACTTGTGCAAAGTCCTTTGCTTAGTACTTTTCCTCTGTTTAATCCTTACAATGACTGGGTTAAATACTGTTTTATCCCCATCTTTACAGGTAAGTAAATTGGGGTAAAGAGACATCATGTAACTTCTTCAACGTTCACAATTTTTAAGTGGGGAAACCTGGATTCTCTTTCACAGTCTGATTCCAGAGCAAGTGCTCATGTTCTTCCCACTGTAGAGAAATAGGAGTTACTGAGTGTTTACTCAATAGTGACATTTGGAAGGAACTTTTCATTTTGAATATTTCTTTTAAAAGATGAAGATGTCTTTAAACTTGATAACCTGTAAATAAGTTGACCATATCTTTTATAGTACAAACCAGGACCTTTTTGAGATTAAAAGGGGGCACTACTAATAATTCAGCTGGGCAGCAGTCACAAAATGGTACTGTCCTGAACAAACCAGGATATGTGGCATAGTGTGTTTTAAGTTAGTCTTTGGAAGAAGCATTTCGGGAGTAGTGTTTAGGAAGACATTTAAGGGGTTTTGTATTAGAATGGAAAAGATACCTACATTTAGGTGCATTAAGGCCCCAAATTGGATTTAAAGCAGTTGGTGAATCATCTGGGTGAAGATGCATACAATGAATTAGCAGAAATAATAAAGGGAAATTCCTGGGTGATTTTTCATTTGTTTGTTTTGTACTGGGGATTGAACCCAGGGACACCTAACCACTGAACCACATCCCTTAGGCCCTCCTTTGTATTTTATTTAGAGATAGGGTCTCCCTGAGTTGCTTAGAGCCTTGCAAAGTTTGCTGAAGCTGGCTTTGAACTCAAGGTCCTCCTGCCTCAGCCTCACTGTTTTTTAGTCAGTGATGCTTACTGAGCTGTTCCTGTCCTAAGATTGACACTTCAATAAGTTATATGGGATGAATATGAGCAAAAAGAATAATCTTTATGTAAAGATGTAACATTTTTCTAAACTCTAGATCTGTTACCAGTCTAATTTAATCTGATTCAGCATGTTCCAAGTATGATTTTTAAGTGTCAAACTGAAAAAAAGGTGGTCGTTCTTTCCTTGGGATTTTTAAAAACCATTTAGCACCATGTAGTTTACTTCCAAGTGATTGAACATATTTTAATGTGAACCACAGAAAGATTCCTAATGAACATTCCAATGTATTTAAGTTTTAACTGTGTGATAACTTGAAATTGATTCAAGGTATGATTAAAACAAAGCAATACTCTGAAACATACCCATTTTCAAAAATGCCTAGATATGACACTATTGGAAGAAGAGAAAGCAAATACATTGATTTGGGGGCTTAAATAGTTCATTGTAATTGTGCATTAATATTAGCACTTTGTGCTAGAATAATACATTTGGCAGAATGGAATTAGATATGAATGTTATCTCTAGAAAATTTGATATGTGATTTAAATGTCATTACTTTCATTAAATGTACTTATTGGGTACAACTTTTGAGATGACTGCACATGGAGAGAAGTCTAATAAATGGAGATCAGTACTCAAATTTATGATTTATAATCAGCAAGTCTTGCTGAATTGAAGGTACTGAAAACATTGGTATGGAGGGTGGGGGGACAAGTTCAGAACTACAGGAGATACTGATGCCTCAAAAGTGTCAGCAAAAAAAAAAAAAAAAAAAACCTACAATGTACCCAAGGTTTGACAATACAACTATATACAAATCCTGGATAGGGTCTTTTATTGTACATATTTGCCATTTCCAACATTGATGTTATGGGATACATAGAGTGAAATGGTTACTATGTAGTGAAGGAAAACACGTGGTTACTTTTTTATGTGATAAAAACTGCTAAAATCTTTTTTTTATTCTAATTAGTTATAAATGACAGTAGAATGCACTTTGACACATCATAATGTATGTGGAGTATAACTTCTCATTATTCTGGTTGTACATGATATAGAATCACACTGGTAGTATAATCATACATGTATATAGGGTCATAATGTCTGTCTCATTCCACCACCCTTCCTACTCCTATACCCCCTTCCCTCCCTTTACTCCCTTTTGCCTAATCCAAAGTAACTATTCTTCCCTAACTGCCCCCCCTTTATTGTGAATTAGCATCTGCGTATCAGAGAAAACATTGGGCCTTTGGTTTTGGGGGATTGACTTATTTTGCTTAGCATGACATTCTCTATCTCCAGCCATTATCAGCAAATGCCATAATTTCATTCTTTTAAGGCTAATAAATTCCATTGTGTATATATACCACATTTTCCTTATCCATTCATCTGTTGCAGGACACCTAGGTTGGTTCCACAGTTTAGCTATTGTGAGTTGAGCTGCTATAAACATGGATATGCACGCTAATTTTCTGTCATTTCAACTGTGCTAACTAAGTATTCTGAAGAATTGTCTTTTTTCTTCTTTGACTTTTTCTCTGAGTATGAATTCATGGATTTTTCAAGTGTTCACAATCAATTATAGTCATCACACTTATCACATGCTCAAATAGTCTCAAGCCGACTCCTGTGTCCTTCTAAAACACCTCTAGTAAGTCTATCAGCTCTTGTTGCTTTCTGGAACAACAAGGTGTCCCAGGGTCACTTCTCACTTTCTGTTTTCCCTATCTCAGCCCTGGAATCAGCTGTTTCTCAAAGAACCTCATTTTCTTTCAGTGTAAAAATGTATTTAAAACCAAGACCTGAGTGCTAAGTGTTTGTATTGCTACTGTGATATCATTGTTTCTAAACCTTTTATGTAGCCAGCTACTATTTTTTAAAAATTGAATTCATACTGATATTTTCAGTTTACATTTAATATTATAGTTTTTTTACCTTTTGGACTTCCCCTTTGGATGCAAAGTCTTAGTCTCTAATAACATTAATATATTTTATTTGTTCTATCATACAATAAATATAAAAGTTTTCAAAATGGAGTACTTGATATTATTACTAACTATAAACCTACTGATGTTTGAGATTTCTCTGCAATTATTTGTTATAATAAATACCACTAAGTATGCACATAAACGTTCTGTTCAAAATTAAAATTTTCTTTTGTGATTATATTGCCAATTTGATATACAGTCAGGTTCTCTTTTTGTTTTCTATTTTGTTTCAATTATTTTCTTTTGCTTATTTTCAAAATACATAACATTTACATGATTCAAAATGTATTTAAAGCTACCTTCAGACAAATCTTGCTCTTTCACCTTCAAATCGTCTCCATCTGCCATCTATAAGTAAACAATTTCAATGCATTAGCTTGTATTTCTATTTTATTTTTCCAAAATTAAATTTATACGTGTAGTCTTATTTCCCCTTTTTAAATATAACATGTAGTAAGCTGTGTATGTTTTTTGACATCTTGATTTTTTGTTAATGACTATATTCTCAAAATCATCATATAGCAATTCATGGTACTACCTAGTTGTGTGCATATACCATCTCTTACTGATGAGTAGTTAGCATGTCTCCAATCTTTTGCTTTATCAAAAAATGTCATAATAACCTTATGCCTATGTTGTTTTGTATTTGTGGAGCTTTATCTTCAAGGTAGTGTTCATGAAGTTTGATTGTCAAGCTAAAGGAAAAGTACAGGGTTTTGTTCAGATGTATGGTGTTGCATACACCCTAGCAGTGTATGAACATGATGAGCATGATGAACATGATGAACATGTCTCTCACAGCCTTGACAACAGATTGTATCATGGAGCATTTGGATTTTCACAACTATGACAGGTGTAAATGAAATCTTAGGATAGTTTTAATTTGCATTTCTCTTATGACCAAGAGTGGGTGTTTTTTTTATATATATATTTAATGACTGCCTGGTTTTTTTTTTTTCCTTCTACATTTTTTTATTGGTGCCCTCTAGTTAGCCTGTTTTTAAAACCTTTTTTTTAAGGTATAGTTACATATGGTAAGTTTAACAGATTTTTTTTTTCCTTAGAGACACAGACAAAGGTTTACTTAGGAAAACAGATACACATTCAGGGGGGAGAGAAAGTGGGCTATCTCAAGAGTGAGAAACTTTGGGGGCAAAGCAAGGAATACACATTCAAGGGAGATTCCTGGCCATCTCCAGAGGGAGAGACACCTAACCCTTTGTGTGGGGTATTAATATTTATAGGACAGTTTCTAGAGGCTGGACTAGAGGTAGAACCACAGTGGAGTTACATAATTTTGCACAAGTTTTTATAACACTTGTTGCATTGCCCTCATGTTACTTTTTTGTAGGCAAGGTTATGGGTCAAGGGTGCAGGTTGGGTTTGCTCAGGAGTTGCAAGGCTCCATTGGGCACATCCTGCATTCCAATCATTCACAAACACTTCCTTTAAGACTCAGTGTCTGTCTGTCTGTCTGTCTGTCTAGATATAGATATACACAAATACATATGTGTATCCCCAAATATGTATATCCCCAAATCTGTATCTCATTTCCACCCTCTGAGACATAACCCCCTTTTTCTTAAGGGGTGCAAAAGGGGTAAGTTCTGTTTTCCATATCTACTTCAAGCTGACAATGGGTCATTGTCCCTACTTACTGAGGGATATGGAGTCTCTTCCTGCCTGATCTAATGGGGATCAGAAAGAGATCGGTCTCAGTTGTTGGGATGGGTTGGAATCTTCTCACTGTCATCATCTTAACATGGAATTATTGTAATCTGCAAAGTACAAGCTTTATTAGGATAAAAAGGCAAGGGCATAAGAATAAGAGCAGGAGAATAGATATCAGAGGTCCTAATAGTGATAACAGCCAGGCAAGTAAGCCTTCAATAGGTTTTATTTACCTGTACAGATCTGAATTTTTTTCAAAAGTGTGCTGTTAGATCAGACTTAAATTAACTCAGGACAAACAATTTTAGCAGAGTCTAATATTTTTTTTTTGTGGTGCTGGGGATTGAACCCAGGGCCTTGTGCATGCGAGGCAGGCTCTCTACATTCCCAGCCCATGTTTCAATAATTTTTATCAGACACTCATACGTAAGACCCCTTTCTCAATAACCTCTCAGCTTTACTTGCTTTTTGTAAGGCTGAACACAAATGCACATCTCAAGTTACATTTAAAGGGCAAAAGTCTTCTAAGGAATCTCCAAACTGCTTTCCATAGTGATTGCACCGATTTGCAGTCCCATCAGCAATATATGAGAAACCTTTCTCCCCACATCCTCACCAATATTTATTGTTACTCGTGTTCTTTATAACTGCCATTCTGACTGGAGTGAGATGAAATCTCAGCATGGTTTTAATTTGCATTTGTCTAATTGCAAGAGATGTTGAACACTTTTTCATATATTTTTGATCTATTGTATTTCTTCTGTGAAGTGTCTGTTCAGTTCCTTTGCTCAATTATTGATTGGGTTATTTATTGTTCTGGTGTTTTTTGAGTTCTTTGTCTATCCTGGAAATTAATGCCTTGTCTGAGGTACTAGTGGCAAAGATTTTCTCCCATTCTGTAGGATCTCTGTTCACATTCTTGATTGTTTCCTTTGTTGTCTAGAAGCTTTTTAGGTTTTTTGTTTGTTTGTTTTGTTTTGTTTTTTTTGCGGGGGCAGGTTGGTACTGGGGATTGAACCCAGGGACACTCCACCACTGAGCCACATCCCCAGCCCTATTTTGTATTTTATTTAGAGACAGGGTCTCACTGAGGTGCTTAGGGCCTTGCTAAGTTGCTGAGGCTGGCTTTGAACTCGTGAACCTCCTATCTCAGCCTCCCAAGGGCTGGGATTACAGGCATGCACCACTGCGCTTGGCAGCTTTTTAGTTTGATACCATCCCATTTATTGATTCTTGATTGTACTTTTGTGCTTTAGGAGTCTTATTGAGGAAGTTGGTTCCTAATTCTACATATTGGAGAGTTGGGCCTACTTTTTCTTCTATTTGGTGCAGGGTCTCTAGTCTAATGCCTAGGTCCTTGATTCACTTAGAGTTGAGTTTTGTGCAGGGTGAGAGAGAAAGGTCTAATTTCATTTTGAGGTTTTTTTTTGGGGGGGGACACAATATTATTGACTGAATTAGCTCCAGAAATTCTTTCGTCTAAACTTTTTGAGTAATTCCCTTTTCCCTTACCCACCTTGGCCCCAAGAAGTTACTTCACATCCATGCCGATCCGTTTAGTGGAAGACTTGAATCCTAGACAAATCTCTAGAGGTGTTATTCTGTGCATCTCTACTCTGGCAATCTGCCCTGTGAACTTTTAGCTGTCTTAGCCTCCTTGAATTCTTAACTCTGTCTCTTCAACTTGAGGAAACCACTGGGTTCTATTTGGGTTCTGTCTTCCTGGGCTGTGCCTTAAAAACTCTTGAAACAAAATGTGGTGTAATTTTAAGTCTGCCTTCATCCATTTTCCTTTTCTCAGTGATCACTATCTTGTCATGCATATTTTCCAATGTCAGACAATCATTGCTTTATACATTTTGTCTAGTTTTTTGCTTGTTTAAGACAAGAGGATAAATAAATCTTGTTATTCAGAAGCAGAATCTGTTTTTATTCTATTGGCGCATTATGATTATACATACTAGTGAGATTTATATGCCATATTTATAAATTTGCATAACATAATTTGACCAACTTCATTCCCTATTACCTTCCTATACATTACCCTATCCTCCTTCCCTCCCATATGCTTGTTTTACTGATCTCTCCCTATTTTATTATTATTTTAATTAGTGTATTATAATTACATATAAAAGTGGGATTATTTGGGTATATTTGTATGTGGATTTTATTCCTCAATACTTCCCCATGCCATCCCTTCCTCCTTTCTTATCCCCTTTCTTTACTCTATTGGTCTCCCTTCTATTTTGTGAGATCCTTTTTTATTCTTTTTTTTCCTGTCTTTCTCTAACCTCTACATATAAGAGAAAACAGAAGAAGTCCCCTTGACTTTCTGAGTCTGGCTTATTTACTTAGCATGATGTTATCCAGTTCCATCCATTTATCATCAAATGCCATAATTTTATTCTCCTTATTCTCCTTTAAGGTCAAGTAATATTCCATTGTGTACCTATACCACATTTTCTTTATCCATTCATCTATTGAATGAAGGGCAGCTGGACTGGTACCTTAACTTGTCTATGGTGAATTGTACTACTATAAACACTGATGTGGCTGTACCACTATAATATGCTAATTTTAGTTCTTTTAGATAAATGCCAAGGAGTGGGATTGCTGGGTCATATGGTGGTTCCATTCCTAGTCTTCTGAGGAATCTCCTGCTTTCCAGAGTGCTTGTAAAGTGTATATCCCTGCACATCCTTGCCAGCAATTATTATTTATACTCTTTTATGATTTTATTAGTGCATTATATTTATACATAAGAGTTGGGTTTATTTTGACATAACCATACGTTCATGGAATTTAATTTACTCCATTTTAGTCCCTAGTGCCCCCCTTTCCTTCCCTTTATTCCCCTTCTCTACTCTACTGGTCTTCCTTCTGTTCCCTTATCTATTTTTAATTGGTGCTTTATAAATATAAAAGTGGAATTCTTTGTGGTATACTTATATGTACACATAGTATCATTTTATCAAATTCATTCTGCATTTTCTCCCCTTTCCTATCCCTCCTCCTTCCCTCTCAATCTCTTTCTTCTACTCCACTGATATTCCCTTTATCCTTAGGATATCCAAATACCCCCATTTTCCCTGCTTACTTTGTTCTAGCTCCTGCATATAGAGAAAACATTCAACCCTTGATTTTTCTGAGTCTGACTTATTTCACTTAGCATGGTGTTCTCTAGTTCAATCAATTTTCCTGCAAATGCCATAATTTCATTATTCTTGATGGTTGAGTAAAACTTCATTGTGTACATATACCATATTTTCTTAATCCTTTCTTCTAATTACAGACATCTAGGCTGCTTCCATAACTTGGCTATTTGTGAATTACACTGCTATAAACATTGGTATGCATGTAGTACTGTAGTATACTGATTTTAGTATTTTTAGCTAAACACTCAGGAGTGGGATACCTGGATCATGTGATGGTTCCATTCCTAGTTTTTTGAGGAATCTTCATACTGTTTTCCAGAGTGGTTGTACTAATTTGCAGTCCCACCAACAATGTGTGAGTGTACATTTTCTCCCACATCCCTGTCAGCATTTATTATTATTTGAATCCTTGATAATTGCCATTCTGACCGGAATATGAGATGAAATCACAATGTAGTTTTGATTTGAATTTCTCTGATTGCTAGGAATGTTGAATATTTTTTGCTTATATTGGTCATTTGTGTTTCTTCTTTTGAGAAATATCTGTTTAGTTCATTTGCTCATTTATTGGTTGGGTTGTTTTCTGGTGTTAAATGTTTTGAGTATATTGGATATTAATTCCCTATCAGTGAAGATTTTTTTACCCATTCTGCCAGTTCTCTCTTCATGCTTTTGGGGCTAATGAAAATATTTCAAAATTGATTGTGGTGAGGGTTGTCTAACTGTGAATATACAAATGGTTCCCTACATACAATGCCTTAATTTATGATTTTCTTTACTTTATAATGGTATGAAAGCAATATTCATTGAGTATAAATTGTACTTTATGATTTTTGATTCCCCACTCCAGGCTAACAATTTGCTGTATTATATTGGAAGCTGCAGCTCCTACTCAGCACCATAATCACAAGGTAAACAACCAATATTCCACAGTGTACCATTTGCTATGTTATGATTGATAGGTTAGGTTTATTAAATGCACTTTCAACTTATGATATTCCCATTGTAAGTTAAGGCACTTTTTATATGTAAATAGTTTCATTTTAAAGAATAGATTCATGCCATCATGGAGGCTTGGTATGTCCAAACTCGGATGGAGTAGGCCGGCAAGCTGCACACGCACGGAAGAATTGGAGTTGGGAGTCCAAAGGCAGTCTGCTGACAGAATTCCATCTTTCTTGTGCAAGGTCAGTTTTTGTTCTAGTAATGCTCTCAACTGATTGGATGAGGCCCACCCACATTATGGAGAGCAATCTGCTTTACTCAAAGTCTGTCATTTAAAATGTTAATCTCACCCAAAATATCCTCATGGAAACATCCAAAATTATGTTTGCACACCATGGCCCAGCCAAGTTGATGCAAATTATCACCCTGCTTATTTTAAAATATTAAAATTATTTACTTAAAAATATATTTAAAGAGTGCCTTCAATTATTTTGTGGAATGTCTCTCAGCTTGAATTTATCTGATGGTTTTTCATGATTAGAGTTGAATTATGGGTTTGGGCGAAGAACACTACAGAGGTAGTGACCTTTTCATCATATCAGGGGGCACATGATATTATATAATTATAGCAGTGGTGATTTTGTCCTTGATCATGTGGTTAACAAGGTATCCATCAGTTTTCCTTATTGTGCAGTTACTATTTTTCATTTCCATATGTTCTTCATTCCAAGCAATTCGCTTAGACTAGACCCCACTCAGGAGGGAATTAAGCCCCACTTCCAAGAGGATAATGTCCATATGTGCATTGCTTGAAATTTTGTGAATAATATTTGTCCTTATCCACTGTTTTTTTATTCAATCATTTATATCAGTATGGACTCATGGATATTAATTTTATTTGGTGGCTTATAATCTAAAACTATTGTTATTTGTTGTTCAAATCATTCCAGCTTTGGCCATTGGGAGCTCTTTCACATTGGCTTTTATGTATTTGATTTTATTTTGTGTGTAGGGGATACAACCCATGGCTTTGTGCATGCTAGGCAAGCACCCTGTCACTGAGCCAAAATCCTAGCCCTTTTATGTACTTCTGATATGCCCCCCCTTTTAGTTCTTTCTGCCACCACAAGATGCTCCAAGCTCATTTTGTATTTTCTTTGCCTTGATTCTAGACTTAATCATTTCTCCTAGGAGCTCTGGTTCCTTTTATTGAAGATGGTTTAGAAAGTAAGATCTTGATAATGGGTGTGCTCGTTGCTACTAGGATGGCACTGCTGCTAAACCCTTTATCTAAAAAAACAGAACTAGGAAATATATGTATGTGTACTAGAACATGTACATATACATGTTCTAGTATGTTCTAGAAACATAATTAGGTTTCTGTGTATATAATAAAGTAAACATTACCTACTTACTTTAAAAATGTATAAGGATATTGATGTAAAAAAATTAAAATCATGCCTTGCCTTCCCAACTTTCTATAGTTATTTTATTTATAACAAAAATAAATGTGATGTCATTACTGAAAAAATAAATATATTTCTATACTTATATCTCTTAAGTTGAATTCAGCACCACAGTGTTCTTTCTAGCCTTCTGCTCTGTCCACTTGATTTGTAACTGCTTACTCTAGTATAATAATTCCTATTATCTATAATTTATTATCTGTTCAACCCTAGAATGTATGTAAAATAGTTTCAGAATTGCTCTCTTTTGTTAATCAGCATTTCATCACTGTGACCAACATACCTGACATGAACAAGTCAAGATTGTATTTATTTCATGACAGAACAGATTTATTTTTATTCGTAGTTTCAAAGGTTTCAGCCCATGATTGGCTGATTCCATTGCTTGTACCTGAGGTGAGGTGGAGCATCATGGTGGAAAGGTGTGGTAGAGGAAAGCTGCTCACCTCATGTCATCTGGGAAGCAGAGAGAGAAGGAGAATGAAGAAGGGACCAGGGACAAGATATACCCTTCTGGAGCACATGCCTAGTGACCTGCTTCCTCCAACTAGGCCCCACTGCCTATGGTTTCTACAACCTCCAAATAATACCATTTAATTTGAATCCCTAAGTGGATTAATTCATTAATGAGGTCAGAGCTCTCATGATTCAATCACTTGCCAAAATCCCCACCTATGAACATATGCTGCATTGGAGACAAAGACTTCAACATGAGTCTTTGGAGGACACTTCATATCTACACCATAACACTGTCCTGTAGTTCTGTATCTT